>JAZKJV010000173.1:103343-488450 GCA_037367405.1 Ottelia alismoides
TATCTAAAGTTAAAAGGAGGAAATAATCTTTCTATGGTGAATGACAACATTGAGATAAATCTGAAAGTTCGAGACCGCATTGTTACTTTTGAAGTTCATGTATGATATTGAAATCAGTTGTATAATTTAAGGACTTTTTTGTAATTTACTCAAAAAGATATACACATAATTTTCATGTTAAATAACCACGTCACATTTGATCTCTCTCAAAAAATATAATTTTCAAAATGCCACATCTTTGCTGTAATGGATGAACATATTTTCTCTCATGTGATATTTTTAAGAATTTATTTCAGCATAAAAATTTGGTAGAGGTAGTTGAATGGCTCTTGACCTCTGCATCGGTAAAAGCTTTACATGTGAATATATGTATTTTTAATAAATACAAGAAGCTAAAACTCCAGCTAAAACACAATTGATAAAAGTGATAAATTACAACAAAAGAAAGTCTCAGCTATATTTCGACCACGGAAGTATGCATAAGAGAGGGAAAAAAGGAGTAAAATACAAAAAAAAGTCCTTAAATTATACAACTGAATTCAATATCATACACTAACTTTAAAAAGTAACAATGTGGTACCCGAACTTTCAAAATTGTCTCAATGTGATCCTTCACCATAGAAATTCAATTGATTATTTCGTCCTTTTAAACTTAGATTTCAATAGTCAAGAGTCGCATTGAGACAAATTTGAAAGTTCGGATACCACATTGTTACTTTTTAAAGTTCAGGTATAACATTAAAATCGGATGTATAATTCAAGATTTTTTTTTATAATTTACTTGAAAAAAAGATATGATGTTTCTTTGGTACATATAAAAAATGAAGTTCCTAATAGAAGAATTGAGGATAATTGGGACCCTCTTTTGTAATTAACCCAAAAGAAAGATGCTGGGGTGTTTAAAACCGGAACGTCCCGGAACGTTCTGGAGAATGAGAAGCAGCTCGCATATATAGGAACGAACCCATAAACCCTAAGCCGCGCTTTATAAACCCCCACTCAGAGCTCACTCTCCTTCAGTCGTCACTCGGAGCAAAGATGGCGAAGCGGCTCATCCCATCGCTGAACCGGATCCTCGTGGAGAAGATCGTCCCCCCTTCCAAGACCAACGCCGGAATCCTCCTCCCCGAGAAGACCCCCAAGGTATAATCCCGTCCCTCTTCTCTTTTGCTCCGATGATTAGGGTTTCAATCGAATCACACAGCTCCCAGATCTGCAATAGCCGAGCCCCTGCGATGATAATCTCGCACCGGATTCTATGGTGGTATACTGTTATTCAAAATAAAGTATCAAGTCCCACTTCTGTTTAGTCTGAGCTGCCATTTTATAGAAAATCGTAATTACAGGAGGCAAAACGAATGTGCTATCCTGTATGTTTGGAATGATTATGATTTGAAGGGTTCTAATATGTGAATCTTAAATAAACATATTACTTGGAGAGAATTAAATTACCTAGGACAAACAAACGGATGCTTATTTTTTTTGTTTAATTAAGAACGTTTTCCCTATTGTTGGAACTTGGCTTTTTATTTACAGTTAACTGTATTGATTTATTCAAGAAATTGATTTTTTGATAATCAATTCTTGCCATGTAGTTGAACTCTGGTAAAGTTGTTGCTGTTGGCCCCGGTGCTCGTGATAGGGATGGGAAGAATGTTGCTGTCCCCTTCAAGGAGGGAGACGTCGTTCTTCTGCCGGAGTATGGAGGAACTGAAGTGAAACTTGCAGACAAGGAGTATGGATTTTTCTTTACTCTTATTTTTCTGAATTTAGTTGTCTTCTTTGATTAGTTTGAGGCAGATGGTATCTGCACATGTATTATTTCATCTTGCAGTTTATGCATTGCTTAATAGATCTGCACCCAATTTTCCTATTGATGGAGCTAGAATTCAGATTCTTCGTAAAATGGTGTGTGATCCAATGGAAAATGTTTGCGTTCCTCCTTCTGTCACATTAAATTGCATAAAATTACAGTCAACATACTTTGTATTAGTTGTTTTTCTGCATAATAGAAATCTTGCACTTCACTGGGTGGGATCACATATTCACCTAATATTGTCCATGTTGCTCCATATCGGAGTTTTGGGAACCTCTTGTAGAAGAACCACACGATCTGGTTTGACCATTTTCTGGGCCATGCCCACGTAATTGCGTATACGAGCCAGTGTACAAGTTGGCAATTACCTTCTGTAGAAACCTCTTTTAGAAAGCCTATGCAAGGTAAGAATGCATAGAATGATCCTGGGTTGGTTTACCCTTTTCCCCCATTATATGCATGTTTTGTGAGTACATGATCTAGTGCACAAGTTAGTAACTAAAAGTATCTTCTGGTTCATGCATGAAGGTGTAGCATTGTGATCTAGGAGCCACATATTTGAGTCGTTGAAACCTCTCTTGAAAAAACTTTTTAGAGTAAGATTGCATAGCTTCTGCTGCCATGTTTCTCATCAACTTGAGGGGTACAAGTGATAGGATGATAAGAAGTCGAGGGCACAATTGATATTCAAAAAAAGAGAGGGGACTAATTGACATTGCAATATCTCAAAGGGACACAATTGAGAAAAAACTTTTTATAAAAAATATAAGTTTTTTCTAATTATTTAATTTTTTTGTGCTACATTTTTGAAATACTATTATTATATTCAACCAAAATTAGTTACGTAGATTCATAGATATAACTATTTCAAATACAAAGAATCATTAGTTTAGGATTTTTTGTCCGTTTGGTATTTGGTACTTATATATTGGTGATTAGCACCATCATATGCTAACTTTATTGCCAATGGAGATTGTTCTAAGTCTCGTATAAAAGTACGCAACACTTTTCATTGCACCAATTCAAAAGGTGTAAATATCTATTGTTATTTAACTATAAATTAAATATGGGGGGGGGGTGCAAGGGAGTAGGGCACGGGGAAGAAGCAGCCAACAATGGATGACGATGTGGGGGAGGAGCAACATGCAGAGGAGGGCGTGGGAGAGGAGCAACATGTAGAGGACACCGGGAAAGGAGCAACAAGTGGAGGGAGCGTATGGGAGGAGCAACATGGGAGGGTGATGGGGGAAGGGGGATGGGTTCATTTCAACTCATTTTTTCATTAAATTTCCCTTGTGTTCTCAAAGTTAATGTCCATTCTCGGCGGGAATAGACATCAACTATCCCGCAGGGCATCAAAGGAGGGGGATGGGATGGTTCATTTCAACCTTTTTATCAATTAAGTTCCACTTTGTGTCCTCAAAGTTAATGCATGTTCACGTTGGGGATATGCGGCAACTAACTTGAGGGGCATAAGTGACATAACGTCAATAAATCGGAGGCACAACTGATATTCCAAAAAAGACAGGGTCATGATTGATATTACAATATCTCAGAGGGGGCAAATGATAAAAACTTTTCTAATATATACAGTTTTTTTTCTAATTCTTTATATTTGTGTTACAGGTTTTTAAAATACTATTATTATTTGCAATTAAACTTATTTTCATAGATATCTATTTCAAATACAAAGAATAATTAGTTTAGGATCATTTGCCATTTTTGAGATTTGGTACTTGTATATTGGTGATTCATTGTGCTAACTTTATTGCTGACTTGCATAAAAGTATGTAACTCTTTTCATTGCATAAATTCAAATGGTGTAAATATCTATAGCTACTTGACTATAAATTAAAATGGGGCACGAGGAAGAAGTAGCAGGTGGAGGTGGAGGATCAGGGTGTGGTGGAGGAGCAACGTGTAGAGGAGGGTGTGGGGAGGAGCAACAAGCAAGAGGAGGGCATGGGGAACAACGACAAGGGAGGGCATCCGAGGGGGGAAGGGCGTCCGTTCACGTTGGCGATAGATGACAACTAACCTGAGGAACGCAAGCGATAGAATGACAATAAATCGGGGTTCACAACTGATATTCCAAAATAGAGAGGGGCATAGCTGATATTGCAATATCTCATAGGGACACAATTGATAAAAATCTTTTTTTAAAATATACATGATTTTTTCTAATTCTTTAATTTTTTGTGTTACAATTTTTTAAAATACTATTTTTACATGCAACCAAACTTAGTTACATAGATTCATAGATATAACTATTTCAAATACAAAAAAATTAGTTTATGATTTGTCATTTTTGGTATTTGGTACTTATATATTGGTGATTAGCACCATCATATGCTAACTTTATTGCCGACAGAGATTGTTGTAAGTCTTGCATAAAAGATGCAAAAGTATGCAACTCTTTTCATTGCATAAATTCAAAAAGGTGTAAATTTCTATAGTTATTTAACTATAAATTAAATATCAGAAAATTGCATACAACCGCTTATACCTGCTTATGCACCCGCATTATGCTTATTCAGTATGCGGTAGCATGTCCGAACAATACTCATACCACATTCATGAACCTCGTATGAGAGTCATCCTCTATTTATGGATGTGCTTCGGAGTAGTTTATTGTGAAAGTGGTGGCCGTTGGTCTAAAGTGTGAAGTGAAACATGTGTGCTACCATAGGGTACGTGATTGATTGGTAACTTTTGCTTGGCAGCGTTCTTTCTTGTTTCTTCATGGGAGGAGTTAGTAAGCCCTCGAAATACACGGAGGGATTTTTTTCACGGCAACGCTGCTATCTGAATATCTCCTGCTTTGGTAGAAGATGCACGGAAACAACCCTTCCGTTATATATCTCCTGCTTAGATAGAAGCAGCTCAACCAGCCCAGCATTGCTTCAGCAGTCCAACCAGCTCAACTTGCACGTGTTTGGTCAGTCATTTGGTTGCACCTGTCAGAGATGTGAACCTTTCTTTCTCTGTCTCTTTCAAGGAAAGAAATAGAGTAGGATGAGAAGAGTTGGAAACAAATTTTAGTAGTCAATAGTTACCCGAGTACTCACGTTTCATCGCACACATACATGTCTTGCTGAACATACCCATTGTGCTGGTTCTGATTGACTTGACTATTTGACAACGCACTTGTCTGAATGGAAAAGTCACAACACTGGCTGGGCTTGCTACTACTCTCTAGGAGGAACATCAAATGCTCTCAACTCAACCCTGCATCCAATTGCTAATCACCCTTGCGGCTTAACGATGCTCAGGAATTCCACTGTACTTGAATCGCAAATGTGAATCTCCACTTTGCTGAATTGTCATTTTTCATGATTTGAAAGGGAGGCTTCATCGTTCTAGCCTATTCTTGGTATTTTTCTTCTATTCTTAAGATTCGTGAATCCTCTTTGAACTTCTCCTCCTGACCATGTACATGGCAGGAGGCTGGAGCTTATGCTTGCTCCACATGCTCTTTTTTTGGACCATTTTCCTCTTTCTCTGTATTGTGTTGATTTGTTGTTTTATTGGTTTTTTATGGCAGGTACCATCTTTACAGGGACGACGACATCTTAGGAACTCTGCACGACTGAGAGAATGTCCATCGTTTTTGCCTCGTGGATTCTACAACAACTTTAAGTAGATTTTCATAATGTTCCGCTTTGAATTACCTCGTGCGGTTACGAATCCGAGCTCTAGTATTTCAGAGGAATATTAATTGTCTTATTAATTGTCTGAGGATGTCTTCTGTCTTGTATCCCTCACTGATGAAACCTTGTAGTGTTGGTGTTGATTACTCTATGTAGGAGCTGTGGATTTTTTGCTTGGTTCCAGCCTTTATGGTCATCGTGGGTCACTATCATCGTTCATGTGACATGCTATGGAGTTTTTGGTGGGTGTATCAGTCAAGGTTTTAAATATTGGTTCGGCTCGGTGATCAATCGAAACGGAATTTCAGTAGAATTCGAAACAGAAATTCATTTATGGCACTATGGTGTAGTTGCAAATTAACACATTTTGACGATCGTTTGTGAGGTTGGTACTGCATGGGTGGTCATGGGGAGAGATGTATCGTCGTTCTGTCTCTTGGAGTTCTTTAACGGAATTTCTTATCTTGTGGGTTTATGTTCACTTTGATTCGACTTCAATCAAATTCTCCCTCTAAACAGCTCAGCTTGTTACAGTTCTAGTTCTAGGCCAGAAAATTGGTGGGAATTGGGGCAGTTTTTTTTAGGTTGGGCTGGGTTGAGCTCAATGCTCTACATCACCTGATCTATTCTACAGCAAATATCGTTTTACAACAATTGCTACTTATTCTGACACCAATAAACATTAATTGCAATAACTCACAAAAGGGGATCAATATGTATTTACTTCGTCCTTTTTACTCCTCATAAGGTATATATTATTACTCAAATATCAGATCATGATGTTTGGGAGAATGGTAAGGTAGCGTTTGGTTTCACGGGTTATCTGCGGGTTAGAGGAGTTTATCCTCCTTAATCCTCATCCCCCTCTCTCTTCGTGGGTCCTACTTTATTCTTTTTTTAAAAAAAATTAAATAAATAAATTTTACATCATCAATCCTATCAAAAATAATATATTATACCATCATATCATATAAAAATTATAAACTACTCCACTTACTCCCTTTTTCAAAATTCAATACAATCACATCATAATAACTAATCATTTTTTCAAACTCCAATATAATCATATCACCCAAACCCACTTCTAACCCACCCCCAGTTTAACCCTCTATCCAAACACCAAAACATAAAAATGGGTTACCCTCTACCAGTTTAACCCGTCTTAACCCGTCAACCAAACACACCCTAAGTGCACTCTTGAGCTCCATTACCGTGGTCGGTGTTTGTGATTTTCAAGTTCTACACTGCTGGCTGTGATCCGCCGGTTGGCCATGGCAATCACCTTCTCTGTGGCAGGGGAGTAGGGATCATTGTGGTCTGCTGCTGCAGTCATTACGTGGTCGTCTTCCTTCTCTTTCAGCTTTATTGGCCATGGCCCAGCAAGATATGCACTTAGTTAGATACAGAGTAAAGGAGACGGTTGGTCCAGGCAGCAGAAGCAAAGATCTCCTACTGGCTCCTATCACCTTTGAATCATGACCCCTGCGAGTTGCAATCCAGCTCCAGCCAACTTTGAAATTAAAGGGGAGTCAGCATGGTGTTCTTTTGCAACTTTTTTTTACATGTAACCTGCAGGATCAACTTCGAAGTAGTATGGATGATCAATTGCGAGCTTCTTCGGTGCGGGTATGGCATTGGTGGGGTATCGATCCTGAAACCAAGTACATTGCGATCCAAATGGAAGGATGAGAATTTTGAGCTATGTTAGCGGAAATACGGTGCGAGATGCTGAATATCAGCAACTGGAAACATGTGAAATAAATGCCAATGGCACTGATGACAAAATCAGCTGAGTGGATCATCATAGTACAACAGGTGTTGTACTCGAGCAGATTGTCCGATGGGGATCGGATGATCCTCGTAGGGGGGGCGACAATCCTCGACCCCCTATGAGGGTCGACCGTTCCCCATCGGACAGTCTACTCGAGTACAGCACCGCCTGAACTACTACAGACGATCCAGCATCCAAAATCAGTACATCTTCTTGTCTATCAATTATTGTCCCTAGACCAAAAGATGTCTTCGTGCAAAAGAAGGGACTGTTCTTTTGCTAAGAATCGAAAAATATCATGTAGTATTTTACTCTGTGGAGGATGTATTCTACTAATTATTTCATAAAAAAAGCGTAAAAATCTCAAGCAACCAACAATCTGTCGGCAGATGCATGGAAACTCTCTGGGCACTAGTACTTGCCTCCATAAATGAAGATCGAAACAGGTCTTTGGCATTATAGAGGGAGAGTGGATCGTGCTGCATCGAGCTGTTCGATCTTGATCAAGTGATTTGTACGAATTCACACTTTTTTTGAGTCTGTAACATGTAAATTCGTGAGAACCGCTCGAAGCCACTACTGTAGCTACAACATGGGCTGCAATAGACGATCCACTTTCTTACAGAGGACACCTAAGTAAGTACGACCTCCATTAATCCACACGTACACACCCATATCTGCCCTATGTACCCCCTTATTAATATTGCCTCACATCTGCAAGCCCTTCCCTTTACATATCATATACCTCCAAAAGCCACACCACATTATTACATCACACGCGAATTAATGAGATGAGCCTTCTCAGGGAGAGGACCTACGCCTTCAAATGCCTCCTCCTCCTCTCCTTCATCTTCCTCCTCCTGCTCTTCCTCTTCTTCTCCTTGCTGTTGCAGTTGCAGCCCAGCTTCACCCATCCCCGCGTGCTCGAGAGACCAATGGGCACGACAGGCGAGCATGGTCATGATCGCAGCGGCAGTCGGAATGCTGGCGGTGGCGATGCCGCTATCGCGGGTGAGAAGAGGGCGGTCTTCCCTGCTCCTAATCCACTCCACAACAGGTAGATCACAAGGATAATTGACCCATGTATGCCAGTCTCTTCTCCCACGGATCCATCCTCTGTTTAAATTTGGTGGTAGCCCGCAGTCCAGAGGGAACCTCTTTGATTGTTGAGATTTTGTAAGAAATTGCATATCTTCTTCTCCAGAATGCGGAATCCACACGTGCATGGTGTGATTTGTCCAGTGAATTTTGTGTTTGATATAGATTAATCGCACCACGAGGAGCTCTTTAACATCGGCATTATCTTCTTGTTGCAAATCTCCAATGTTGTGCTGCTTGTTGATGTATCGGCAAACCGTTTGCTGCTCGCCCACATGGCATCGGCGACAAATCGTTTGCCGTAGCTTGTGGTTCGATCGACGAGGTGACGCGGTCTTCGACGCTTGTGACAGGGAGCATTTCGGACACAAGTTGCAGTAAATGATTTGCCGTCGATGCCACATCACCATGACAAACCGTTTACCGCGTCACATAGACAAGCGGTAAACCGTTTGCCGATATATCTCCATTCTACAATTACCTATTTTGAGAAATAATTTCTCATGAGAGAAAGCATGCCCTCTTCTGCTCAGAAAATTTTGGATTCTTACGAGGTCAGGAGTTGAGTTTGATGGATTTGGGAGGTGGGGGTAAAAAGAACACTGTCAAATCTGTGGTCATATGTACTGCTGCCCTTCCCTTCCCTTCCCCCGAAGGCTCTGACTTTTCTAAGTACAGAGAGATAGATATAATAATTTACTAGTAACAGAAACCGAGGTTGGACATTTGAGTCATAAATGTGGTGGTCAGAGATGTCCCCTCACCACTCGAGCAATCTCTGCACCCTCTGGGAGTTGTTTTATATGTTTGTCATCTGATCAGGTTCAAAGCAATGTCCTTGACTGAGGAGTTGCCAAGTTTTTTTTGCTTGGTAAGTATAATATGTATTCTCAAAAACCAAAAGGAGGTTACAAAAAGTTACAAAAAAAGGTAAGGGTTCACAGAGCAAGCCCGTATAGCAAACTATGCACTTGGGAAATCAGAAATTACACAAAAGAAGCCATTCCAGGGAAGAAACCAGGTTAGAATTTGATGGCTCTGAAATTGTTGATGATGCCTGAAGTTAAACGGTCGCTGTTGCAGCTACCATTGTTTGACCAACGGCTATTCCGCTCACGCCAAATGTGCCAAACCGCAGTTGCAAGAAGAGTAGCCAAGGAGGAACGTACAACCCTTGAAGACAAGTTGAGAATCCAATTAACCAAAACATGCAAATCGTTCGCCACGGGTAGCAGGTAGCCAAAATAGTGACACACGCCATGCCAAACCGAAGCAGCGTACGTGCAATGGAGGAGGAGGTGAGCGTGTGATTCCTCTTCAGACGAGCACAACCCACAAGTTGATGGAAGGTCCAAACCGAAGGAGATAAGGCGATCAGTGGTAGGGAGCCTTCCAAGGTAAGCTCTGAAGAGTGTAAAGGCGAAGGAAGGAGGAATATGGCGATCCAAATCACAGAATGCCACTGGACCTGATCAGCACGAGGTCGCAGGAGATCGTAGGCACTCGCAAAAGAAAAACCGGAGGGCGAGTGGAGCCAAGAAGCCGATGGAGTGTCACCCCGAATGACTTGCCTCAAAATAGGCTCATAGCCAACATTTTGCGCCACTGGATGGAGGAGCAGGATGTTGGCGAGCAATCCCAGTAGGAGTCGTTTGATAGGTACTTAGCACGCATGTAGTCAGCCCAAATCGATGTATCGGCCGAGAGGAGTCGCCAAACCCAAGAGGCAATCGCAGTTTTGCGGATAGTAAGCGGGGAGAGAAGGCCAAGGCCCCCTTCCCTCTTCGGGAGGCAAAGCTTGCTCCAAGCAATATCATGCCGATTCCGACCCCAAAGGAATTGAGCACAAATTTTTTCAATGCGCCTGACCGCAGCCAATGGGATAGGAATGCCAGCCGCCCAATATAGAAGAATGCCACGGATCACCGTATTTAGAAGCTGAGCTCTGCCTGCCATAGATAAACATCTTGCACTCTAGCCATTGATAAGGGACCTAATTCGATCCTCGAGAACACGCGAATCGCAGCAGCGGCTATAGGTGGAGGCCATCGGGAGTCCAAGATAAGTAGCGGGGAGGTGTTTTTGAAGCATCCCAGTTAGGAGGGTGGCTGAGAAATCCAAAACATCCCCCTTGGCCTGTAAATCTTACTCTTCCGGTGATTTAATTTGAGGCCCGAGACCATTTCAAAATCCTGAAGGATGTCACGGATGAAAGAGAGCGAGCGGAGGGAACCCTTACAAAAGAAAAGGAGGTCATCCGCATAGATTAGATGCGTAGGCGCCTTTGTACGGCCACGCCCCAACGGTAGATAGCGACCGTTCATGGCGGCAATTTCGACCAAGGAAGAGAGAGCTTCCATAGCAACTGTGAATAGAAGGGGACTAAGGGGATCCCCTTGGCGCAAACCCCTTGTACCGGTAAATAAACCATAAGGAGAACCATTGATTAGGATGGAGAATGATGCCGTAGTAATACAGTTCTTAATCCACGCTATCCAAGAAAGGCTGAATCCCATGGCCGCGAGAGCATCAAGAAGAAATGAGTGTTCAATTGAATCAAATGCTTTTGAAATGTCAATCTTAAGACAAGCCTTGTTGAAAGATCCTCTTCTATCAAAGCCATGCAAAAGTTCATTTGCCAAGCGGACATTATCACTGATTAGCCTTCCATTAATGAAGGCGGTTTGGTTAAGTGAAATTAGGGACGGTAGCACAGTAGCAAGCCGGGTGGCCAATATCTTTGCAAAGATCTTATATACAACATTGCACCCAGATATTGGCCGGTAATCTCCGATAGATGCAGGAGTTTGGACTTTAGGGATAAGAGTAACAAATGTATGGTTAACCTCTCTAACCATACCTCCACCGTTGTAGAGGAAGCGCATTGCGGCGAAGATAGCATCTTTAAACAAATTCCAATGGAACTTGAAGAATTTAGCGTTGAAGCCGTCAGGGCCAGGAGCTTTGGTCGAGCCAATGGATGATAATGCCTCCCAAACTTCCTTATCATCGAACGATCGGTCAAGCCAAGATCTGGCATCATCGGTAGCCAGGAGCTTTGGTCGAGCCAATGGATGATAATGCCTCCCAAACTTCCTTATCATCGAACGGTCGGTCAAGCCAAGATCTGGCATCATCGGTAAGGTACCTTCTCGGTGGCGGGGGGGCCGACCTCGAAGTATCAACAACGGGGGGGGGGGGGGGGGGGGGGGCAAGAGATGAATGAAGTGATCTTTAGCCGCCTTAGCGACCTCATCCTGACGCACAACAACTTTGCCATCCGGGTCCAAGACATTGGAAATGAAGTATGGAAATATTTAGTATTACGATCACCAAGATTTAGCCAGTCGACATGGCTTTTTTGGCGCCACAAGGATTCCAAATCCTCTTCCAGATTCAGCAAATAGCTCTTAACATCGAATTCGAGCTGCGCAAGAAAAGGATCCAGGGGGTCATCTGCAAGAGCGGCCGAAGTAGCCAGAAGGAAAGCTTTCGCACTTTTTTGCTCGGTAGCAGCATTGGCATAGCAAGGCAGAAAAGAGGATTACCAAATACCGGGATGGCCCAAGCATTCAAGACCACATCCAAGTACCCGGGACGATGGATCCAATAGTCAAAGTATCTAAAGGGGGGCTTCTTAGAAGACTTGGGGCAGATATGGATCGTCATCAGCAGGTGATCCAAGTGTGACATAGGAGAGTAGTTAAGTTTGGAGGTCGGCAAGGAGGAGATGAAATCCTCATTGGCCAGCGCCCGATCCAATCGGGCCACAATGCGCCCCGATCCCACCGAGCCATTGTTCCAGGACCAGTGATTACCATTTGCCTCCAGATCCGAAATGCCACAATCCACCGCGCAATCATTGAAATCCTCCATTGAAGCTCTAGTGGCCGAGCGACCACCCAAACGTTCATTGGAGAAACGAACCGCATTGAAATCACCGACGACCAACCATGGGCCATGGATACCAGTGCTATATCATGCAAGTGCTGCCAGAGCTCCTTGCGCAGACTTTGAGTGTTCTCCCCATAAATCACGGAGAGATAGATAAAGAAACCACCTTTGCATTTGCAAAGAACAGATAAGGCTTGGTTGTGAAGGCCCACAAGCTCACAAGACCAAGAATTTGTGTTCCACAGGAAGTATACGCGGCCGAGGCCTGTGTTGTTATGCACCACTTTCTAGCCAGGAGGGATAGAGTTCTCGAAACGGCCCCTACTTGCAGGCCTAATTTTAGTCTCCACAAGGCCAATAAGCTCGCATTGGAGAGGAGAAATTCTTTGAACAACGCTTTGAATTTCCGGGGCTTATTGAGCCCACGAGTGTTTCAAACAAGAATGGACATTATAAGGCTGCAGATGATGGGCTGTTGGCCCGGCCTTTAGCTTTCAATTGAGCCTTAGAAGGCTTCTTTTTCTTATGAGTGGCCATAAGCCATGCTGGGTTTACTTCAGAAGTAATAAGAGGTCCATTAGGGACCGAGGATTGAATACCCTGACCCTCCATAGAGGGGGCGTTGAGGTCGAAAGCTCGCGCACCAGAGGAATTCACAACGCTTCCCGGCCTTCTGCTAGAGGAAGCCATTTTATGCAAGATACTTTTGGTGCCGAAGCCGAAAGAATGTGACTTAGCGCCAGTAAGATGCCTTTTGGCACTCTTGGCCAAAGGGACATTCTCATCCGTGGTATCAATAATAACAGGAGGAATTGATAGATCTGGGTTCTCAGTTCCCGTGGCCTCCGAGGCACAGTTTACGATGACAGCATCAATCGAAGGTGCAAGGTTATCACAAGTGGGGATGTCACAAGAGCTATGAACATCAGTGGAAGGTGCGAGGTTATCGCAAGGATGCCCAGCACCTTGAGCGGGGATGGCTGGAGGGCATTGATCAACAGCCGGCAACGTGGCAGCGAGCATATTAGCAGGCATCACCGGGGAGGCAAAGGGGCAATGCATGGGGACCATTAAATTAAGGGGTAATGGTACCCGTTGGGGTGTTTAGTTTTTTTTAATAGTAGGTCCGGTAATTTCAGAGGTCCGGAGCGTCCACTAGGATTTGAACCCAGGTTCTTTAAAGTGGAAGCACACTGCACTACCACCAAACCACTCCTTGAGTTCTGGGTGTTTAGTTATTGATTGGGATTCTTAGTTTGAAGCATGAGTGCGCTCAGGAGGAGCAGGAAGAAAGTGTCGCATTGCTGGTCTCTTATGTTTTTTGGTGAGCTCGTATGCTGAGTCTTTCCTGTTTGAGCTTGTGAGAATCAATTTGGATTTAAGATCTTCGTAATTTTGTATTCTGATTGACCATTTTATCTTTGCGGATGTTTTTGGAGAGTCTAATGAACGTCTCCTGGTCTGTTTGGTTATTGAGATGTGGTGCGTTGGGGTAACATCTTGCGAAAAGTAGTTATTTGGATGGTTACAAGAGTTGAGAGGGTTGAGACAAGAATGTGATGCGATGTCACATTGATTTGTTATAGAATTCCAACCTAAGAATGGACAGGGTAAACTGGATTATCCGGCAGTGACCTAACAAACCCTTAATGCATGTGACTTAGGTAGCGTTCGGTTGGAGGGGTAAACTCCCTTTTACCCCCCCCTTACTACACCCTCCCTCTCTCTCATGTGGGCCCTATTTTATTCTTTTTTTAAAAAATTAAATAAATCAATTTTACATCATCAATCCTATCAACAAATAATATATTATACTATCATATCATATAAAAATTATAAACTACTCCACTTCTATTCACTTTTTCAAACTTCAATACAATCACATCACAACAAACCCATTTCTAACCCACCCCCAGTTTAACGCTCCATCCAAACATCAAAACTCAAAAACGGATTACCCTCTACCAGTTTAACCCGCCTTAACCCGCGTACCAAACGCAACCTTACAAACTTGAGGAGACTCCTCTTCACGGTTGCTATTATCCTCTCAGTGGGTCCTTGAGGTTGCGTTATGGTATGTTTGATCCGTGAGTTATTTGGGGAGGGTAATTCGTTTTATGTGTTTTGGTGTTTGGTTGGTGGGTTTAGAGTTGGGAGGGTTTGTGTGATGTGATTGTATTGAAATTTAAAATAGTGTATAATTATTATGGAATGATTGTATTGAAATTTGAAAAAGTGGGTAGTTAGTGTGATGTAATTGTATTGAAGTTTGGAATAATGAGTAGAAGTTGAGCATTTTATAATTTTTAGATGTTATGATGGTATAATATATATATATATATATATATATATATATATATTCTGATGGAAAGATAGTAGGTCCACTAGTGGGTTAGAAATATGGATTTTGAAGGGTAACCTCCAAAGTGAGAGATAACCTCCAACCGAACGACCACTTAGAGATCTCCAAACTCTTTACATTTGGTGGATGTGTTTGCTTCTAGTTCTTGGATTATCTAATGGTATGCCTAAAAATGGATTTGGATTATTGGATATTTGATTATTCATTTAGTCAACTCTTGTTTGATTAAATATAATCCCCAGGATCCGGATAACTATTGTATTTTACTAGTGTTGATAATCACGGATCTTACGGAGAAAATTTCAATTGTATTTGTGATCATGTTGGTTATGATGTTTAAATCAATAGTAGAAGCAAAGTTATGCCTGAAAAATTCACCTGTAAGAATTTCAAGCGTTGACTTGAATAATGAAAAATCTGGTTAACTTAACCACGATCGGTCTCAAACTCGAGTAAACGAGGAGGGTTGCATTAGGCAGTTGATAGTCAGTGGAACAACTCTTTAACATTTATTTAAACAAACATTTGGATTCGTTGGAGCAGTGCCTACTAGCGACACGTTATATCGTTGTCCAGATGTAATCGAAATTTGTAAGGGTTCTCGCATGAGGAATAAGTACGAGTGAATAAGCTAATTCTGCTGCATCGCTTTTCGTATGCAATCAAGATTTGCAAGGGTTCTCGCACGAACGACACATGCAGGGTAAAGAAGTTATTCCAAAAAAGGTCGCGAAAGAAGTTGCGGGTAAGTAGTTGAAATATTGGCATTTTAACTGGCAAATCAATGAAGAAGGTAAATACAATGGAGATAAGGAAGATTCGGATATTAAGTTTCCAAGAGATAAAATAGGTCGGAGAGAAAAAAAAGAGAGACAGAGAAGACATGCTTTAAATTTTAGTATTTATGTAAAGAGAAGGGTCGAAATAGTGTTAGAATAGTCGTAAGATTTGAATGATAGTGTGATTGAAGTGAAAAGATTTGAGGATCAAGTTATTTTCCTAAACCTAGTGCTTGAATAAGAAATCTTGAATAGCATCTCAGTTTATGCATAACAGAATTGATTTAGAAGAAATGAATTAACAAGATTTGTGAGAGGATTTGGATAAGGCTATGCAAAAAATCACGCACAGAGAAAAATATGATTTAGAGATTTCAATTTAGACATGTGGGAAAGAATGCTTCTAGGTATGTTAATTTTCGCTGGAGCCATGTCATCGGGGTTAGGAATGAAGAGGAAAATCATTTGAGATTTTGTAACAGGTTATAATCTTTTTATATCAAACACTCTTTTTAAGAAGATGGAGAAGCATTTAATTACTTGTAAGAGTGATCCAATTAAATATTGATAAATTACTTTACGATGCGAAGAGATTGATTGCTTTGTAAATACTGCAAAATATTCCCAAAAGAGCTTGATATCTCAAAATCGCTTGGTCATCATGGATAATGGGTTGGTAAAAAAAGATGATTTCCAAGATCATTATATTTAGATGGTGGAATTTGCAACTGAAGCAAACAAATTTTAGGGAAAAGGTTTCACAAGACTTATCCTGGGAATGTAATGTAAGTGCAAACGGGATGTTGGAGGTGGTAGCATCTTCTATCCGAAGGGTATCCAGAGACATGCTAGGCGAGTCTAAAGAAGAGTCCCAGGTCAAAAGAAGAATTGGTGATGGAGTGAAGGGGTGTAAGATAATCTTAAAATTAAAAGAGCTTTCTTTAAAGCTATGTATAAAGATAAAACAAAAAAACTTGTTAAGTAAACTATAAAATAGCGAAAAGGGAAGAAGAAAGTTTTGTACAAAAAGCTTGACTCTTTGCACTAAATAAAAAAGTTGAGAAATTTGCACTGCTAAAAGTGGGAAAAAAATCACCGTTCCTTTTTTTAATATAAAATGTAATAGAAACTGAAAAAAAAATCGAAACCTACACGAAGCTGCTAGACGAAGAATGCTAGGCAAAAATCTGGCTTTAGTTTTAGATTCGCATCTCAGTGTCGTAACAAGATAAATAGTATTTATCAAAATAATATTTGTAATACAAATTTCATTTGAAATTTAATTTGTTCGTTTTTTTAGAAATAAGTGATAGAAGTTGATTGTGCCATCACCTATAAGCATTTCTTTATTTTTTTTGGGTTGATCTTGCGACCTACTCAAGTAAAATAAATAAATTCGATTGCATTGAGACTTGATTCTGTAACAGCCCGGATCCTCGGTGACCAGCGGAAACATATCAAATGCCACGTCGGATCCGAGTGCTACTCTCGATCATCAATGATATCACAAATAATATATAGGAACCATCTTTAACTCCCATTTATTCATAAAAATGTACAATCTCTAATACAACACCAAGATCCTTTTGTTCCTGTGGGCACAAAGATATCCTTCCTTCAAG
Organism: Ottelia alismoides; assembly: GCA_037367405.1. NCBI lineage: Eukaryota > Viridiplantae > Streptophyta > Magnoliopsida > Alismatales > Hydrocharitaceae > Ottelia > Ottelia alismoides. Next base: position 120,336 of record JAZKJV010000173.1, read on the forward strand.
ACTCGCAAAGTCTCTAACTGCAGCTAAATTTACTTTCACCATGACCTGCAATAAAAATGCAGGAATATATGGTATGAGCTAACACTCAGTATATGCCGAGATAAGGTCAAACCAGCTAGCGAAAAATCAAGTCTTCACTACTCTACTATAAACACTTCATTCTTAACATAAATAATCACAACATGAGAACATACTATTTATCTTCTTTTTCAGTTATGAATAATATTCACCTAACTGTCCGTGAGTACCATTAATAACAATTGCAATTGATCACATAAAGGGAGTTCATGATTTTTCATACTCATGTAAATGTATCATACAACAAAATACAAAATCTCGTATAAATAAATATTTCACATATGTATACCTTAATTAGTTAGACTCGCAATTATACCCTTATTTCATATTTATCATCATAAGGGTATTCATATAACATAACATACAATATTTCACATATACCCTCACATATTCACTTTATTCACACACGCGACATATTTACTCTAATTTTCACATATACACTTAGCTTTCACGTAATTGCACATATACACTTATCATTCCAAATATTTGCACATATACACTTGGCAATTGACATAATTACACATATACACTTAGCATTTTACATAAATGCACATATTCACTTAACATTTCACATATTTACACATATACACTTAACATTTCACATAAATGCACATATTCACTTAACATTTCACATAAACAATTGGCTTCCACATAAGCACTTAGCTTATCCATTACGGATTTGTCTTATCTCATAATTTATTTAGCGGCTTTGGTGGCTTTTACCGCTGGCACAAGCGGTCACTCAATCATTACATATAACATGATGACATCAGCGCTGAGTCAATATGTGGACTTTCCACTAGGTTCTACGGAACCTGACACCCCCAGAAGGTGTTGCCCTTTAGGCTCCCGATAACGGACTCTAGAGGTGGCTCCCACCTTATGTGTAGCACTTAGCTCCGCTTACCGTTATAGTGCCATTATTCATATTAAGAAAATTCCGATCCCTTTTAATTACATTTTCTAAAATTCCAATCCCTTTTAATTACATTTTCTTTCTCATACAAGAGTGGTCTATATAAACCTTTTGGTTCCACTAATTGATAGGTCCTCCTTGTAGAAATACATAACCATATGACACACAGTTATTCATTTACTTGATATTATCATATTAGATTGGATTTTAGTCACTATAAATTTAGTTGCAGTAATACTTCATTTATGATCACACTACATGGCAATACACAATTTTCGAACCCACCACATTAATATAAACTATTGAATATTATACCATAAAATAATCAATTTGTTACTGATGACTAATCAGTCATGCATCATTTACAGTAATATCCTAAGATATGTCTCGTAGAATTTCACAATGTTATGGACATGAATCATATTATATCTGCCTATGAGATTTACGAATACCCGTAGGTTATGCGTATAGTTTTCTATACAAATGCGTCATCTTGGTAAATATCAGGAGGTCATTCCCAGGGAATGATATAAAAACTATATGTATAATAGTTTGGATGAGGGTGACGTTTGTAATATTATACTTAGGGATTTATATACGAGATATATTTCCAATCATATACGTTGGAAATTAAATAAATATATACATCCCTCGCATAAAAAATGTAGATGACAGAGTGCAATCTATCATTACAATTAAGTCTATCTATCTTACAGGAGACAACTATATTATATATAGTTTATGCACATTAGCAGGTTTCCGAAGAGATCTAGGATGAGATATCCTATTTATGTTAATATCAAAAGGACATTCTCATTACTTGGCTACAACTTATTCAAAATATATAATATTCTATTTATTTAATTGATTAGTGTTCCTTCACATAAGTTTTACAGAGAAAGAACATAATAACCAATGGATAAAGATTGCCCTTCAAGGTCGTGTACAAGAATAGATCGTATAGAACTATCGTCACCAAGTATATAGTATAAAAAGAGGGTATCCTGGTACACAGAATTAAAACTTCCGAAGGAAAGATTGACACACGAAAGTAATTCCCTAAGTACGATACATATGTAATGAATCGATATTTGTACTATTTGCAATTAGGTTTGATCGATGATATTTTCTAGGAGATTGATCAGCATAAATAGATGCAAACATATATACATACTTACACGTGCAAAGATAGAATCAACATTTAATCCCAATGGAAAAGTATATTAAAGAATCCAAGACAATGTCGAATCCTATATGTTAAGGTATAATTGCACATAATGGATTGTGCCAAATAATTTTACTTGCGAACGTAATACGGAATATATTTATCTACAATCAATAGAGCAAAATATCGTAACAATCCTACGTGTTCGACACATACCTCAACAACGTGAGAAGTCCGCCCGCGAAGACATCTCAGTTTCGTCTATCGGAACCATCGTAGATCACGTCGATGCTCATCCAATTCTTCAGTATCAACATTCGACACCGACAAATAGAGTCGTCATTGCCGGATGCGAATCTTGCATAATACAACCTTCCTCTCCTTCACTCATCAATCTCACTCTCTTCTCACTTCTCTCATCTCTCCCTCGACCTATTTCTCTCTATCTCTATTCACGTCTCTCTCTCTCTCTCTCCTCCCCTTTCTCCCGTTCACTCTCTCTTCCTCTCATTTATTCTCTCTTCTATATACCATAGTTAGATCAATTATCCTAAAATAGGAATAACTTCTCATCATTCCCTCCAAAAACACACGCACTCCCTCTCTCTCTCCTCCTTTACCTCACTCGTTCACTCACTCCCTCTAACTTGCGATGGAAGTCCCTTTCCATTTTTAGCAAATGGGAGTGGAGTAAGTGGCACCCCTTTGAAGGCTTCTCAATAATATCTCATAGATTTTACATACACACCCCTCTATTTTTAACATTCAATCCTTACATGTAGAGCCCATCACATTTTTACCTATTTATCATTTTCCTATTTTTTTATATCTAATAAAAAATGCAGGTCGTTACAATCTACCCCACTAAAAAAAGAATTTCATCCCGAAATTTACTGGTCAAGAATCTGAAAAAAAATCCCATGATAATTGACTAAAATCTTATTCCTCCATTCTTCTATTTGTGCCTTGCATTTTATGATACATGTTTTTTTTGCTTTAAAGTTATTCCCTTGTGTCTAGGTCTTTTCTGATAATATGACAATTGTCTCCTTCAAGGTCTTGATTGCAAGATAAACAAATCAAAAAGAATATATCTTCACCTAAGAGATGATAGTAACTAACCCAACTAAATGTTGATAGATTGCAAGGGTCGATTCTGTATGTTGTCCCTCACTGAAGGTGACAATAGTAAATCAAGGAGTACAACTACAATATATACAAGGACGTTTCTAATTCAAGTTGAGATTGACAATGTATAAGGATTGTGCCTATTTCTAGCAACTAGCATATCGAAAATTCAATATACATTCAGCTAACATATATTTAATATTAGTTATAATTAAACGAGGACTTGATTAACACTAATATCTTAACTAACAAAAATAATCAGATCTAGTGAACGGAATCATGTATCAATGATAATTTAAGTGGCTCATATTCTAGAGAACAAATCTAATCATACATGCAAGATCATAAATGGGTTTAAGATCATTAATATTATCTTATACCACATCAATAAATTGACAAGGGATAATTACACCCATAACCCTGAGTAATTCCTCAATCTCAATCATAACCCTGCATAATCGCGAATTACACAAGAAACCCCGAGTAATGCTTAACCTTTACATGATATAACCCTGTGTCAAGTTCCGTTTAGAATCTCCGTTAACTCAGATGGAAAAAGTTAAATATGGACAATTTTACCCTTCAAAGTAATTTCCTCCTCCAACCATGCAACACCTACCCGCCGGCCCTGGAAGTCCCCCATCGACCCACCTGCACCGCCTCCGCTCATCCAAGCCCCGCTGGCAAGCTCCATCCCGACCACCTCTTGGAAGTCCCCCACAACCCCCCTGTCCTGGAAGCTTCCCCCGTCGACTTCCTGGAAGCCCCCTCGCAGCCCACCCCGGCCTGCAAGCTGCCCCCGACCACCGCCAAGAAGCCCTCCCGCAACCCCGACCACCGCCAAGAAGCCCCCCTGAATCTCGCGGCCAACCACCGCCTAGAAACCTACCACCCCTAAGTGTGTTTTCTTCTTATTTGCAATCATTTTTTTAGATGTTGAATATAATTGGGCCATGATTGTTTAATCTCTGTTTTGCTTGGTTCTGTTTCTCCAGGAGGATTTCTGTAGCAAGTGGTGAAATTAGATGCTCCCTGGAACACGATTCCACTAGTAGATTTGTTTCAAAGCATGTTGTTAATGGTATCTGTGCATCGTTGCTGTTGATCTCTCCTGCAAATGTGGTAAGTTGAATGCCGTTGCTATAGCGTGTTGAGGCACTGGAAGTATTGGGAGAACTAAGTTTCTCCTTCAATGCCTTCTGGGCAGGTTTCTGCTGCGGAATCAACTTTCGGTAACAATAACAATATCTGCAAGCTTGCGACGGCTGTTGATACCAATGCCTTTCTTAAGATCGATGAAAGCGAGAGTAATGGTGGGTAGATGCTTATGATGAGAGGGATGACTGCCAAGAATTTCGACCCGGCTCGATATGCTGGCCGACCACCACCATCATCCCCTCCCCCTCCCCGATCACCGCATGGAACCCCCCTCCCCTGCAAACCATCGCCTAGAAGCCCCCCTCCTCCGCCTGGAAGCCAACCCCCCGCCTCGTGCGCCTGCGCGCCGCCGAAGCTCCCCGCCCTGCACGCCTTCAAGCCCCCACTGAGTCCCCCCAACCTGCAACGTGGGTCGAATCCCACCGACCTGCAACCGGCTTATTTATTTTTTCTTTTCAATTTTTATTTTATCTAATCCTAGCCGTTAGATCATAGGTTGGTTAGATTAATCCGTCCATATGGTTGAGTTAACATATAAAACTAACGGAGGGTTATGAGTGTAAGACGGAGTGACTATCCGAGGCTTCTCGTGTAATTCGCGATTATGCAGGGTTATGATTGAGATTGAGGAATTACTCAGGGTTATGGGTGTAATTATCCCAATTGACAATTAGCGTGTCAGGTATATGAGATATCAACAACATGAAGCATCACAAACTCTCTTAGATAACCTCAAAGTACCCAACTCATCAACATAATGCAGCCAACATCTTTGAGAGGTCAACAGGTATCGTTAAGAATTCTTAGTGGTCTTTGAAGTTTATATATCCCTTATCTTGGGCTGATGGTTTCCTGAGTATTTGTCAATATTAGAGAAGACGGTTATCGTTGCAATGAAACATACTCGCAATGTAGGGAATATTATCTTTCAAGATAACTTTTATCAAAGTTAACCATTTGCTAAACCTATCCAAAGCATATGAAGGAAAAATCAAGTCTTACTAGTCCCTTATCTAGTTCTCCTTCCAAATTCTTTTTCTCTGCTCTTCCAACAATATGGATGTAGTACACAGTAGGACCTCAATGGTGAAATGAATACCGCTTATGTGGATGGTCATATATCGTAAACAACATTATCTTTGACTTCCAAATCCCTATGTTTTACGTGAGAAACCTTTTTTTTACCAAATAAATTGTGCCCTTATGACCGTTGTCAAGTATAAAATAATCATCCGCCCCCTTTTTTTTGGTCTCCACAAATAATCAATTTAGTGTTTGTGATCTACTAAATTACTTCCATCTCCTTAGGACAATCTATAATATTCAAGACTAGTTCTATCTCCCTATTGGTCAGCCTCCTACTACTCCTGTTATCTTCTAAAGATATGAAGGTCACGCTAAATTCTCGGTCTCATTTTTTTTCTCTTACTAAAGGTCTTACACTATCTATGATGGACATCTCATGCCCAGAGGAACTATTGCTCTGATACCACCTGTAACGTCCCGGATTTAGGTCCCCGATCCGTTAGCGGAACATTACTGGCCCTGACAAACTCTTGGGATCAGGCCCATACGGACCCGATTAACCACCCCCAAAATGCTTAAGCCGGGTTGTCCGGTAGTAAGCTCCTCACTATTTATCCCAACCGGGAATTTTGTTTTTCCACGGTATGGGACTTTGTTTTTGAGGTTTTTACAACCTCCCCCACTTATATTCGCAACATCCTCGTTGCGACATGGCACATTACTTATTTCCAGTGACAGTGGCGGCTGCACGCTCCGGTTAGCCATTTCCTCCAACCTCTTTGTAGGGGCGGCTCCACCTCTCGGGTAGCCCTTTCCACGATCAGAGGACGTTCGGCTCTGATACCATTTGTAACGTCCCGGGCTTAGGTCCCCGGTCCGTTATCGAGGAAAACTGGCCCTGACAACCTATTGGTTCGGACTCAATTGGATCCGTTGACAACCACTGATGAACGTCAAATTCGCCTCAATAATAGTGATGAATAATGCTGTAGTACAGGAGGCGAATTTGGTTCAGCAAAAACCACAAACTTTGAATGTTGTGGACTATTTATACTTGGCAAGTGTACCAAGGTCGAACACAGGGACACAGCTGCTTAATTAAAACTTTTGAATTTTGATTTATGAAGTTCAATATGAATTAATTCCAATTTCAGGTCCAAATGCAATTTACAAGGCAATACATGATGCATGCATTTTTATTTTGTTTTTATGCAATTTAAAATGATGCATGGGCAAATAATGCAAAGGAATATGCATGAAGAATAAAATGCCAGAATTATACCCTAAAATGTGAGCAATGCAATGTAGAATGAAGTTAGAGTCTAATTGAACACATCATTAAAAATCGGTCATCAAATCCAGCAAGACAGATAGAGCATGGTCCCATTTTTGACATAAAAATTCACTCAATTTAAAACAATGTCAAATGAGACAAATAAGTATGCTAGATTGTAAGGACAAAACAAGGATCAAAACGACACTAAAATCATGCAATTTGGACCTACGACGCTCAAGTTATGCTAAAAACAGTGCAAGGGCATAAATGTAATAAAAATGCAAGCAAAATAAAGGATAAATATTGCATTTAGGTCCCTGGAAAGACCTAAATGCAATTAATGAAAACCGCCTGGGCCCAAGTGAAATTTTTCTACTGCGCGCAAGGGCCTTTTTGTGATTTCTGAAAATCTGGGGGCGTCCCTGTAAATAACCCAGGCACGCATCTGAGGCACGTGCCTGGGGACCATTTTGCAAATAGCATAATTTCCGGGGTCTGGCATGCAAATGACCCAACACCCCACGTGCAAGGCACGTGAGGGCTAGGTTCGGGTCCGCCCGCAGGTTCGGGTACACGTGGCAAGTGCTGGAGGCTCGGGGCGAGGTTTGTCCGCCCGAGCCTGTAGGTCTGGTTCGAGGCTCGGGCCTCCACGTGTCTTCATCTCGTCCGTCCGATCGGTTCGATCGGACGGTTACTGCATCTCCACTCTCCTCCGCAGGCCACCGGAGAAGGCGAGGCTCCGGCGACCTGCAGGTAGCTCCGCCGCGCTCTAAGCGATGGTCAGAAGGTGACCAGAGCTGGCTGAATATCTAGCGGAGGACCTGGAGCCACGACGAAGCTTCAAGACTGATCGGAGGTGCTGGTCGAAGAGGCTTCGCCGGAGGATAAGAGCTGGAAGATGCTCCGACGCCAACTCCGGTTGTTCAGGTCCTGCAGGGGGTTAGTTAGCCGAAGCGTGCGTGCGGGAATGTGCGAGTTAATTGGGGAATGAGCGAGGGCCGGTGAGGCGACGAGAGCGGTGGCCCATATCTCTTCTTCTCCGGCGAGGTGGAGCAGAAGGTGGACGGAGTGGATGGGGGTTCTGGAGAAGAAGAAGGGGGTCGGCGAGGTTGCGGGTGGCGTGGCGAAGCTATTGAAGGGGTCAGATGAAGGTGATGGTGGTTATAGGTAACGGGATAATTCGGAAAAAATCAAGAAAAAGCACGGAGGGAGAGGTCCTCATCGGGGAGGGGAACCCGGTGGCGGAGAGGCTTGGGTTGAGGCTTGTGAAGCCTCAGGTCGTCGCCCGGCGAGGACAGCCTGTTCCTCGGAGCTCAGCGATGTCAGGCGGCTCGCGACATGGTCATGAAGACCATGGATCACACCTGGTGTGTCCGGCCATTGTCGCCTCGACGAAACCGCCCTCCGCTGTCACCGGAGGGCGGAGGAAGCTAGGGCGGAGCCCCGTAGATGGTGGATGAGTGGCTCCGGTGGCTGGGGAGGGGGTTTTATAGGTGGAGGAGGTCGGAGGTTACAGTGTCGGTGAGGCGTTTTCGAGTGGGGAATAATGGCGATGGAGTTAATGGTAGTGAGTGAGGAAGGTCTCGCGAGAATGGCGGAGGAACGGTGGTTGGGTAGGTGGCGTTACGACGAGGAGGTGATGGCTGGAGCGTTGGCTGGAAATGGAAAGGGGGGAAGTCGTCACGAGTCGTAACGTCTGGAGAAGGACATGGCTGGAGGAAGACGATGAGTGAGGACCGTTGGATCAGGCGATCCAACGGCTGGGATGATGGCGCGGACGGAAGGTGGAGATTAGATCCTACGATCTAATCCAACGGAGGGGAGAAGGGCGCTAGGGGACGGCCTTGATGAAGAGGTAGGGAGATCCAATGGCCTGGAAAAAGGGTGACGTGGCGGGTGGAAAAGCGTTAGATGGAAGATGATCGAAGGGTCTGGATGAGAGCGGAAGTGAGTGGAGGCGATCTGATCTGGGATCAGATCGTACGGCTGGAAATGAAGCGGGAGTGAACGACGGAGATAGAGGTGGGGTTGGAATGATCCAACGGCCCAGGAGAGGGCCGGGTGGCGGAAGATGAAGCGGGCCACGTGGGCGGCCCAAAGGGCGCCACGTGGCCCAATCAGAGCAATTTAAAAATAAATACAAAGAAAAATATAAAAGAAATAGTTAGAAGCCGAATTTGGAAAAAGTCAAAACATGAAAGTTGCTCGTCTCGATGAGATCTACAACTTTCATGTTGGTCATAAAGCCAAAAGAGGTCATCTGTACAAAAGCTATTTTTGGGGGTATTTTTAAGGGGATAAAAATACCGATTTTGTGGTTTTTAGTTGTTTTTGTATTTTTTAATCTTTTTAAGGGTCAGTGATTTATAGACAATTATTCTACCTAATTTTTAGGGGTTTTTGAGTGATAAAATAATTACAGAAAGATAAGGGCAATTAGATACAAATAATTAAGGTTAAATATAGACAATATAGTACATGATAAAAATAGAGAATTGGAGGATATTTTTATTGGTTTGTTTAAACAGGGATTTTAATAAGGAGTTTTTAGCATGATGAATACGAGATTCATCATACCCCTATACTTAAACCATGCTCGTCCTCGAGCATCTAAAGAATGAAGGAGTCGGATTAATTCCTGACAGTGTACGTGAAATTTACAAGGCTTGATCTTTCAAAGACCCTTGACCTAAGTGATCCTAAAATTCTGGGTTTATCCAAGCCTTAGTCAGAAGGAATCCAACTTCACTGATTATCAGACTCTCTTTTTGTACATATAATATAAGGATATGGCATTTAGTGTACTGCATTTCATGAGAGCCGAGACGATGCATCATCCAAAGTTCCAGTTCCAAAGACTCTCCTCTAGACCTAATCCTCAATACTAGGGAATAAATCTACTCTTGCTTCAGTCAACCATCTCTTTAGTTTGTCAGACTTTGAAATGTAGATGGACGGCCAGATGATTGAGGGACATGGGATTGTGTCTAATTTTCTCACCCTCACATTAGAACAAGGGGCCTCTCGAGTGCCTTTTACTCAACACATGTATATTATTATTTTGTTGATCAATGTGTCCGTCAAAAGAGTTGGAGTCGTCTGCACTTGTTTTCTGGGAATACACCGGGGTGTGTCTCTTTTGAGTATCTAAGATACCTTCGACACCCAGACTTGTAGCATTTACGATGCAGGGCCCTTTTTCGGTGTCAGCCCGACTCCTGGTCCTAATTAGCGCTTGGTCCAAGTGGACACTTTAAAAAAAGTTTGGGAGCGCTCGCCATTGATGGAAGCTCATTTGGAATTTGACTTTAGATTTAGAGCTTTTCTTTGACATTTCATTTCTTTTGTTGGCTAGCTCCACTGCTTTTACCAAGAGATTGGCGCACACTGATCAACAAATTTCTTTAAGTTTCATCACACCCTGGCACTTTTAGGTAAATATCAAAGAGATAGCATATGAATCTTGTTCACATACTGGCTAGGGTTTTTGCTGACACTCAGGTTTTCTGAAGCCTTCATTAACTTTATCCCATCCTCGAATATCATCAGATCGGGTCTACACTCAAATCTATGGTCCTAGTTCCTCAGGTGATATCTCAACTCAGCTCATCAATCATGCAGTTGTGGAAGTGACTGTGCTGATCATATTTTCTTGAAAGTAGAGATAAAGAGTGCAATATAGCACTCAAATCTTTCAAACCAGAGGAGTGTGGATATTTAAGTCAGGAAAACCCTAATGACTAAGGCATGTTAACTCAGACTCTCAAGATCCCAGAGATCCAGTGTCCTTAAAATCCTCAAGCCTTGAGTGAATGTGAATGTGTCAGGAATACACCAACTTTATGGGTTAAAGATTTTTTGTTTGATTTTTATCTTTTGCAAATTTTTATGGGTTTTAATTTTTTTTTGGAGAGACAATGACTGACCCAGGCTCAAATAAATAAAAGTATCCACTCTCAGCCAGTATGGGTGTAAGTGTGGGTCGAGACCCGTGATCCTTAAGGACAGTGCCATATGCGGTGTCCTTTAAACCACCCACTCTGCTAAGGGAGACCGAGGTTCCCTCACTGAAAATGTCTACTAGGCCTAGTAGTCAGAGCCAAATTCTGAAAAACATTTTTAATTTTTCATTTTTTTTCGGTTTGAAAAAGGGTAATTTACAAAGATTAATCCCTCAATTTTAATTTTTACAGGTTTTTACTCAGTTCTCAAGGTTACCAAAACCCAGCCCGAAAAATAAATTTTTAAAAATTTTTAAAAACACGAGCTAAGGCTAAAGTAATATACAACAATATACGGTATACCCCCCTATACTTAAAATTTGCTATGTCCTCATAGCACAAGTGCCATGAAGCCAAGGCTCGGTTCAAGTACAGGGAGATATAGCGGAACTGAGGAGGAGAGTCCCCCTATACTTAGGCCAAAATTGGCCTAAGTACAAGAGAACGGGATGAGGGAAGGAAGAGCAGGCAGGTCCCCCCCTAAACTTAGGCTACAAATAGCCTAAGTAAGGTCTGCGTTAGGGGGGGTTCTATGATACAAGGGTGAGGGGGAGGGGGTTCGTGAAGAGTAGATATACACACAGAGAGAGAGAGAGATAGAGTGAAATATACAGGGGAAGGGTGGGGGTGAATATGTGCAGTATAGGTGTGTGTGTGCGGGGGGGGGGGGGGATTTTTTTTTGAATACAATATGCAAGAATGAAAAAGAAATATGCAGATGCAAGTTTTCTTTTTCTTTTTTTTCTTTTTTTTATAAAATGCAATGCAATTTTTGACTGCTGAAATCTCCCAAATCCTTCACAGGTTCTTTCGCGGCTTCTTCAGCGGAAGTATTTGACTTCACGCCTCCATGAGGATCAAGCGTCCTCGATCACCATGGGCCCTGCCACAAAAGATAAACGTTAGAAAACCAGAGAAATTAAATCCGCAAAATAATATGCAACTAAATGATGCATGGAATGAGGACCTAGAAATTATTGAATTAATTAAAAAAATCAAAATTCAAAAATTAAGCAAAGCCGCATCCCCGGCAACGGCGCCATTTGATGAACATAAAGTTCGCCTCAATAATAGTGATGAATAATGCTGTAGTACAGGAGGCGAATTTGGTTCAGCAAAAACCACAAACTTTGAATGTTGTGGACTATTTATACTTGGCAAGTGTACCAAGGTCGAACACAGGGACACAGCTGATTAATTAAAACTTTTGAATTTTGATTTATGAAGTTCAATATGAATTAATTCCAATTTCAGGTCCATATGCAATTTACAAGGCAATATATGATGCATGCATTTTTATTTTGTTTTTATGCAATTAAAATGTTGCATGGGCAAATAATGCAAAGGAATATGCATGAAGAATAAAATGCCAGAATTATACCCTAAAATGTGAGCAATGCAATGTAGAATGAAGTTAGAGTCTAATTGAACACATCATTAAAAATCGGTCATCAAATCCAGCAAGATAGATAGAGCATGGTCCCATTTTTGACATAAAAATTCACTTAATTTAAAACAATGTTAAATGAGACAAATAAGTATGCTAGATTGTAGAGGACAAAACAAGGATCAAAACGACATTAAAATCATGCAATTTGGACCTACGACGCTCAAGTTATGCTAAAAACAGTGCAAGGGCATAAATGTAATAAAAATGCAAGCAAACTAAAGGATAAATATTGCATTTAGGTCCCTGGAAAGACCTAAATGCAATTAATGAAAACCGCCTGGGCTCAAGTGAAATTTTTCTACTGCGCGCAAGGGCCTTTTTGTGATTTCTGAAAATCTGGGGGCATCCCTGTAAATAACCCAGGCACGCATCTGAGGCACGTGCTTGGGGACCATTTTGCAAATAGCATAATTTCCGGGGTCTGGCATGCAAATGATTCAACACCCCACGTGCAAGGCACGTGAGGGCTAGGTTCGGGTCCGCCCGCAGGTTCGGGTACACGTAGCAAGTGCTGGAGGCTCGGGGCGAGGTTTGTCCGCCCGAGCCTGTAGGTCTGGTTCGAGGCTCGGGCCTCCACGTGTCTTCATCTCGTCCGTCCGATCGGTTCGATCGGACGGTTACTGCATCTCCACTCTCCTCCGCAGGCCACCGGAGAAGGCGGGGCTCCGGCGACCTGCTGGTAGCTCCGCCGCGCTCTAAGCGATGGTCAGAAGGAGACCAGAGCTGGCTGAATATCTAGCGGAGGACCTGGAGCCACGACGAAGCTTCAAGACTGATCGGAGGTGCTGGTCGAAGAGGCTTCGTCGGAGGATAAGAGCTGGAAGATGCTCCGACGCCAACTCCGGTTGTTCAGGTCCTGCAGGGGGTTAGTTAGCCGAAGCGTGCGTGCGGGAATGTGCGAGTTAATTGGGGAATGAGCGAGGGCCGGTGAGGCAACGAGAGCGGTGGGCCATATCTCTTCTTCTCCGGCGAGGTGGAGCAGAAGGTGGACGGAGTGGATGGGGGTTCTGGAGAAGAAGAAGGGGGTCGGCGAGGTTGCGGGTGGCGTGGCGAAGCTATTGAAGGGGTCGGATGAAGGTGATGGTGGTTATAGGTAACGGGATAATTCGGAAAAAATCAAGAAAAAGCACGGAGGGAGAGGTCCTCATCGGGGAGGGGAACCGGTGGCGGAGAGGCTTGGGCTGAGGCTTGTGAAGCCTCTGGTCGTCGCCCGGCGAGGACAGTCTGTTCCTCGGAGCTTAGCGATGCCAGGCGGCTCGCGACATGGTCATGAAGACCATGGATCACACCTGGTGTGTCCGGCCATTGTCGCCTCGACGAAACCGCCCTCCGCTGTCACCGGAGGGCGGAGGAAGCTAGGGCGGAGCCCCGTAGATGGTGGATGAGTGGCTCCGGTGGCTGGTTGGATCAGGCGATCCAACGGCTGGGATGATGGCGCGGACGGAAGGTGGAGATTAGATCCTACGATCTAATCCAACGGAGGGGAGAAGGGCGCTAGGGGACGGCCTTGATGAAGAGGTAGGGAGATCCAATGGCCTGGAAAAAGGGTGACGTGGCGGGTGGAAAAGCGTTAGATGGAAGATGATCGAAGGGTCTGGATGAGAGCGGAAGTGAGTGGAGGCGATCTGATCTGGGATCAGATCGTACGGCTGGAAATGAAGCGGGAGTGAACGACGGAGATGGAGGTGGGGTTGGAATGATCCAACGGCCCAGGAGAGGGCCGGGTGGCGGAAGATGAAGCGGGCCACGTGGGCGGCCCAAAGGGCGCCACGTGGCCCAATCAGAGCAATTTAAAAATAAATACAAAGAAAAATATAAAAGAAATAGTTAGAGGCCGAATTTGGAAAAAAGTCAAAACATGAAAGTTGCTCGTCTCGATGAGATCTACAACTTTCATGTTGGTCAAAAAGCCAAAAGAGGTCATCTGTACAAAAGCTATTTTTGGGGGTATTTTTAAGGGGATAAAAATACCGATTTTGTGGTTTTTAGTTGTTTTTGTATTTTTTAATCTTTTTAAGGGTCAGTGATTTATAGACAATTATTCTACCTAATTTTTAGGGGTTTTTGAGTGATAAAATAATTACAGAAAGATAAGGGCAATTAGATACAAATAATTAAGGTTAAATATAGACAATATAGTACATGATAAAAATAGAGAATTGGAGGATATTTTTATTGGTTTGTTTAAACAGGGATTTTAATAAGGAGTTTTTAGCATGATGAATACGAGATTCATCATACCCCTATACTTAAACCATGCTCGTCCTCGAGCATCTAAAGAATGAAGGAGTCGGATTAATTCCTGACAGTGTACGTGAAATTTACAAGGCTTGATCTTTCAAAGACCCTTGACCTAAGTGATCCTAAAATTCTGGGTTTATCCAAGCCTTAGTCAGAAGGAATCCAACTTCACTGATTATCAGACTCTCTTTTTGTACATATAATATAAGGATATGGCATTTAGTGTACTGCATTTCATGAGAGCCGAGACGATGCATCATCCAAAGTTCCAGTTCCAAAGACTCTCCTCTAGACCTAATCCTCAATACTAGGGAATAAATCTACTCTTGCTTCAGTCAACCATCTCTTTAGTTTGTCAGACTTTGAAATGTAGATGGACGGCCAGATGATTGAGGGACATGGGATTGTGTCTAATTTTCTCACCCTCACATTAGAACAAGGGGCCTCTCGAGTGCCTTTTACTCAACACATGTATATTATTATTTTGTTGATCAATGTGTCCGTCAAAAGAGTTGGAGTCGTCTGCACTTGTTTTCTGGGAATACACCGGGGTGTGTCTCTTTTGAGTATCTAAGATACCTTCGACACCCAGACTTGTAGCATTTACGATGCAGGGCCCTTTTTCGGTGTCAGCCCGACTCCTGGTCCTAATTAGCGCTTGGTCCAAGTGGACACTTTAAAAAAAGTTTGGGAGCGCTCGCCATTGATGGAAGCTCATTTGGAATTTGACTTTAGATTTAGAGCTTTTCTTTGACATTTCATTTCTTTTGTTGGCTAGCTCCACTGCTTTTACCAAGAGATTGGCGCACACTGATCAACAAATTTCTTTAAGTTTCATCACACCCTGGCACTTTTAGGTAAATATCAAAGAGATAGCATATGAATCTTGTTCACATACTGGCTAGGGTTTTTGCTGACACTCAGGTTTTATGAAGCCTTCATTAACTTTATCCCATCCTCGAATATCATCAGATCGGGTCTACACTCAAATCTATGGTCCTAGTTCCTCAGGTGATATCTCAACTCAGCTCATCAATCATGCAGTTGTGGAAGTGACTGTGCTGATCATATTTTCTTGAAAGTAGAGATAAAGAGTGCAATATAGCACTCAAATCTTTCAAACCAGAGGAGTGTGGATATTTAAGTCAGGAAAACCCTAATGACTAAGGCATGTTAACTCAGACTCTCAAGATCCCAGAGATCCAGTGTCCTTAAAATCCTCAAGCCTTGAGTGAATGTGAATGTGTCAGGAATACACCAACTTTATGGGTTAAAGATTTTTTGTTTGATTTTTATCTTTTGCAAATTTTTATGGGTTTTAATTTTTTTTTGGAGAGACAATGACTGACCCAGGCTCAAATAAATAAAAGTATCCACTCTCAGCCAGTATGGGTGTAAGTGTGGGTCGAGACCCGTGATCCTTAAGGACAGTGCTATATGCGGTGTCCTTTAAACCACCCACTCTGCTAAGGGAGACCGAGGTTCCCTCACTGAAAATGTCTACTAGGCCTAGTAGTCAGAGCCAAATTCTGAAAAACATTTTTAATTTTTCATTTTTTTTCGGTTTGAAAAAGGGTAATTTACAAAGATTAATCCCTCAATTTTAATTTTTACAGGTTTTTACTCAGTTCTCAAGGTTACCAAAACCCAGCCCGAAAAATAAATTTTTAAAAATTTTTAAAAACACGAGCTAAGGCTAAAGTAATATACAACAATATACGGTATACCCCCCTATACTTAAAATTTGCTATGTCCTCATAGCACAAGTGCCATGAAGCCAAGGCTCGGTTCAAGTACAGGGAGATATAGCGGAACTGAGGAGGAGAGTCCCCCTATACTTAGGCCAAAATTGGCCTAAGTACAAGAGAACGGGATGAGGGAAGGAAGAGCAGGCAGGTCCCCCCTAAACTTAGGCTACAAATAGCCTAAGTAAGGTCTGCGTTAGGGGGGTTCTATGATACAAGGGTGAGGGGGAGGGGGTTCGTGAAGAGTAGATACACACACACACAGAGAGAGAGAGAGAGAGAGAGAGAGATAGAGTGAAATATACAGGGGAAGGGTGGGGGTGAATATGTGCAGTGTAGGTGTGTGTGGGGGGGGGGATTTTTTTTTGGAATACAATATGCAAGACTGAAAAAGAAATATGCAGATGCAAGTTTTCTTTTTCTTTTTTTCTTTTTTTTTACAAAATGCAATGCAATTTTTGACTGCTGAAATCTCCCAAATCCTTCACAGGTTCTTTCGCGGCCTCTTCAGCGGAAGTATTTGACTTCACGCCTCCATGAGGATCAAGCGTCCTCGATCACCATGGGCCCTGCCACAAAAGATAAACGTTAGCAAACCAGAGAAATTAAATCCGCAAAATAATATGCAACTAAATGATGCATGGAATGAGGACCTAGAAATTATTGAATTAATTAAAAAAATAAAAATTCAAAAATTAAGCAAAGCCGCATCCCCGGCAACGGCGCCATTTGATGAACATAAAGTTCGCCTCAATAATAGTGATGAATAATGCTGTAGTATAGGAGGCGAATTTGGTCCAGCAAAAACCACAAACTTTGAATGTTGTGGACTATTTATACTTGGCAAGTGTACCAAGGTCGAACACAGGGACACAACTGCTTAATTAAAACTTTTGAATTTTGATTTATGAAGTTCAATATGAATTAATTCCAATTTCAGGTCCATATGCAATTTACAAGGCAATACATGATGCATGCATTTTTATTTTGTTTTTATGCAATTTAAAATGATGCATGGGCAAATAATGCAAAGGAATATGCATGAAGAATAAAATGCCAGAATTATACCCTAAAATGTGAGCAATGCAATGTAGAATGAAGTTAGAGTCTAATTGAACACATCATTAAAAATCGGTCATCAAATCCAGCAAGATAGATAGAGCATGGTCCCATATTTGACATAAAAATTCACTTAATTTAAAACAATGTTAAATGAGACAAATAAGTATGCTAGATTGTAAAGGACAAAACAAGGATCAAAACGACACTAAAATCATGCAATTTGGACATACGACGCTCAAGTTATGCTAAAAACAGTGCAAGGGCATAAATGTAATAAAAATGCAAGCAAACTAAAGGATAAATATTGCATTTAGGTCCCTGAAAAGACCTAAATGCAATTAATGAAAACCGCCTGGGCCCACGTGAAATTTTTCTACTGCGCGCAAGGGCCTTTTTGTGATTTCTGAAAATCTGGGGGCGTCCCTGTAAATAACCCAGGCACGCATCTGAGGCACGTGCCTGGGGACCATTTTGCAAATAGCATAATTTCCGGGGTCTGGCATGCAAATGACCCAACACCCCACGTGCAAGGCACGTGAGGGCTAGGTTCGGGTCCGCCCGCAGGTTCGGGTACACGTGGCAAGTGCTGGAGGCTCGGGGCGAGGTTTGTCCGCCCGAGCCTGTAGGTCTGGTTCGAGGCTCGGGCCTCCACGTGTCTTCATCTCGTCCGTCCGATCGGTTCGATCGGACGGTTACTGCATCTCCACTCTCCTCCGCAGGCCACCGGAGAAGGCGGGGCTCCGGCGACCTGCTGGTAGCTCCGCCGCGCTCTAAGCGATGGTCAGAAGGTCACCAGAGCTGGCTGAATATCTAGCGGAGGACCTGGAGCCACGACGAAGCTTCAAGACTGATCGGAGGTGCTGGTCGAAGAGGCTTCGCCGGAGGATAAGAGATGGAAGATGCTCCGACGCCAACTCCGGTTGTTCAGGTCCTACAGGGGGTTAGTTAGCTGAAGCGTGCGTGCGGGAATGTGCGAGTTAATTGGGGAATGAGCGAGGGCCGGTGAGGCGACGAGAGCGGTGGCCCATATCTCTTCTTCTCCGGCGAGGTGGAGCAGAAGGTGGACGGAGTGGATGGGGGTTCTGGAGAAGAAGAAGGGGGTCGGCGAGGTTGCGGGTGGCGTGGCGAAGCTATTGAAGGGGTCGGATGAAGGTGATGGTGGTTATAGGTAACGGGATAATTCGGAAAAAATCAAGAAAAAGCACGGAGGGAGAGGTCCTCATCGGGGAGGGGAACCCGGTGGCGGAGAGGCTTGGGCTGAGGCTTGTGAAGCCTCGGGTCGTCGCCCGGCGAGGACAGCCTGTTCCTCGGAGCTCAGCGATGCCAGGCGGCTCGCGACATGGTCATGAAGACCATGGATCACACCTGGGGTGTCCGGCCATTGTCGCCTCGACGAAACCGCCCTCCGCTGTCACCGGAGGGCGGAGGAAGCTAGGGCGGAGCCCCGTAGATGGTGGATGAGTGGCTCCGGTGGCTGGGGAGGGGGTTTTATAGGTGGAGGAGGTCGGAGGTTACAGTGTCGGTGAGGCATTTTCGAGTGGGGAATAATGGCGATGGAGTTAATGGTAGTGAGTGAGGAAGGTCTCGCGAGAATGGCGGAGGAATGGTGGTTGGGTAGGTGGCGTTACGACGAGGAGGTGATGGCTGGAGCGTTGGCTGGAAATGGAAAGGGGGGAAGTCGTCGCGAGTCGTAACGTCTGGAGAAGGACATGGCCGGAGGAAGACGATGAGTGAGGACCGTTGGATCAGGCGATCCAACGGCTGGGATGATGGCGCGGACGGAAGGTGGAGATTAGATCCTACGATCTAATCCAACGGAGGGGAGAAGGGCGCTAGGGGACGGCCTTGATGAAGAGGTAGGGAGATCCAATGGCCTGGAAAAAGGGTGACGTGGCGGGTGGAAAAGCGTTAGATGGAAGATGATCGAAGGGTCTGGATGAGAGCGGAAGTGAGTGGAGGCGATCTGATCTGGGATCAGATCGTACGACTGGAAATGAAGCGGGAGTGAACGGCGGAGATGGAGGCAGGGTTGGAATGATCCAACGGCCCAGGAGAGGGCCGGGTGGCGGAAGATGAAGCGGGCCACATGGGCGGCCCAAAGGGCGCCACGTGGCCCAATCAGAGCAATTTAAAAATAAATACAAAGAAAATCATAAAAGAAATAGTTAGAGGCCGAATTTGGAAAAAGTCAAAACATGAAAGTTGCTCGTCTCGATGAGATCTACAACTTTCATGTTGGTCAAAAAGCCAAAAGAGGTCATCTGTACAAAAGTTATTTTTGGGGGTATTTTTAAGGGGATAAAAATACCGATTTTGTGGTTTTTAGTTGTTTTTGTATTTTTTAGTCTTTTTAAGGGTCAGTGATTTATAGACAATTATTCTACCTAATTTTTAAGGGTTTTTGAGTGATAAAATAATTACAGAAAAATAAGGGCAATTAGATACAAATAATTAAGGTTAAATATAGACAATATAGTACATGATAAAAATAGAGAATTGGAGGATATTTTTATTGGTTTGTTTAAGCAGGGATTTTAATAAGGAGTTTTTAGCATGATGAATACGAGATTCATCAACCACCAAAAATGCTTAAGCCCAAGTTGTCAAGTAGTAATCCCCACCACTTATATACCACACCCACACTTTGTGAGTTTTCCATGTGGTACTATGTTTGGGGTTAGGGTGTTACAACCTCCCCCACTTATATTCGCAACGTCCTCGTTGCGACATGGCCCATCACTTTATTCCCAGTGATAGTGGCGGCTGCACGCTCTGGGTAGCCTTTTCCTCCAACCTCTTTGTAGGGGCGGCTCCACCTCTCGGGTAGCCCTTTCCACTATCAGAGAGAATTTTGGCTCTGATACCACCTGTAACAGCCCGGATCCTCAGTGACCAGCGGAAACATATCAAATGCCACGTCGGATCCGAGTGCTACTCTCGATCATTAATGATATCACAAATAATATATAGGAACCATCTTTAACTCCCATTTATTCATAAAAATGTACAATCTCTAATACAACACCAAGATCCTTTTGTTCCTGTGGGCACAAAGATATCCTTCCTTCAAGACTCGCAAAGTCTCTAACTGCAGCTAAATTTACTTTCACCATGACCTGCAATAGAAACACAAGAATATATGGTATGAGCTAACGCTCAGTATATGCCGAGATAAGGTCAAACCAGCTAGCGAAAAATCAAGTCTTCACTACTCTACTTTAAACACTTCGTTCTTAACATAAATAATCACAACATGAGAACATACTATTTATCTTCTTTTTCAGTTATGAATAATATTCACCTAACTGTCCGTGAGTACCATTAATAACAATTGCAATTGATCACATAAAGGGAGTTCATGATTTTTCATACTCATGTAAATGTATCATACAACAAAATACAAAATCTCATATAAATAAATATTTCACATATGTATACCTTCATTAGTTAGACTCGCAATTATACCCTTATTTCATATTTATCATCATAAGGGTATTCATATAACATAACATACAATATTTCACATATACCCTCACATATTCACTTTATTCACACACGTGACATATTTACTCTAATTTTCACATATACACTTAGCTTTCACGTAATTGCACATATACACTTATCATTCCAAACATTTTCACATATACACTTGGCAATTGACATAATTACACATATACACTTAGCATTTTACATAAATGCACATATTCACTTAACATTTCACATATTTACACATATACACTTAGCATTTCACATAAATGCACATATTCACTTAACATTTCACATAAACAATTGGCTTCCACATAAGCACTTAGCTTATCCATTACGGATTTGTCTTATCTCATAATTTATTTAGCGGCTTTGGTGGCTTTTACCGCTGGCACAAGCGGTCACGCAATCATTACATATAACATGATGACATCAACACTGAGTCAATATGTGGACTTTCCACTAGGTTCTACGGAACCTGACACCCCCGGAAGGTGTTGCCCTTTAGGCTCCCGATAAACGGACTCTAAAGGTGGCTCCCACCTTATGTGTAGCACTTAGCTCCGCTTACCGTTATAGTGCCATTATTCATATTAAGAAAATTCCGATCCCTTTTAATTACATTTTCTAAAATTCCGATCCCTTTTAATTACATTTTCTTTCTCATACAAGAGTGGTCTATATAAACCTTTTGGTTCCACTAATTGATAGGTCCTCCTTGTAGAAATACATAACCATATGACACACAGTTATTCATTTACTTGATATTATCATATTAGATTGGATTTTAGTCACTATAAATTTAGTTGCAGTAATACTTCATTTATGATCACACTACATGGCAATACACAATTTTCGAACCCACCACATTAATATAAACTATTGAATATTATACCATAAAATAATACATTTGTTACTGATGACTAATCAGTCATGCATCATTTACAGTAATATCCTAAGATATGTCTCGTAGAATTTCACAATGTTATGGACGTGAATCATATTATATCTGCCTATGAGATTTACGAATACCCGTAGGTTATGCATATAGTTTTCTATACAAATGCGTCATCTTGGTAAATATCAGGAGGTCATTCCCAGGGAATGATATAAAAACTATATGTATAATAGTTTGGATGAGGGTGACGTTTGTAATATTATACTTAGGGATTTATATACGAGATATATTTCCAATCATATACGTTGGAAATTAAATAAATATATACATCCCTCGCATAAAAAATGTAGATGACAGAGTGCAATCTATCATTACAATTAAGTCTATCTATCTTACAGGAGACAACTATATTATATATAGTTTATGCACATTAGCAGGTTTCCGAAGAGATCTAGGATGAGATATCCTATTTATGTTAATATCAAAAGGACATTCTCATTACTTGGCTACAACTTATTCAAAATATATAATATTCTATTTATTTAATTGATTAGTGTTCCTTCACATAAGTTTTACAGAGAAAGAACATAATAACCAATGGATAAAGATTGCCCTTCAAGGTCGTGTACAAGAATAGATCGTATAGAACTATCGTCACCAAGTATATAGTATAAAAAGAGGGTATCCTGGTACACAGAATTAAAACTTCCGAAGGAAAGATTGACACAAGAAAGTAATTCCCTAAGTACGATACATATATGTAATGAATCGATATTTGTACTATTTGCAATTAGGTTTGATCGATGATATTTTCTAGGAGATTGATCAGCATAAATAGATGCAAACATATATACATACTTACACGTGCAAAGATAGAATCAACATTTAATCCCAATGGAAAAGTATATTAAAGAATCCAAGACAATGTCGAATCCTATATGTTAAGGTATAATTGCACATAATGGATTGTGCCAAATAATTTTACTTGCGAACGTAATATGGAATATATTTATCTACAATCAATAGAGCAAAATATCGTAACAATCCTACGTGTTCGACACATACCTCAACAACGTGAGAAGTCCGCCCGCGAAGACATCTCAGTTTCGTCTATCGGAACCGTCGTAGATCACGTCGATGCTCATCCAATTCTTCAGTATCAACATTCGACACCGACAAATAGAGTCGTCATTGCCGGATGCGAATCTTGCATAATACAACCTTCCTCTCCTTCACTCATCAATCTCACTCTCTTCTCACTTCTATCATCTCTCCCTCTACCTATTTCTCTCTATCTCTATTCACGTCTCTCTCTCTCCTCCCCTTTCTCCCGTTCACTCTCTCTTCCTCTCATTTATTCTCTCTTCTATATAGCATAGTTAGATCAATTATCCTAAAATAGGAATAACTTCTCATCATTCCCTCCAAAAAAACACACGCACTCCCTCTCTCTCTCCTCCTTTACCTCACTCATTCACTCACTCCCTCTAACTTGCGATGGAAGTCCCTTTCTATTTTTAGCAAATGGGAATGGAGTAAGTGGCACCCCTTTGAAGGCTTCTCAATAATATCTCATAGATTTTACATACACACCCCTCTATTTTTAACATTCAATCCTTACATGTAGAGCCCATCACATTTTTACCTATTTATTATTTTCCTATTTTTTTATATCTAATAAAAAATGCGGGTCGTTACAGATTCTCCGTATTATTTATCGGTGTGATCATTTTTTACGATTCATAGATTGCTCGACTACAACTTCGACATCGTTAATTCAACAAAATTAACATAGGATTTTCGTAGCTCGTCACTCCTCTAGCTTCTCCCCAAGTGTCTTCACCACGTCAGCCGATTGTAGACTTTCGTCGTCGATGCCTAACGATCCCATGCATGTCTCGTCCTCCAGACAAGCCAAATGTTAGTCATGAGTACCCATTGTGGACTGGATCTCCACCACGGTTCCCTCCAAAGTAGCAATACGATCACCGTTATTGTGCGCCACCTCGCAATCTCCGATACCATGTCACATGTACAAAGTCTAAACACCAATTTTGAGATCATCATGTGTGACGCTAGCCTTCTCGCAAGCTAGGCAGCCCTAACTTATGTGTGTAGACATACGTAAACACGCCGAGTAACCATGTCGATCGAATACCTCGAACACACAAGCGCTCAAGCACATAATGACACAAGAGCAATGTCACTGACTTCTCTTGTTATCAGTAAGAAACTCTCTCAAGTGTGTGATGCTTAAAACCGAGCTCTACTCCTTATATACACAAGTCTGGGGTATACGAAGGAACATCATTATTACATGTAGAATGAATGCAAGGATTCTTCGTCTTGCATGAAGATCCTTTATTTTCCGAGATGACTCTTCACATTCTTTGGCTCTTCATCTTCCGTACAATCCTTTCATCTTCTGCAACTGACGTCACATCACCCACTCCATCAGCATACCATGTCGTATGCCATCTCGTCTTACTACATCATTAGTGGGCCCAACGCTTCTTCATAGGATGTTGCAACTCTTCTTTGTCAAGTATCAATGTACACTCGTGTTGTGTCGGGGAAACATGCGACCTCTCGACCTTCGTACGGTAAACCATATCCTTAGTTGTATGTACGCTAAGGTGATCAGGTCTTCTAGAACTTCATTGTGTGACCATTAAACCAAACAGACATGCAATAATCGATCATGCATGTTATTCTCGAATCTCAGAACTTGAGGGTGTTACACCAACCCTCAATCAAATCATCATGACTACATCAAATCCATGAGCAAATGAGAACCCAACTCCCCTTTGTTTTCTAATGATCCACCACTTTAATCCTTTATTCTCCATCTAGCTAGGGGTGTCTATCGAGTTCAACGAGTCGAGTTGGCCTTAACTCGGGTTCGAACTCGATAATAATCCAAGGCTCGAACTCAGGCTCGATAAGGATCGAGCCTTGGCTCACTGACTCGAACTCGAACTCATCGAGTTCGAGTTGACTCACGAGCCTCTTATCGAGCCGTGAGTCTCGCTGGACTGGGAGGAGTCGGGTCTCATCAAGGGTCGATCGTCGAGGCTGGGAGGAGCAGAGAAGAGGGTTGAGGAGTCGAGGACCGCCTGGCCTGGTTGGGAGGAGTCGAGGACCGTCTGCTTGGGCTAGAAGGAGGAAGGGATGGGTCTGAATCGTCCGATGGAAACGTCGTCGCCGCCACTAAGCTGGGAGGAGTCGAGGACTTGCAGACTGCCTGATAGGATGCGACATGTCGCTTGCGGGGAGGCCGAGGAGGGCGACCGCCTTTGCCGCGATTTCTAGGGTCAGGAATAGGCCCCGCCGCTGCACCTGCACATGGGAAGGCCGGAAGGGATGGGTCCGATGGGAGTCAAGCTTTATCGAGTTGGTTGCACATGGGAAGGCCGGAAGGCGGAAGGGATGGGTCTGATGGAAATGTCGCTGTTGTTGCACCTGCACTTGGGACTTGGGAGTTGCCGAGTTGGTTTGGTTGGGATTGGGGGCGTCAGGCGTGTGGGCATCGGGGTGTTCAGGGTATTGAAATTTCGACTTTTCAATTTTAGGTATAGGTTTTCAAGTTTCAAATAGGATTTGAGTTATCGAGTCGTGTTTCCGAGTTGAAGAACACCCAACTCAGACTCGACTCGATAAGCTAACGAGCCGTATAAACCAACTCGAGCTCGGGCTCGTTAGCATTTTGAGTCGGGCTCACGAGTTCTTAACGAGCCAAGCCCGAGTTGAGCTCATCGAACTCGAGCTTTCCTAACACCCCTACATCTAGCTCCTTGGTCCACACGAGGTGACAACTTCGGTTACTGTAATGGAGCAATGATGAGTATCAAGGGGGATTGTGGTCTTCAACCACGAAGCAAGAATTGGTGTTTGGCGAGTTTCATCACCATCGTCGGCTACTAGAGTCGACTATATCTGTACTCCTCGCATTTGCGTCATCGACGAGCTCTCAACATCATCGTCTTCGTCTTCAATAACCTCAGTATCCACCGTTGTGTTCTTGCAGGACTCCTGTCGAAGTAGCACAATCCACAATAATAGTCGTCACCTCGTTGCTACTTTTGAGATTTTAATAATTTTTAAGTTATTTACTATGAGAATAAATGTAGGTTGGATAAAGGGGAGAGAAGTGCCTATTGTTATATGCGATAAGAAAAATTCTTTTGAAAATTAAAGGAAAGTTTTACAAAGTAGTTGTGGGATCTGATATGCACTATGGATATGAATATTGACATGTGAACCACAGACACATACAGAGAATAATATTAGCAAAAATGAAAATGTTGAGGTGGATATGTGGTAATACACGTAAAGTTCAGATTCAGAGTGATGCGATCGGGAGGAAAGTTGGTGTAGTTCTGATAGAAGATAAGACGAGAAGATGGTTTGGCCATTTGCAAAGGAGGTCGGCTGATGCAACAGTTACAAGATACGAGTTTTGGGATGTTGAACCGGTAAAGAGAGGGCGAGGAAGATCCACAAATTGTTGGAACGCGACCATCCGAATGGATGGATGTAAGCCTGGGAATGACCCAAGATAGGTCTAAATGGAGGCAAAGAATCTATGTAGATGACCATACTTAATGTGGAAAAAGGCTTTGTTGTTGTTGTTGGTGTTATTATTAGACTCTTAGGGGGTGTTTGGATAGTGGGTTTAGGTGGGTTAAACTGGTTGCAGGTAACCCATTTTTGGGTTTTGGTGTTTGGATAGAGGGTTAAACTGAGGGTGGGTTAGAAGTGGGTTTATTATGATATGATTGTATTGGAGTTTGAAAAAGTGAGTAGTTATTGTGATGTGATTGTATTGGAGTTTGAAAAAGTGAGTAAAAGTGGAGTAGTTTATATTTTTTATATGAGATGATGGTATAATATATTATTTTTTGATAGGATTGATGATGTAAAATTTATTTATTTAATTTTTTAAAAAAGGAATAAAGTGGAGCCCACGTGGAGGGAGAAAACTTGGGTTAAAGGAGTTAAACCACCCGGGGGTGGTTTAACCAGGTTGCCGAACACACCTTTAGATTCACGTGCTTATATATCTCCCATTTTTATCCAAATTGCGTGGATTCAATATTGCTGTATTAATGACTTAGAGCTCTACATAGTATTAGAATTTCATGGATTTTGGATGCGCAGATATAAAAATATAAATTTTTGAAAGAAAGTGATTTTAGAGCATAAATGGACTTTTTTGCTGTCTAAATGAACTTTTTTGTGATTTACTCTCTTACTAATATAGCACATGAAGGGTAATAAATGATCGTGGTGTGATTGAAAAAAAGGAAGCACGGGGTGATGGGTTAAATAGTTAGGTAGTAACCCCTCCATTATCCCCATGACTGACTTCCTTCTCAATTAAAATCAGAGGTAAGAGAAGGGATTAACCCCCTATAAATGAGGTAACCATTCTATACAAACATCTAATATTGAAGTTGCCAAGAAAATCACCTTTTCCCCCTATAAATTTAACCAACCAAGGGAGCAGTCCAATGGTTCAAAGTAGTGTGCCAACCACAAATAATATAACTTTCGGAGGAAAGTTTATACCGAAATAGGAGATAAGCGAGCAATAAGCTAGGTCGTTAGTCCTTTTTGAATTACAAAGCCAACCCTCCTAAATACTACATGCATAAACTTAGGATCCATTAAATTATTGTTCATCACTTTTTGGATCCTCTTCAAAAACTCAACAGCTTCCGGTGCTAAGAAACCAAAAGCATCAAACCAAAAAGGATGAAGACGTGTTGATTTTCCGTACATGCTTTCCCGTGCTTCACCACTTTTGTTGAAGAAGTTTTAAGGACAGCATGCTCTGCTGTGAAGGCCCCACTCTTCAACCCCACCAACGGAGAAACTCCTGTCAAATCTACAAAAGCATGTTTCCTCCGATCCACTTAAAAATCAAAATATCATCAGGTCTAAGTGTGGATCTTCCCTCCTGTGGATCAATTAAAAAGTTCACAGATGCCTCTTTCTTAGCAGCAATACCTGCATGTCTGAGTACATCAAATAAAACGTCCATAACAAGATCGTGTCTATACTTAAAACCCGGAAGCTCCCTGCCAAAGAATCAGGATTAAGCCCCCGCCCCTATATGTTTTATTTTCCTACTAGAAAAAAATTGAACTAACAAATCTATTATAACCGACAAAAAAAGGTAAAAAATCCCAAAAAAATGGTCCGTGGGTGAGGAGGCTTTAGCGTATAAATAAAATAGGATTTGCGCATTTAGCTCGAAGCCCAAGAGGAGCAATTGCTATGCTGGTCGTTACGATGACACTGCTTTCGTCTCTCTCTGTTTTTCTGCTTCTTGTTTTCCTCGTTGGTCGCATCCCATCTGTAATTGACACAGAATGTGCCTCCTGAGGAAACTACATCTCAATGTCAAGGGACTCAATAATAATAACTTTGTTGAGAAATCAGATGACACAAATATCCATCCATATGATAAGTCAAGCAGACCTCTATTCTGGAATTACTGCTAAAATTAACAGGATATTACTTTAGAAGCATCCGTGGGTTTTACTTTTACCTGCTGTTTTTTACAGCACAAATTCCCTGGTAAGCTTAAATGCCCACATTAGCTTTAACTACTACAACAATAAGCAACCCTTCCAGGATTAGACATAACAAACATATATATATATAGGGAAAAATGTGTATGCCCCCTAGGGGGAGCTAACTTAGCTCCCCCCGCCCTTTTTTGACATAATTTTTTTTATTTTTTTGAAATCTAAAACCGTGTAAATTCATTATTAAATCCCTATATTGTGATATTAAAATTTCGTACGAAACAGAGACTCCTACGACCTTCATCCAAACGGGGTCGATTTAAAAAATCCTGTTACCGTTAAAAAATGACTGTCTGGATGGAGGCCGTAGGAGTCTCTGTTTCGCACGAAATTTTAATACCATAATATAAGGATATAGTGATGAATATTCATGGAAGAAATTTTCAAAAAAAATTTAAAAAAAATGGTGAAAATGGGGCGGGGGGAGCCAAGTTAGCTCCCCCTAGGGGGCAGCCCCATTTTACCCATATATATATATATATCTGAAATTTCACGTATTACTTCTGATTTCTCTATACATATATGCATAAAAGTTAACCCCCACTAACATCAACAAAAATAGACACAACAGCCCCCCCACACTTCACACGTATTTGCCGTCGAATCCATTCGTCGGCTCCCGACCTTACATTTTCGGGGGCATACATAACTATATCACGTAAAAGTATCTCCTTTGGAAAAAGTTCACAATATTACCAGGTTTAATAAGCTAAAATGGCAATCGATACAATCACCTTGCAGGCCTTCTATATCACTTTTTGCAGGGGGCTTTTAACTACCGCGGTACCATGTTTATCAGATCTTCGAGGCGATGAGTCTACTCAATGCCACAGCTGCCTTTGAACCTGACTGACGGCCCAGATGCTTGCATATGAACTCCCCAGCGGCGATGAGTTTACCGAGGTCCACATTCGTCTGGATGCCTAGACCATGGAGCATGTAGACCACATCCTCAGTTGCGACGTTCCCCGACGCACCCTTTGCATAAGGGCAGCCGCCTAGTCCTGCAACTGATGAATCCACAGAGCTGATGCCCATCTGAACGGGGAGAAAAAACAGTTAGCACAAGAGGTATTGTTTACGTCGCACTTCCTTTCTGCATAATATCACTCAGCTTCTAAATTCCCATTTTCCAACTTTCCTTGTCTGATATTTGGACAACATCATGCAGGTTAAAGTCCCCCACTGATTACCTGTTGTCATTATATGTTGGTTGCACATGCTTTCTGTTTAGTTTTCTATCTTCGCAATAAGAAACCAAAAAAAATTAGGGTTTGTTTGTCTCTCAATAGAATGTCCAGAAGTATATGAAAAATCATTCTACTTAATCTCTGCCCTGAAATTTAGCAACAAAAACGTGTTATTCAATTTTTAGAGTTAAGAAAGTTGGGTCAGCCAGCTACAACCAGAATCGGTGAGGAGTTGCTAAGTTAGATGTTGTTCCATCAGTTAACCTCACATAATTGGATAATTTCTTAATTTAATCAATGGACCTTTAAACATTGAAGGTTAATTTTGCATACGCCTACCTACTGAAGAATCACAAATGAACGCTTGAATCAAAACTCGAATTCATCAGAGAATATCTAATGTTCATACAAATTTTCATGCATGCCAAGCAGTTTCAAGCATTTCAATTGAACTAACATGTGTAACTTTGCAAATATATAATGAATGTAAGATTACTATCGTTCCATTTCCAATCTAACTATATTTCATCTTAAATAATAATTTCTCAAGGTTGACAATAAGGTGGTAAACTTTGCCGAATAGTTCTTTAGGTTTCCTATATTTCCAGAAGCTTTTCAACCATTTCCGCTCAAAGGATCAAAACAAAGCTGAAAAAGTCTTTCCAAGATTAAATGGAACTCAGCAGCATAAATTCATTCTTTACTTTCAACTTTACAATGGATTATTCCTAAAAAGGGATCTGAAGGAAAGATGAGGTTACGATGTAGACAAAAAAATTTAAAAACCAGATTGTACATCAAAGATGCAATTTTTTCCACTTGTAGCAAAACCGCAAGTCAGCTTGTGGTTGATTTTTTTAAACTTACCATTGGCGGTCTCAATCTCAGGTAAATGAGGAGGGTTGCGTTAGGAAGTTGACAACCAACATAAAAATTTTGGAATTCCAACTTGCAGTTCAATCGGGTTCTTCTAAACTCTCTAGAAGGTTGTAGTCAATGTTTTATATGGTGGGATTTTTGGAAAGTTGAACCAGCCAACTGAAAGGTACATAGTGATCAACTGGAATAAACTTGAAACAATTATATCCTAAGTGATGCACATCAGCAATGCCTTAGGACAAAATTTTCTCATCTCAAACCAGCAAGTCCATTGTAGTCAATAGGCTGCATCCATGTCATAGCCACATATTTTGCATCCAAATCTGCAAGATATCCTTCTGACAACTAACCTATCCACTAATCCATGATCTTCATCATCCTACTTGTCACTCCTTTATACCGAGATATGGATTGGCCTTAGAAGCCTGAGATGTATGCACATTATCTATATCAATCATGGTTTTTAAAATTGAGCATCGAGGCGCCAAGACGTAATCCTCGAGGCATTTTTCCATAAAAACCGCCTCGAAGCTATAATCTTGGTCGGCTTGCCTGAGGCATAAGCCTCTAGGCGGTATCGAGGCACCTGAGGCGGTACCAAGATGTTGACTCGGTTCTGCTATGTATATTTTGAAAAATTAAATTCAACTATTTTACGTTTACAATAATATTAAACATAGCTTAAATAACCATGACTGATATATTGAGACCTTAGAATAACCAAAAAAACTTAACATCTTTTCATCAATGCATAAATCATTGCATCAAAAAATCATGTATATGTATGGTGATTACTTTTAATTAGTATGAACATTTCATATCAACTAATGATATTCTACTGCTTGCATCATACAATGAATATGGTATGTGCTCACAACATTGTATGTTTTTTGTAAGAATATAATGGATTCACAAAACTTCACAATATGAACATTACACAATCACAAATTTGTAAGTATTTATTTTGAAAGGAAAAAATAGTGCCGCATCATAAAGTAACATATATGATTGATATGGTATATTGTGTGCTTGTGGTGAATGTGGGAATACATAAATTTAGGATTTATGATAATATACAACAACAACAACAACAAAGCCTTTTCTCACAATTAAGTAGGGTTGGCTACATGGATTCTTCGCCTCCATTTAGATCTATGATAATATAGTTTGCGAATATTAGAAGTTAAATATGACAACATAGTTATGTTTAATAATAGTTTTTATGTCGATTTTCTCTATAAATTGAGGCCTATACCTCACCTCATTGACAAAAAAACTGCCTCGATCCACATCGCGTTTTTAATACCTTGGTATCAGCATCCACATCATATAGCAACAAGAGCTTAATCAATATCACACCAGGAAAATTTTCTCCATTTCGAGACATGCCTGGGTATATTTGTATATGAAAGAACATAATTTCCTTAAATTGGTCTATTTTTTTGACATGTATTCGAATTTAGGTTCCAGTGTCACCCCATGACAGTCTGCTTGGACGCAACACCCCTATGTCGCTAATCATACCTTTTAACGTGAAAGAATCTTAGGTTTTGGTATTTGGATGAGCATGACAAAGCCTTCTCCTACTATAAGTAGGGTCGACTATATGGATTCTTGCTCAAATCCATGTTGAAAGATTCGGCTATTTTTTATGCTAGTTGTCGACAAACTTGGTCTGTGAACCATACACATGTGCAGAGAATGGTTGTAGCAGAAATGAAAATGCTAAGGAGGATGTGTGGACACCCACGTAAAGATAGGATTCGGAATGATGCAATCAAAAGAAAGTTGGCGTAGCTCCGATCGAGGATAAGATGCGAGAAAATCGCTTAAGATGGTTTGATCATTTGCAAAGAAGATCAGCTGATGCACCAGTTAGGAGATGCGAGTGTTGGGATGTTGAGCTGGCTAAGAGAGGGAGAGGACATCCTAAGAAGTGTTGGAAAGAAACCATATGAAGGGATCTTAGTTTTATGGATATAGGCCCGGGATTGACCCAATATAGATCTGAATGGAGGCGAAGAATCCATGTAGCCGACCCTACTTAATTGTGGGAAAAGGCTTTGTTGTTGTTGTTGTGTCGACCACCTAACGCAACCCCAACAAGGAGGGATTTGAACCCCGGTCTTTTGGCGGTAGGCACACTGCACTACCACCAGACCATTTAAGTGGGTATTGGGATGAGCATGCTTCATGAAAAAACAAAAAGCAACCGTGGAAGGAGTATATGCTCATTTCAGATGAGAGAACTTTTTGGAAGAATAAGACTTATTTTATACTAAAATTTCCAGTGCCAAGCACACTACATGGCCTATTACTTTCCCAACAACGCTAAGTTTGTAGAATAAAGATACAATTGATGCAGCATCTGAAATTGTCTACAATAAAATAGAAAAGGTCAAATTCCATTTATCTCACCTGCAAGGAAGCTAGGATATTTGGAAGGGCTTGGCCGTAAGTGTCGTGAAAGTGGACGGCAAGTTTCTCAACAGGTACCACAGCTGTCACAGCTTCAAGCATTGGAATAACAGAACCTGCATTCATGAACATTTAGAAAATAATGATGCTAGATAAGAAAACACATAAACAATTACTTCTGTAACAAAAGAACATTACTACCTTTGCCCCATTGATAATAGCCAAAAAGGCCCTTACATTCAAGCATACATCAGAAATATTTTCTAGCTAATTTGTTTAATGAGCTAATACCAATTCCCAATCCTTCTATTACTAGATAATTTCAAATGAAAATGATCAACAATAACATTAAAACTTGATTCCCACAAATCGCTAAGAAGTTGAGAATGACTGCCACTTTTGAATCTCCATCCTGGAACTTTTTCCTTCAAGGGCTTAACTTTTACCCAAAAAATCATTCCAATTAGCATTCCCTTATTTAAGAACAATCGGAACATGAACGATTTACTTTGTTACTCACGTATCTAGGCGTATTCGCACATCAAGCCCTACATTATCTTTCTCAAAGATATTCTCAAGGTGACACTTCTCCAACCCCATTCTCCTATTCACCTTTTAATGTAAAATTGACGGATCAATGAAAAAATTCCAAAGTTGGGCACATAAATAAGCATATTTTTTTGGATTTATCACATTTCCTTTACTTTCTTATTACTATATAGAGGGAACTTAAAATAAAAAAGGGCCTACAAGAAGAAGAAAAAACATTTTAACACTTTTTTACATAGGCCGCAAGAAGGATAATATCATAACCCAGGACGGAAAAATATAAAGATATAATTTCATAAAAAGATGCAAAAATTCGAGGCCAACCTGGAGTACCAACTCCAATTGTATCACCAAGAGATATTTCATAGCACCCCATGTCAAGGAGCTCTTTTGCTACAAATGCCACTTTAGATGGATGCACATCTCCTTCAACAGGACAGCCCACAACGCAAGAAACATAACTGCCATATCACGAAAATAGTAAAAAAATCAAGGAAATAGCAAACAATAACTACAATTCATGGTGACCGGAAATTCATGCATCATCCTGCAAAGGTTCAGGTTACATTGCGGTAGGCAGTCTCCTATTACTTTATTAATTGGACCCAAATGTAATTGGTTCAAATTTCAATATGTTGCAAAATATTGGAAACGAAAAAGGATTCAATAGTTACGCAATCTTCCATGCTTTAAACATAGAAAGAACCACCATTATCCAAAGGAAAAATGTTCAACTGTACGGATGTCAATGATTCCCATTGACAATTTATGATATAAGATTCACTACAATAAAATTGACCTAAAACAATGAATAAATTCAAATTTCATTGCCATATCATTCAGTGTTAAATATATACCAATGACTATTATTTGTTGTAAAATTAATTTTTCTTCATGAAATTAGCAATGAATGTAATGTTCATTAAATGGCAAAGCCTTCTCCCACCAAAAGTAGGGTCAGCTACATGGATTCTTGCTCAAATCCATGCTGAAAGATTCGACTATTTTCTTATGCTGGCAATCGACTACCCAGTGCGACCAAGGGGGATTTGAACCTTGATTTTTTGGGTGGTAGGCACACTGCACTACCGCCAGACCATTAAAGTGGGTCATATTCATTGCTAAAGATTGATATAGCAATGATTTATCCGTTTACTTATTCACTAAAATTTATTAATTGTTGCTAAATTTAACAATGATTATAATAAAGTCAATGGATAACCGTTATATGATTTATTGCTAGGAATATAGCAACGAATATGATATTCGTTGGATGGAAATTTAAAAATGAATTAATGGATAATATTTGTTATATATTTAACTACAAATGATATGACAACGAATAAAAAATATTCATTGCCTTAAGTCAAAATTGTTGTAGTGATTGTTGTTCTATTAGGCTGGACTAAACTAACAGAACAGGTCACGACGTTCCTACCCCAATCCGGAAATGCATAAAACACAAAACATTAAAATCAGGATATAATTAAATGATAAGAGATTTTTTCATAATAGACCAATCTGGTCACCATAAGATAGACCACTTCAGAACACAAACTCAAATTATGGCCATGCACCGAGCCACCGACTTTAAACAGTGGTCTATGTTTATAACAACAATTGTATAGAAAATATCAACTATGTAAGCATACCCTCGAACTGGTATGCCACGTTTTTTAGCAGCAAGAGCAACCTCACGGTAACGGTCAAGGCTAGCTCTGATACTACAGTTGATATTTGCCTTTGAAAAAGATTCAGAAGCAGATGCAAAAATAGCAACCTCTTTGGCACCAGCTTCAACAGCCGCTTCAAACCCCTGGCAAATGATTCACGCCAATTGAAATTTTCTGATAATAAAAAACATAAATACAAGATCCAAATAAAAGCGGGCTTACCTTGAGGTTAGGTGTTAAAACGGGAAGCCTCACACCCTCCACATTTCCGATTGATTCCATAACTATTTTGGCATCTGCTAGCTGAAACATTTTATAAAGTGAATGCACATTTCAATCAGCTCGGGAAGAGCAGGTCGTGCTAATTTTGAAAGCATATAACTTGCAATTAATCAAATTCTACAACAGTTCACGCTTTCTATTTGGGCTCATGAGTGAGTAATCTAAAGGACAGCAGGCATATTTTTCAGGCCTTTACAGCAGCCTGCGATTAGATGATTAAAATATGCCTAGAATATCAAACAATGAGAGATATTTGAGCAAATGTCTGCTGTTGGAACAAAACAACACTAAAAAATTGGACAAAAAAGGGTGAAATACCTGAGGGACCCACTTTGGAGAAACAAAACTCGTGGCTTCTACAACTGTTAATCCCGAAGACGCTAGTCTCTGTATCAGCTCAATTTTTACAGCTGCAGGTACAATATTCTTCTCATTTTGCAGTCCATCTCTGGCTCCAACCTCTACAATCTTGACAGATCTTGGGAAATTCCTCAAAAACTGCAAAATATTAAAATTAGGACTGATTTTTTTGTGTCTAACAAAAGCAACCATATATTGCAGATGCTTGATGGAAATGTGCCTTTTCAAATATATCAAGGTCAACCTTAAATATCAAGCAAAGACACAGCCGCTAAAAAAAACAGTTGCATTAGATAACCCACACTCAAAGTGAAGTGGACGATTTTCGGTGGGAAAAAAGATCTTTAATGGTTGCCAAATACCACTATCTCTCACTTTTCGAAAAAAAGTACCATGTACTCCGCTGAAATTATAATAGCCAGATATTTAACACGATACGCATCATAGAAATACTGCATGATAGACACAACTACATATTCTGGTAACGTGGTCCATGATAAAAGCACAGCCGTCAGTACATACTGCAAACAATAGATAATAGTAAAATATATATTACTTAAAAAAATTAAATAGACCTTATTCGCCGCTTTCTCATTGCAAGATGAACTATAGCCACGATCAAGGGAACAACGTGAAGGGCAAATACTTGAAGAAATATTCGTACTCCTTGTTATATATGGTTTTACGTTGAAAGAATCTTCTTGACATGTCTCTTGGGTTCGTCTACCCCATCCGTGTATTTCCCTGTTATGAAGTGAAATGCATTATAAAAACTTGAGAAGTTATTCTTTCAGAAACAAAACAGCTGGCGTTTTAATAAAGAAAAACATAATTTAACATGGTTAATAATTTCTAATCAACCATCAGCCAGATGAACAGATCACCCTTTTCTACGGTTAATATTCTATTGAAAAAATTACCTAGAACTGAGGGTTCTCAAGCACAAACTGCTATACATTTCGTAAACAAATACGAGTAAACAATGCATATTCAAAGATAATTGATCACAAATTTCAAGCTTGCTCATGTCAAGCAGATATCTACAGAGAATGTATCAGTTCTCCTTCAGCCAATTCAAAATATTCCCAACCCAGATTTAGATGATCTACTAAATCCATGTTCAATGGGGACACCTGAGTTTCTGTGAAGTTGAAGAGAAAAAAGCATGAAAATCAAGCTACACTAACGAAAGTTGAAGTTATCATAATACTGTTTCGGATTAGACGTGTGCATCATTTCCATGCATTGAGAAAAGGAATCATGTATCTTCACCACTATTTAAATGCAACAAATAATTATCGAACATTGTCCACCTACTAGCTAACACAAACCCATCCAATGATATATGCATAACCATTTTGTTGCTAACGGCATACCCATTTTGATGCTGGTTAGTAAACGTATTTTATAGTTAATAGTTTCTCATTGTAACCCCTCTAAAGGTACTTGTATATTTTCCCTGTTTTGAGCTCTCTAGGGTTCCGTCCTATATAGAATAAAACATGCAATTTCATTCTTTGATTGTCTTTTTCACATGGTACCATAGCAACGGTCCTAGATTAGTGTTCTCACCTAAATCCTGTCGCCACCACCAGCCCTAAGTCACCGCCACCCCCAAATCTCGGCACCACCTACGCGAGGGGCCTCCTCCGTGCCTCCAGGTCCCTTGTGCCGTCGCCAGGTGGGCCCCTACCCTCAAGCGCTGCCGCCAGGCACTCTAGCACCTCCAGGCCATCTGCGGCCCCCTTTGGCACTGCCTAGCACCTCCTCCAAGCCACCTGACCCTTTGGTGTCGCTTAACGCCTCCTCCAGGCCATTTACGGTACCTTTGGTGCCACCTCCAGCCATGTAGTAGCACCGAGGCTCACCGCCAGCCGAACCCAGGCCACCTACGGCTCTCTTGGCGCCGCTCGGGCCAATTGCAACCCTTTTGGCGCAGCCTCCAGGCATATAGCAAAACCTAGGCTTGCCATTATCCGCATCTCAGACCATCTGCGACCACCATAGGTGCCACCGAAGGGAACCCCTGGCCCGCTGCCAGCACTTCTAAGACGACCACCAACAACAATGGAGGTCTCCAAACAATCTCCTGTGACCGCTGCATATCGACTTGATGCTTTATTAGGCCACTTTGATGTTAGATTAAGCCAACTAGTACTTTCTAGGTCATTTTTTCTTGACCTACGCGATCACCATGACATCCACAAAGTCCAAGCTTGTGTGTCCTACTTCTTCTGTGATGGTACATGAGACTTCTATCAAACTGAAAAGTTCCGAGAACAGTGTACTCTGGTCTCGATCATTCAAAGTGTTCATTAGTGGTCAGTGCAAGAACTATGTTCTTATCAAGGATCCGCCCAAGGAGGGGATAAGGGTTATGATACCTTGTATGTGGACAACTACCAGGTCATTACCTCGATGACCAACATCGTCGATCCAAATATTGCATTGAATCTTCTCTACAAGGAACATCGAAGGCAATGTGGGAGAGTCTTGAGAATACCTACTCCCAAAAGACCACAAAGTCCAGGCTCTCAAACATATACACACGGATTTAGCCTTCTACTCATGGAGAATCTACCATGGGTGTGAGTACTACATGCTTCTCACGAGCCTATTCGAGGAGCTCCTTATTTTTCAACCTGCTTGTTGTGACAGGCAGATACGAGAATGTGTAGAATGGAAGGTGTATCACTTTCTGTCTAGATTGCATCCACGATACAAACCTGTAAAGGACTGATTTCTGCCCGTTGATGCACTTCCCACCCTTGTGATCATCTTTGCTCGATTGCAGAAACTTGATTCTCCTACTAAGTGTCCTACTTCATCTGCAGAGATTACAACTCATTATGCATGACCCGGGAATATAGGATTACCCAACTACCATGGAGGGCACAACTGTGACTTTAGTCATAGTCGCGGTTGTGAGTCTGGACGTGGACATGAGTCTGGACACGAGTTTGGTTGCGGGCATAGACACGATCCTACTACCGCACGCTATCCCACATGCATACATTGTGGATGTTGGAATCATCCATCTGAACGTTACTGGGTAAAGTTTGGCATGCGGCTTAATACCAGCAATGCCTATGAGCAACCCCGTACGAGGCTCCATATGATACTGTTGAGATCTCATACGATCAGCCTTCTGTTGATAAAAGGACACCGTTAACCACGTCTGAATATGCCCGTCTGCAGCAACTTCTGCGTAACTCTTTAGCTAGTGACATAGGCAGTACCATTTCGACTCCTGCTAGTTTGGTTACTAGCTCAGGTACAATTGCCAGCTCTGCCTCTACATCCACTTCTGCTTGGATTATTAATTCTGGAACATCGACTCATCTGACGGGAGAAGGTAATTTTCTCACAGTCACAACCGTCTTCCCTTGTGAAGATTGTCCGGGTTGTTATTGGGACATATTCACTTGCACTATGGAGTTTTCTTCTAACCTCCAACTGTCTGGAGTTCATTGTGCCCCTGATTTTCCTCTAAGTCTTTTATCTGTACAAAAGCTATGCACTGAGCTTAATTGTAGAGTTATTTCCGATGAGTTATGTGGTTATTTTCAGGACATATGGATGAGACAGATTTTTGTCGGGGGACATGAAAAGGACAACCTTTGTTATCTCAATATCCTATCCAATTTAAGTTTTGCTGGTGTTGAGTCCATCTCTGATGTTTCTCTTCTCTGGCACCTTTGCCTTGGTCATCTGTTTGTCACAACCATCTCTTTGATGTTCCCTGAACTTTCTACGCTCAAACCTTTTGAGTGCACGTCCTGCCAGTTCGGGAAACATCTTTTCCTGCTCGTACATAGCCACGACGTGAAGTACATTTTTCTTTAGTCCATTGTGATATTTGGGGGCCTTGTACGATCAGTACTCTGAGTGGACATAAGTATTTTGTCATTTTTGTTGATGATTACAATCGATCATCTTGGATCTATTTGTTAAAAGAGCGCTCAGAGATTAATGATATTGTTAAAAATCTCTTTCATCATGTCAAGAATATTTTCTCCACTGGTGTTCAAGTTTTTCACTTTGATAATGCCTTGGAATTCGCCCAACATGATTTAGCAAACTTTTTTGCATTCCAGGGCACAATTTATCAAACCTCCTGTCTGTATACCTTTGAGCAAAATGGGGTAGCGAAAAGGAAACTCAAACATCTACTAAACATTGTTCATTGCATTTCTCACATAGATGAAAGTTCCTAAAACCTATTGGGACGATGTTGTTCTTATTACCAACCATCTTATCTAAATAGTCCCCTCTACTTCACTACATGGCTCCACCTCATTCTCTTTGCTATACACAACTGAGTCACTCTTTCCTCTACCTCTCAGAATCTTTAGATGTGTGGCTTTATTCGTAATTTTCACGCTGCCGATAAATTGTCTCCTCGTGCAATTAAATGTATTTTCCTTGGTTATTCTCGTACTAAAAAAGGCTACACATGTTATGATCCTAATGGGCATCACTATTATGTCTATGTAGATGTAACCTTTTTTGAGCAAACCAAATTCCTCAATCAGTCTGTTACATATATTCCTCTGGATCTCCCTCTTCCACCCATTGTCTATAAACGCAAGCTAATATTTGCACCACCAGATGTTCCTTTACATGTCCCGTTATTGCAGGATGATATGCCTTCTTCAAGTGCCCCCTCCATTGATGTCCCATATGATCCTCAGGAGATTAATATTGCTCTACGTAGAACTAAGAGGCAATGTATTTTTCATCACATGTCTCATTTCACTTCTACTGCTAGTTTATCATCCACTGACAGAAGATATGCATATGCTCTCATGATGATTTCCATTCCAAGAGACCACCATA
This sequence comes from Ottelia alismoides, assembly GCA_037367405.1. Taxonomy (NCBI): domain Eukaryota; kingdom Viridiplantae; phylum Streptophyta; class Magnoliopsida; order Alismatales; family Hydrocharitaceae; genus Ottelia; species Ottelia alismoides. Next base: position 160,752 of record JAZKJV010000173.1, read on the forward strand.
ATGCATTGCAAAATTTTGGATGGTGACATGCTATGAATGAGGAGATGGATGCTCTTACTTCAAGAGGGACATGGGATCTTATACAACATCCCAAGGGGGCTAGACCCGTGTCTTGCATATGGATCTTCACAATTAAGCAGTCGTCAGACCGGTACATTGATAGATTCAAAGCTCATTCTATGGTCAAAGTTTTTACATAAACATATGGAGTTGATTACTTCGAGACATTTTCACCTATTGCACGAATGGGTAAGGATTATTTTTCAATGGAAGCAGACAAGGTATGACCTATCTTTCAGCTCGAAGTGAAAACTATATTTCTGTATGCGATCCCGAGGAGGTGCACATGATGTAGCCTCTTGGTTACGAAGTCGAGGGGGAGCATGTGTGTCAATTTTACAGAGAAATCTATGGTCTGAAGCAGAGCCAAAGGCATGGTTCAATAGACTTACTACAGAAACCATCACTCTTGGCTTTCAGGGAACAACCTCTAACTACTATGTGTTTGTCAGAAGACACTCAACTGGTATTGTCATACTTGCTATTTATGTGGATGCCGTGTTTATCGCATGTGATGATGATAAAAGGGTACTATCGACCAAGGCATTTCTTCAGAAGGTGTTCGTCACCAAGTACCCTGGTCTACTATGCGGTTTTTTGGGCATAGAATTACTATGCACTATAGAGGAACTTCATCTCTCAGAGAGGAAGTATTGTCTGGATATCCTTACTGAAGCTGGATTATTTGGATATGAAAAGCCCTATAGTATTCCTGCAGATATGAAAAACACTTCACATCCTTTGATCATGTCTCCGAAGATATTACGTGATACAGAAGCTTGATTGGCAAAAACCTTTACCTCACTGTCACCAGACCGGATATTTCCTATGTAGTGAGTAGAGCTAGCCAACATATGGAGCAACCATACTATAGTCACTTGCAGGATGTCCTCTAGATCCTACGATACTTGAAGGAATCCCTAGGACATGACCTTTTTTATGTGGCAAATGACTATACTGATGTTATTGCCTATGCTGATGCTGATTATGCAAGTTCACTTGACGATTGTCGCTCCACACAAGATATGCTATGATGGTTGGAGGAAACCTTATGACTTGGAGGAGCAAGAAACGAAGTGCTGTATCCAGATCCAGTGCAGAAGCAGAGTACATGGCAATGGCTCAAGCTACCTGTGAGATCACATGGCTATTGGCATTCCTACAGGAACTCGCTATTGCTGTCACTACTCTTATTCAAGGTAGGTAATATCGGTACCGGTATCGGCTACGTGTCGATACGATTATATCGACGATATATAGATGGCATATCGCTTAAATCGGGTCGATTTTGTGAAGAAAATGACCTTGGAAGGGTAAATATCAACCATATCGACGATATATCAGACACTTGTCGATACCAATATATTGTCGATATATCACGATATGGCAAATCATGCTCCTATTCCACTATGTTGTGACTTCCACCATATATATTGCCATGAATCATGTGTTCTATGAGAGAACTAAGCACATAGAGATTGACTGCCACTTTATTCGTGACACCGTCTAGGTTGGCAAGATTACCACTTCTCACATCACAATAGATCTTCAACTTGCAGATGTATTTACAAAGGTTTTACCCAAGAAGCGCCTCTCGTGGATAGCTTCCAAGTTGGGCATGATCGATCGATAAGCTCCAACTTGCGGATGAGTGTTAGTAATGTATTTTACGGTTATTAATTTCTCATTGTAACCCCTCTAGGGGTACGCTCTCTAGGGCTCCATCCTATATAAGGACCCCTAGACCTCTTGAATAAAGCATGCATTTTCATTCTCTCATTGTCTTTTCCACATTGCTAAAACTTCACATTGAAAATCAGAATCTACCTATGTCTAACGATTACAGTACACAAAGAAAGTCATCTAAACATACCAAAATCTTCAAAATAAAAAAAACATAAAAATTCAATTCTTCTCATAAATGTTTAGGAACCTATAGAGGAGAAGTCACAAGTAAGAAACTACGATAAAGATGTAGTAAATATGTTTCTTGCAAACGCCTAACTTATATAAATAGCACAAATTAACATAAATGTAGGTAAGATCATGCAAGGCACATTGTTATAAAATTAGCATAGAAATTTGAAGTTAGAAAGATTAAAAGGGAACAATTTGATAATTAAATGACTGGTGGCATTTTTCACAAGGTAATTATAAAACCAACAAGAAAAATGCTTGGAATAAGTTTAGAATACTAATGTAGATTGTTCCGTGATGATAAAAAGCTATATAGAAGTAGAATGAACATGAATGCAATATTCCCATGTAAAAATCACTCAATTAACCAGCACAGTAATCAAGTGATTGGTTTGATTACTTGCTCCAGCCAAGTATTCAACTGAGTAGCTAATTTCACGGAGCTAGGGAACTGCCAAGGATGCTCAACCTAATATTGGGCTACTTGAGAGATTTTGCACCCAACCTTCTAGATTATTCATCTATGATCCGTACAAAAAAGTTGACTGAAACGAGTATAACTAAATACTATGAAGAAGAAGAAGAAGAGAAGCAGATGATGCAATTCCAAAATCAATAAACAATGAAGGATTACATCCAAGTTAGCAAGCCCTCACATGAACATGAGCACAAAAACTCAAATAAGAAAGTATATGTAACACCCCAACCCCCAAATATAGTCCCACATCTAAACTCACAAAGTGTGAGAGTGGGTTATACTTGATGGGGATTACTACTTGACAACTTGAACTTAAGCATTTTGGGCGGTTGCCAACGGATCCATTTGAGTTCACACCCAACAAGTTGTCAGCACAAGTTTTTCTCGATAATGGACCGGAGATCTAAGCTAGGGGCGTTAAATATCCCAAAGAATACTAAAAAATATTACAAGCATATAAGAAAATTGGAGGTGATCGGCAAATACACAATACGAAAAGGGATATAATTCCAGAACATGTCAACACCTGCAGACAGAAACAATTTTCAATTATGTGTACTTACTTATAACTACCAGAAGAGCTGCACTCTCTGCTTTTAGTCAAGCAATTTTCCATTTCTGCTTCATCTAACCTTGGTCTACAACCACTGAAGGATAATCTTCGGACCTTTCCAGCACCGCTCAAGCGTGGGAAGCTCTCAAGGCTTATCGGCTCCTCTAAACTTGACATTTTGTAACTGGTGGCTAAAGTGCAAAGCTGAAAAGCACCTTGAGACAATCTAGTAGACCACGATGTACAGGCAGGCAAAACCTTTCGTGTCAGCATTCTAACAACTGAAGTGTACCACAGAAGAGTGGATCTCGTACACAAAGTAATATTCAAATATTTCGATTACCTGGATACGATAAAATGAAACTTCATGAGTATAGGGAAAACTGCGATACAATGCCAAGTGAAATGCAAACAAGAACAAAAAAACATAATTGACATCTCCTACACATAAGGCAATGAGTTATTTCCAAGCTAGAAAACATACAAATGGATAATTTATCAAACAATGTATAAAGATTCGCTCCCTTAAAGGAACTAGTTCCTTGAAAGTTTATAAGATGTGGATGCCAATTTGTGTTCTCCTTCAAAACAGCAAACAAGTTGTTCCATCTGAAGCTCGCTTCAACATTTCAAATTCCATCCCTGAGGAACTCAGTTTACCTATAAACCCTCTATAGATGTTCAGAAACAACCCGCAACCCCCCCCCCCCCCCCAAACAACAGCCTACCTTCTGTTCAGTCAAAATTGAACATCATCAAGGTAAGGGAAGGCAGTTAAAATTCATGACAATTCAGGTCAAACATAGAACAAGCTCTCCACCATTTCCAGTTCATCACAGCAAACCATACAATAATATAATAGGGCGTAGACAGAAACCCTCCAAACTGTCAGTGATTCATCTGAATCTCCATTGTATTTTCACTTGCTGAATCAAAGTCAATTCATCCTCAGAATATAATTCACACTTGCATCTCATCGTAAAAGTAAAACAAGCAAGCCAGGTCAGGTCATACATTTGATCCTTCACTTTTTTCGGCATATACAACCACACATGCAGATCAAAATCTACTAAGAAGCATGAGAGAACTCTCGAGCCAACGCAGAAACATCAACTCAACTTCCAAAAGCGAATTCTATTGTCTATTAATCAATCGCAATAGTCTCAAATCGAAGCAACGGACATTAATCAATATAGATCCACCAAAACCCCCAATTCGAAGCCGAAACAGGACTGCGTACGAGATCAAAACGGGAATCGCCGCAAACGATCACGAAATCGAGAGAGAGGGATATCGATCGGATGGACCTGAGCAAGACGAAGGGGATGGGGGAGTCGATCGCTCTCCTCGAATCGGGGAGTGGAGGACAAGAGGAGGCTGGGATCGAGGGCGAGGACGGGACGAACCCTAGAATTTGGATCGGTAGGTGGCGGGGGAGAAGGTAGCTGGCGATTGTTGACTGGTTTTCTTATTTATATTAAAAAAATTGGAAGGGAGAGGAGGAGGAGGAAGAGGAAGAGGGGGGTTGGAAATAAATACCGAGAGGCATCTCTCCCGAGCTCGCTCCAGATTGAGGGACCCGTCGCTGTTGCTTCGGTTTTGGCACCTGGTTGCTCCGCCACCAGGTTATTCCTCTGGTGGAGAGCGCGCAGGTTCTGCTTGGGACCTCGAAGGGGGGACCCACCAACCAACGGTGCCGAGTCGGCGCACGTACCCGCCAGATTGATTGGTGGTGCTCCACGAATGCGTGTAGTTGTGTTTCGCTTTTATTTGATTTTATTTTGTTTTGAAAGGAAAAAAAAGGGTATACCCAACAAAACTTTATATTCACAAGTTTAGTTACAATGATCGAGAATTCTCGAAGAATTCTATTATGGTCAAAATATTTTCTACATATAATCTCTCCTTTATAAAAACTATACCATTTCTCGCAAGCCACAAAGCCCAAGGGCTCATTTGGATACTGGGCTACCCCTCGGGTAACCCGGTTTATCCCATGTTTTTCTGGGTCATGCCTGGGTTGGATTTCCATCACATATCAATGTGACATCACATCACATTCCTTATTCCAACCTTATACCAACCCTCATAACCATCCAAACACTTACTGTTCAACCCACCTCAACCCTTGAACCAAACGAGCACCAAAGGATAGTCATTGGATATAAATCTTATCCTCCATCCTCGCATTTGCAGACGGTTGTAGTGACGTTCAGAACTGCCCAACATCTACAGTGGCAATATTTGAAATCCCAACCTTAGCCCATACCTCCGTCGATTTCGGATAGAAGAAGAAAAGGTGATCCGAACTCTCAAGCTCTACTTCACACCTCTGACAAATGCCATCCACCACTCTGAACAGACGTGCCCTTCTTGATCATGTCATCAACAGATCCCGTCCAAACAACCACAAAAAGATCTTGACTCTCTTAGGGATCCTCAATCCTCAGATAAGTCTCAGTGAAGTCATAACGATGCCCGGGTTGAAAACAAGTATAATATGCAGCTTGTTGTAGGCTTTCTTTATTGAAAAATGACTATCGCACCAACGCCAATGGTCCCTTCCATCCCAGGCCCGCCAATGCGAGAGATAGACTCAATGAGATCAAGGAGCTCCACTACCTGCTGATCCGAGAGCTCAAAATGAAAATTTGGAGATCAAGTCCCATCCTACCAAGCCTCCGCCATTAGCAATTGTTTGTCTGTCGCCAATGCAAAAAGTTGTGGGTATTGGGATGCAAAGTCCCCAATTCCAGACCAATCATCCTTCCAGACGTGGAATGAGCGACCTTCACCCAACACAAGCCTCGATGACATAGCAACCTGTGGTAGGATCGAACAAATCCCTTTCTCGAAGTTCGATGATTTGCGCACACGTCATGGCTGCCATTGAAGGTCCCTCAAGATCCCATAAATCTTCCTCATAACCAGACAGACCAGATCAAAGCCATCACCCAAAACTCGGGGTGATCCATTTTGCAAGCAACACCCTATTCATGACATCCAAACTACACACACCCAAGCCACCATCTTCCTGAGAATGCATCACCGTCTTCCAATTGACTAGCGCAAGACCCTGGTTAGAGCCAGAATTCGTCTAGAAAAAATATCTCATCAAGGTCTCAAGTCTAGGTCTCAAGTCTATGCCGTACGCTTGTAGGGGTTTATTTTATTTTATTTATTTATTTCAATTTCTTAGGGGTTTTAACGTAAATACGCCACGAAATTTGGAATTCGAGAAAAAAATCGTATGCTGGAAATGCCCCCAATTAAGTTAACAAAATTTACCCATGTGTTTCTTCGTCTTTTGAAACGGTGTTAAATTAACCACTTTGGACGAGGAGGTGTATAGAAGTAATGAATAAATAGAGGTGTGTGTGTAAAAAATTGGTATTTTATTGATTTATGACGTTTCAAAGGGTAAAGTACTGGAAGGGTACGTTTGTTAGACATTTAACGTTGCATGGGTAAATTTTGCTAATTCAATCTTTGAATGGGTGTTTTGTGAATTTCAAATTTTTTAGGGATATTAATGTTAAAAATCTGTAGCTGGGATTGTAAGTTCATCATGGTAAGAAATATACTTTGCACTTAATACAAGTAGGGTGGAACCATGGATTTTGTCGATAGGCTATGTATGCACGTATTGTCAAAAATGGAAAAAAATGTATTTCAAATGATATTTTTTAAATAGACTTAATCATTTCGAATGAAAATTTTAAGTTTTGACACACAATTTTATGTAATTTAAATCTATTATCAAGATTGAATTTTCAAATAAATTGTTATTTTCAATGTCGATTTAGAATTTTTTTTAGATAAAAAAGTTTACTATTAAAAGAAAACAATAAAATTTACTTCATTTGCAAAGAGAACTAAGATAATGGGAGCGCAAAATGAGCTCGAATTTCATTTTATATCAAATGGTACTTACAATTTTAATATTTTAAAAATTGAAGACAATTAATTCTTTTAGAGACGGAAAAAAGGTAAGCAAAGGCTTCAAACTTTAATTCATAAAATTACATGTTCACTCCTTTATCAATAATGTAATATGGATGTTGTAGGAATAATAGAATGGGTTGGATTTTCCTTGAGAAGATTTTTCTGTGTACCACACTTCCATACTATACTATAATTAGAGTTTCAAATATATAATTATGATAAAAAAATCTAAATATATTAACTTTAGAAATAACTCACATGTTAACTAGAGACATAAAATTTATCTTTCTTAAATCGATCGAAATCCAAATAGAACCTTATGGTTGGAGTTTTCTTATAACTATTTGGGATTTTCATTCCGTGTCCTTCTAAGTTTTTCCATAACACTACCTATGCCCATAATTTTTTTGCAATTACCCTTGCATTCATACGAAATTCACGGTAGCATGTTTTCATTATTACACGTTGTGTCCTTGTATTACACCAACAAAAGGATAATATTGTGAATTTTGTATTGAGAAAGTGTCTCGGTGTAAAAAACCACAGCCTTTGGAAGAGTTGAGATATATATTTGCGATTAAGAAGGAAAAAAGTGTGGGGAATTTCGATTTAAAATAATTTTGGAAGCACGCATCTGGTTACCAAGGTTTTAAAAACCGAATCGGACATCAAATCAGGCAAGTATGATTTTATGGTCGGACCAATGAGACCGACCGATCGATTCGGTGATGACATCAACAATTCATAAAAATCAGAAAAAATCGAACCTTTGTACTGTTGGTTTGGTTCGTATGGTTTAACCGGGTCGAACCGAGTTATACCGGTAGTATCATACAAATAAATGTGAAAAATGCTACATCATATCTTTAATTGATCTATATATACGTGTTCTTCTTACTTTTCCAATAACACCTATACCCCTTTCTTTACGATTGTGCATCCCTCTGTATTTTTACAAAAGGAATAGTAGTGACATTTTATTAGTACAAGTGTATTCCTATATTATATCAAAACAAGAATAATATTGTGGATTTTTTAAGAATATGGGAGCACAAGAGACATTGCCAAATATTAGGGGTATAAATGTTATTAGAAAAACTCAAAGGGGCATGATAAACATATTTCATAAAATTCATATGTGTGATGTATAAAATGAAAGATTTTAAAACTATTTAAACTTTAGTGAATAATAAATATTTTAGTTTATTACTTCACATAGTATAACTATGATATATTCTTCCTTTGTTGTTGTTGGAAGTAGACAAACACATGTAATATGTGAGATGAGAGGTAATGATTATATGACAGGAAGTGAGAGGTAATAATGGGTCATTGGCACATGTGGAAGGAAATGAGGTAAAGGAGCATTATATTATGGGTCAGAATGAGACTAGATTATGAATAATTTTTAAAAGTTTACATTTTATTAAATTGTCAAAATTTATTTTTTTTTCAAAAATGGATGGTTGCACCGGTGTTTTGGTTCAATTGGTTCAACCGGGTTTAAGCGGTCCAATCGGATTTTGACTGGTTTTTAGTTTTTGAATAAAAACCGGACGGTTAAACAGTTTTTCTTCCTATTCTTCATTTAACCAGTTGAATCGGTCGGTTCAGTTTTTAAAACATTGCTGGCTACACAAAAACGCAGAATATCGAATTGATTTGGATACTCAACCGAGTTTTCCATGTACAAAAAGAATCTATTTGTTAATGCAACAAAATAAATTGATTCCCCAACTAAGAATTTCTGATCAGATTTCCAGTTTTTGTTTCAGAGATTCTTGGAATAAAATCAAAGAAACAAAAACCCCGTCAAGAAAAATCACCACCACAACATGCATCGAAGATATTTTCTTGGAAAGCATTGATAGGCCACAGAATTAACGTGAGGATATGGAAATTTGAAGGTACCTTTCACGAGTAATTGAAATCCTTTCTTTTGTTGAGGGGTCGTAGTCGATCGAATGGATCTGATTTGCTTTTAATGGGTCACGTTGATTTGAGTCAGTTAACCACGACCTTGCCGAATACGACTAGGGATCTCAATCGGGACCTACTCATTGGGTATTCGACCCGAAGTCACTTTGAATGGGTTTGAGTTTTGCATTGACTACCCATATAGGTATGGGTATGGGTTTAGATTGCCTTGTGGGTACCCGAACCCTAACCTGCTTCAAACTCGAATAAAAAAATATATAAAGATATATGTGTATGTTGCATTTAAATCAAACTAGCTTCAAATTTATTTCATATATAATATTTATCGATATACATGTATAAATATCCAACTCAATCTTCTCCTCTCCATCCATTTATTCATATTCAACTAATTTTTGTATCTTTAATAAATAAAAACTATCAATACAAAAGAGATAAATACTTAACATATGTAAGCATTTAATATTCTCTATATATTGCACATTTTTATGAATCACCGTATTACACAATCTAACTCTATTTTATCTATCTGTGAAAATCTTGTATAAATTTACAAACAACTTAAGATTTACCATGTCGAAGATATGTGTGCCCTTGGGTACACGGCTATCCGATGAGTATATGGGTACCCACTAGAAATTACCTATTTAATAAATGGGCAGGTATAACATAGGAATATTATAAATGGATATGGATTTATGAATAATAATACCCGCTCCAAACCCAGCCCGTTGACATCCTTAAATACGACCCTATCACGATGCGCCTTCTTTTTTGCAATATCAATTTTGCCATTATCTTCTCGCACTGTTATCACAATAATTTATACAATCTAAAACCTGATTCAGGAAATTTTCCTTACAGTTGTACCCTTGCAATTTTCAAAAGTTAGACTCGTGTCCTTTTTTTCCATTACACTTGTATCTCTGAGATAACATCCGTTTAGGAAACGAATGATCGGAAATTAACCTAATGGGTACAACAGATAATTGCTCAAGAAGACGTCGGCACATTTGATATTGCAAAAAACTGAGTGGCATAACTGAAATCACATGATCTAAAAGGGGCACATCGGTAAAAAAAACATTACGTTTATATTAAGTACACATCCATTATATCCATTATATTATTATATTATTATATATATTAAAGCCCGTCAACACAATAATTTTCTTCTGAAAAATTCCCGTTTTATCCTTGGGACCGCCCGTCCCCCACTGTCATTCCATTCCTGGCCTCGACTTACCAAGGAAATTACACAAATCACCCCCATCCCTCACTCTTTCCCTCCGTCCACGCCATCTTCCTACTGAATCCCTAATACACGTTGCTCCTTCCCCTTCCGACACCCGCCTCCTCCTCCACGAACCATCCTCTCCTCCTCCAATCCCCTTCGCTGCTGCTCCACTACCCCATCTCTGATGCAATCCTCTGCCTCCTCTCCATTGTTGCCCCCTCCTGATTCTTCGGCAACCTGTGCTTCCGCCACCTCGTCGCTACCGCAATACTTTGCCTCCCATCCATTGTCGCCCCCTCCGCCTTCGCAATCGACACACATTGAGCGACAACCATAGAGTTGTTGCCCAATCCATGGCGTTCAACAAGTTGGTGATTGACCCAGTCGTTCCTAACCCAGCGCTACATGGAGGTGTCGCTCCCCCGTCGACTCGCATAAACAAGACCCAACGTCCGTCTAGATCACAGCCGAGCAGATCCTCCGCGAGTCCTGCGACCGCTCCTTCCACATCGCCCTCCAAACCCCTTCCCTCCTTCAAGCTTGCCTCTCTGGCTCCTCCTTGGAGGACCTCCCCTCCGATCACGTCGTCCCCATTGCTAGCCTCATCGTGAAAAGCTCCTGCACGCTTGGCATACAGCTTGCCGATCTCACCAACCCCGGAAAGCCTACCTCTTCCCATAAGAGGTGGGATGATCAAAGAGACATCTGGGAGCAACAATGCTCACCACAGACGTGATTTCCAAGATCGAGCGAGAAGGGAGAAGAAAAGAAGGTACTCACAGAAGAAACACAAACAAATTAAGGGAGAGAGATGGAATCGAGAAGAGTGATTGTGCTACGAATATGGTCATGTGTATCTGTGCAACATTTGCCACAAAGAAGCCAAAGAGAGCACATCGAGCATGAACCCTTGTGCTTGATTGTCGCTCTCAAGGTATTATTAATACATATACATCCCCTTCATCTTAATCCAACAATTATATGAATTATCCATGTTTTGATATATATGCAATTCCATGTCTTCCCGTTTGCACACAGGAGGATGCAAACATAGATGGTGCGATGAGAAAGGGAGCATTGTTTATAAGATTTGCCTTTAGGTAATTAATTATCTTATTTTTGTTTAGATTCTCCAAGTGGTATGGGTAATTAGACGTGATTGATAATTCGAGCTCCGAGGAACAGAGCTATTTCTAAATTAATCTGACTAAAGCAAGACTTGCATATGTAATTTGTGATGTTAGTAGTGCACTCTTCCCACTGGGAACATTGAAAGTTATGATGGTCGAGATATTATTCTCATGGGATAATCCATCACAATCTCAAGCTTGATAAATTTTTCTATCTACTAATACCCTATCGTGTACGCATCAAGGATCCTCGGTCTGTAAGAGCATTTTTTAATACGGCGGCAGTTTGTTAACAAAAAAAGAGTGTAGTTTGAATAAATCCCCTATACATATCATTTTCTTCTAAATTATAATCAACCTCCATATGCATTGTTCTATAATGAAAGACAGTTTTCTGGAAAGTTTTCTTTAAAATCATATGATCCTTTTCTGGCTTTAGAGTGAATAATTTAATATTTATTGTCATAAATCACATGGAAAAAGAGCAGCTACGTCATATCATGTTTCGCCTGCAGATCCAACCTGGTAACCGTCCGTCGACTCACGTGACTTAGAGTTGGGGAAGAACAAGAGGACCCCATATCCGATAGGGACCGTCGAATCGTCACCTTAACATATCGATCAACGACCGAGATTGGTTTTGAGCAACACAGACACAACCCTTCGTGACTTCTGCAGGGATACACACTCGCATTTTCAATTAATTGTCGCTCACATAAATATTTTACATTATTGCTATTTTCTCAACTAATCCATTCATCTATAAGGAGCATAAACCACATGCAATCACTGATTACTTCTCCAGCAACCTCAATGCAATCACTGATTACTTCTCCAGCAACCTCAATTTGCTGCGATCTTTTGTCATGATTCCATTCCACCGTCGATCCATTTCTCCGGGCCTTCCCATCGATCCTCGCAATTCTCGCGGACAATAGACATATGTATGATGCGGCAGAGTCATATGCTAACTGGTCTGATGTTCATCGGCAACCATGCGGAGTCTTATGTTAGAGGTGCCAATTTGACAGATTCTTGTCCTTATCAAATATTTAGTGCATTACTAATTTACCATTGATCAAGCAAGAGCATCCACTCATATTAATCTATCCACAGTTTAGACTCTCTTTTGTTACTCTTGCGTAAAATTACATAGCATTATTATGTTAATCATATTGAATGATCCTAACATTTCCTACGAAGATCACTGTTGAACCCCAACTGAGGAAATGATCATCCTCATCCTCAGGATGATGAGAAGAAAAACGACTGGTTGTAGCAATATACATTCTGGGAAACAGAGGGAAGATCCAATAAGTAAATTCAAGAGGAAAATATCTACAATTCCAAGTGCATTACCCACTCTTTAGCAAACCTAGGGATGATTTTAAAGCCTAAAACCCCACTTCTATTCGTGGAAAATCTTTGCTAAAGAAAAAATAATATTGTATACTTGCGGTTCAAATAGTTTAGCTTATAATAAAACAACCTTAGATTTTTTTGTTCATGAAGTGCTTAATTGCTGGGACTTTGGTTTGATTTATGATCAAGTCTGGATAATTCCTCTGCATTGGGCAAAGGAAGTACACACATCCTTGATGTGTGCACAATGCTATCCTTTACCCATAAATTGTTTATTCAATTGTTAAGTCCAATTGAATTTTTTATTCAACAGTCACATTATAATTGTCGTTATATGAAAATTTAGCGAGGAGTATGTCATTTGTTGGAAATACCATAATAAAAAATATATTTTGCAATGAATACTATTAATTATGATATATTTAATATAAGAAGATATATGATGAATATTGTAACTAATCATTGCTCTAGGTTAACTTTATATTATTACAAATTTCACAAATAAAAATTAATTAGTAATACATCAATTTTAAAAATTTCGAACCTCCGAAATTTAACAAAATGATAAAACGAAGTTGTCAACAGTTACACGATTTATAGTTATATCTTCAAAGGTAAAAAAATACAAATTTTACATGATAATTATTGTTATATGAAATATTAGTCATGACAATGATACTCATCGTGAAAATATAAAATGTATCAAAATAATTTTCAATGTCTAATAATTCATCATTCGAGCTGTAATCTGCATTATGACTTTTTCACCCGTACATTGTATGCACTAGTTATTTTACATATAAAGACTTATTATATAATAACATAATTTATAAACTAAGGGAATACATTTTTATTGAAATTAACACATGCATAATTCTCTTGTTACCTCGTTGTTCCTCTGTTCCATCTTAATTGTTTAATGTTTGACTTTACTTTCTTTTTCAAGTATTGAGAGATCAAGAGGCAAGCTCGATCAATCCTACTCGTGACATGCATCCAATGCGCTTCAGAATGTGGAATCAATATCGTCATAACTTTTTTAAATATTAATAACATCAAGACTCACAACGATACAAATCATAACAACTGTGACCGCAAATGTACTGGATGTGACAATGCATTTGCCACAAGCTCTAAACTCCAGATTCACAAAGATATGCTTTTGAGTTAAGTTCCTATTATTTTTATTTTTAATATTAACCACTTACTATTTTTATAATTCAACATGTCAATTGTTTTATATTTCAACATATTATAGATAACTAATTATAATTAAAATATAATGTGATATCCAACCGATATTTGTCTCCATGTAAGTAATAATTCAATATCTTAGAATGATGGAGCAAGATTGATGCCATTAAGACTGCATGCACAATAAATGAACGGTTTTGCTTGCTACTGGGTTATCCTGAAAAAAAAACCGGAAGATTAGAGCCTACATCCTCATGATAAGTAGGTGGAGAATAAAGACCCAACTTCTCATCACTATTACTCCTTTCTTAACAAATCCGAAGTTTGCTTCAATATTTCCATTCTAAAAATAAAAGAAGTCAAAACACGATGAACCAGTGTGACTACCAAATTATGAACATATACATATATGTGTGTATATATGTGTGTATGTCATCATCGTTTAAATATTTGTAAGAAAACTAAATGAGAAAAACTACATATATAATTATATTAAACAATATATATTGAGTGAATAAAATCCAACGTTTATACATGCAAGAATTAATTTCTTGACCACTAGCAGTATAGAATTAAGAAATAATATGGGCGCACCGATCAAGAATCGAACTCGGGGTCTGTACCATATGTTGGTACTATTCTAAATCTGCATCAATTGTGCTTCTTGTTAATTACTTCTACATATAAAAGTCAAGAAATTAATTCCCTATTCACACGCACACATACAAACATATATATATATAGGAATTTTATCCAGAGGGTACTGTGCCCATTTTATATAAATGAGCCCTTATTCCCAACCGTTGGATTAAATCATGCGATCCCATGATTATAGGAACCACGTTTGTAACCGCCATTTTTGTAAAAATGAAAATTTAATTACATTCCTTAATTAGCAAATGAGTCATTTCTTCTCGCGTCATTTTTCTATCGAGGAAAAAAACCCCTTGTCATACGCGAGAGCTTCGATCGATTTTTTACTCGTAATCTGGAACCAAAGGTACTTTGATTTGCAATTTATAATTTTTTATATGTTTTTCGTTACATGTTTTCGTTTCTAATATGTATTTAATAGATTCGTGTATGGATAATTCGCGAGTTGATTTTGATCTTGATACGTATGATTCAACGATGAAAGAAGACTTTGTCCATGGTTCAGAAAGTGAAGATTATTTATGTGAATTAGAAGATGAAGGCAATCTTTTTGATCTGATTGATGTCCACAATGATTCTGGAAGATTAGGTATTTTTATATATTTTATGTAATCATATGAATTTTATTTTTAAGTTGTTCATGGTATCATTGAAATTTCGAAATTCGTATCATCATCAAATTTATATAAGCATCTTTTAAGTATCTGTAAGATCTCTCAACAAACAAGTAATATACGTAAGATCAAATATCGTAGCACATGTAAACATCAGTAAGATTTACTATGACACAAGTAATATTTCTATATCCAATAGTAATATATGCAAAAGAATCAGTAAGCACCAGTGTAGCAAATGTAAGTATCAGTAAGATATATTATGACATAAGTAATATTTTCATTTTCGATAGTAATATTTTCATAAGAATAAGTAAACTCCTATGTTTCTGATGTAACAGACTGTAAGTTATAGGGTATCACGAAGTAATATTATCAATCTCATTAGTGATAACTGCAAAAGAATAAGTATCAGTAAGCTATGTTATGACACAAGTAATATACATAAATTCAATAGTAGCACTAGTGTAGCACATGTAAGTCTCAGTAAGCCTTATTATGACGTAAGTAATATTTTCAGTTTCGATAGTAACTTTCGCAATAGAATAAGTAAGCTCTTATGTTTCAGATGCATCAGTAAGTTATATGATATCACGATGTAATATTATCAAACTCATTAGTAATAAATGCAAAAGAATACGTAAGTATCAGTAAGCTATGTCATGACACACGTAATTTACATAAATTCAATACTGCATATGTAAGTTTCAGTAAGATTTATTATGACATAAGTAATATTTTCATTTTTGATAGTAATATTTGCAAAAGAATAAGTAAACTCATATGTTTCAGATGTATCTGTAAGTTATATGATAACACTCAGTAATATTAACAATATCATTAGTAATATCTGCAAGAGAACAAGTAAGTATCCTTAAGCTATGTTATGACACAAGTAATATACATAAATTCAATAGTAGCAATAGTGTACCACATGTAAGTCTCAGTAAGCCTTATTATGACATAAGTAATATTTTCAGTTTCGATAGTAACTTTTGCAATAGAATAAGTACGCTATTATGTTTCAGATGCATCAGTAAGTTATATGATATCACGATGTAATATTATCAAACTCATTAGTAATAACTGCAAAAGAATACGTAATTATCAGTAAGCTATGTCATGACACACGTAATTTACATAAATTCAATACTGATTCTTTAAATATGTAAGAATACGTAAGTATCAGTAAGCTATTGTATTAGTAAGTTATGCAATATCATGATGTAATATTAGTAAACTCATTAGTAATAATTGCAGAAGAATACGTAAGTTCAGTAAGCATACTGATGTTTTAAATATGCATACTGATACTCTTTTTATGGTTTATCCTTTTAGTCAATGACGAATATGAAAGCGTTGAAGATTTAAATGATGATGATTCCCCTATATCAGCTGTTGATCCTGCTATTATCCCTCGAGAGGGTCTCTCTTTCTCAAACCTAAAGGAATGTGAAATGTTCTATGAGAATTATGCTACTGAACTTGGCTTTAATATTAGGAGGAGTAGCACCAAATATTGTTTTGATCGAAAAACCAAAGTTAAGAATCTCTCTTTTAAAAAATATGTTTGTTGGAAGGAAGGACAGTATGTTCAGAATGCCAAAAAAAGAAAGATATCATCTAGCATGTCAGTGGTAGACGCAGAAGATAATCTTGATGGAATAGACAGCGAGGGTAGACGATGTGGAATAAGCCGTTGTGGTTGTAAGGCAAAGTTGTGTGTTAAATTAAATCAGATATCTAAACAGTGGGATGTGGTCTCATTCGTTGAGGAACATAACCATAAACTTGTTTCTCCAAGTAAGAAAAAGTACTTGAGACCGAATAGGAGAATAACTAAGGCCACAAAGAATCTACTAGCTTCTATGTCTCAAGTGCACATCCCTACTGCCAAACAAATTGCTTTTTTGGACAAACAAAGTGGATCTGACGAACGCATTGGTTCTATAGCCAGAGACATATACAATTTGAAGCGTGATCAGAAGAAAGAAATTGAAGGTCATGATGTAGTTATGTTGTTGGAACATCTTGAATATTGTAAAAGCATTACACCTGAATTTTTTTATGTGTACAAGCAAGATGAGGATTTGTGTTTAACTCATTGCATGTGGATAGATGCTTATTCTATGGAAGACTATAAATTGTTTGGAGATGCTGTTACTTTTGATACAACATACGATACAAACAAGTATAAGCTAATTTTTGCTGCTTTATGTGGAGTTAACAACCATAAACAGACTGTATTCTTTTGCAACGCATTCTTAATGAATGAGACAAAGGAGTCTTTTGTATGGCTTTTTAAAAATTTTCTGATGGCTGTTAATGTCGCTCCCAAGACAATTATTACTGATCAGTGTCCATCCATTAATGCTGCTATAAGAGAAGTCTTCCCCTATACCAAACATAGATATTGTGGTTGGCATGTTACAGCTAACATGAAGAAGAGGATTGGTTTAACAAAGAAAGCTGATATTGCAATTCCTGCTTTGAATAAGATTATTTGGGGGGCAAAAAGTGAACAAGATTTTGAATCTGAGTGGGATAGAATAGTTACAGAATGTAATTTAGACAAAAATAGATGGATTAATGTTATGTATCGTATCAGGAGAAAGTGGGTGCCTATTTACATGAGAAGTTATTTTTTTGCTGAGATGAGAACAACACAGAGGAGCGAGAGTATGAATTCATTCTTGACTAACCATGTCAATCAGATGAACAGTTTGTATGAGTTCATGACTAGATTTCAAACCGCAGTTGAAAGAATGAGAGAGCATTCTAACTGGTTGGATAATGAAAATGAGAATAAAATTCCTAAGTTGTCTACGCAGTGGAGCATTGAAAAACAATTTTCTGAGAATTTCACAAAGACCGTGTTTTATATGGTTAAGACAGAGCTTTCGGAAGGTATTGAACTAAATGTGATTCCATTTCCTTCTGTTGATGATGTTATACAATTCAGAGTATATCCTATTGGGAGGATTGAAGATTTTAACAGAGTTACTTTTCATGATTGTTACAAGAAATTCAAATGTGATTGTATGAAAATGGAATCAATGGGTATTCCTTGCAGACACATTATTAGTGTTTTAAAACACACTGATGCGTTAGACGTTCAATCCTCCCTTTTATTGAATAGATGGAAGAAAGATATCAAGAGAAATGGTTACTACCCACTTTATAGGAGGAGAACAGTGCAAGATGATAATAGTCAATTAAGGGTATTGGCAAATGAACTTATTAGTGAAGCTGATGGCAACAAAGAAGTATATGATTACATTAAGAAGGTCCTTATAGATGCTTCTGAAGCAGTTAAAGCTATTAAGAGCAAAAGGATCATTGCAAATGCTGAAGATGTCCATGATGTTAATGAAAAATGTGATAAGTCAGTATTTGTTGTAAAAGATCCTAATGTAGCAAAACCAAAAGGGTCTGGAAAAGGTGGTAGACCAAAGGGCAGCACTAATAGATTGAAATCAATTAGTGAAGAGAATTCGTCAAAAGGTAGACAATGCAAATTATGCCACAAATACAATGCAGAACATGATTCAAGGAATTGCCCTTCAAAATCTTAATATAATGCATGACGGTAAGAAATATTCTTATTCATATGGTTTATTTAGTACTTTTTAGATTATTAACAGCATGCTAACAACATGTATATTTCTTCTATTACACAGTTGGTTACATGATCAATGAGCTGATATTTGAAAGTTTTGAAGTCAGCTGTTATTCAAAGAATGAGAAGACTGATGGTAAGATAAAGTCTTATTCATATGGTTTATATTTTACATTTAGTATATTAACGTTCTGATAAGACTATGTATATTTTTTTCATTTCACAGGTGGTTACATAATCAATGCAGCTAATATTTGAGAGTATTGAAGTCAGATGATATTCAAAGGATCGAGAAGACTGAAGCTTATTTTGGCATACCCCATTGCACTTTATAGAAGAATTACATTTTTTTATGTTCCCATTATCTGTAATCTTTTTAATTTGTGTATTATTCATCAAGTATGAAGTTGTGTGTTATGATCTGGTTGTAAATTATTTTCTATTGTTCAATTTCCATTTGTAATTTACAAGAATGTATAAGTTGGTACTTGTCAATGGTATTGTAAGTATGAATCATGTTTCAGTAAATTTCGTGAATGAATCAGTAAGTTATGTCTCTCACATGTTTTAGTAAATTTGGAACATGTATCAGCAACTTTGGAGAATGTATCAGTAAGTTAATTTTATTAATCAGTATATATTACTCATATTTTCTTTGACGTATGCATCAGTAAGTATGAAGTTTGTATAAGTAATTTTGTAAAGGACATTAGTAACTTTCATCATTATAAACGTAAGTATAAGAAACTTAAATAATAAGTAAGTTTTTCTGTATCATAATAAGTAAATATAAGTAAGTTTTTTGTATCAGTAAGATATTAGTTTATTCAATTAATATTTCTAAAATCAACCTTAAATTTTTATGTAGTATATGTAAGTAATAGTAAGTATTAATAAGTTTTTATGTAGTATATGTAAGTTATTATTGTTCACTTTTCGTTAGTAATTTTCAAGACTGTATAAGTAAGTTGGTACTTGTCTATCATCAGTAAGTATGAATCATGTTTCAATAAATTTGTTGTAATCAGTAAGTTATTGCATGTGACATGTTTTAGTAAGTTTGGTATGTATCAGTAACATTGAAGAATGCATCAGTAAGGGGATTTCATGTATCAGTATATATTTCAAATATTTGTTTTGACTAATACATCAGTAAATATGAAGCATGTATCGGTAAGTTTGTAAAAGACATCAGTAACATTCATCATTATAAAACGTAAGTATCAGAAACTTAGATAATAACTAGGATTTTTTGTATCACATAAAACTATAAGTAAGTTACTAACATGTCGCAAATATTATTCTCAAAATCATTAGTAAATTTTTACGTATCATTTGTAAGTATTAGTAACTTATAGCATAATATATTTTAATCCGTAAGTTCTTAGCTTATTCAAGTAAGATCTTCAAAATCAACTTTAAGTTCAAATAGTAGTATATTTAAGAAGTAGTAAGTTATACAATACTCAATTAATATTGTTTAAAGCAATAGTAACTTTTTTATTTAGCATTGTATGTATCAATAACTTAATGCATCTGTATCAGGTAGTAGACGAATGTATCATCTGTAATAATTTCAACAATCAACAATCAACAACCATCAAAATGTTCTCATTCATAAAGAATTCCATGTTCAAAAGAAAGATACTAAACTTAAAATTTGAACAGTACATGTACATATTTACATCATCTCTATATACATGTCTAAGATATCACATTTCTGTTAACCTTTCTTCTGAACACTTGTAAGTAGTATAGCTGCTATCTCCGCACGAAACTTGGGGATATCTTCGTTTCGGAACACTGGATCTTTTCCTTTACAAATAAATTCCATATACTTCATTACATAAACCCCACAATCAATGGAATCACTTCGCTGCATTGGGATTCCTTTTTTTATCTCTACTGGCCACTTTTCAATGTGCTCTCCAGTAAATAGCCAGAAGTATTCTGCCATCCAATCAACCTAATGGTATTGTTAAAGAAATATGTTAGTAAAAAAATATATCAAAAATGGATGTAACACAAAATTTTTTATATCAGTAATGGATGTATCACAAAATTTTATATCTTCTTACCCATTTTCTAACATCCATGAGGTGTTTTTTCATCCCAGCAAGTGAATTGTATGAAATGAATTTCTTCTCATCAAAATCAGCCACGAGAAGATGCCAGTGATTGGAGGTGTGGATTACACAAAATGCTTTTTTCACACTATCAAACATTGTTCTTGTGCATGAGAACAAATTATTTAGAGCCTCATAATCTTCGTCTGTTGCTTCTTTCACAGTTTTTATGAACAATTGCTGAAATGAATAATATTTAGTTAATATAACTTAAATTTAAAACAAAAATTAGTTAAGTACTATTACCATTTGACCCGTATTTGCAAAAATAAATGGGCATTCCACGTCACTTTCTTGATATGATGTGTAAAGCACATCCATGAACATTTCCAAAATCACATCTATGACCATTTTGTTATAAAGTAGGTCTTCAATGTGTACTCCATTGCAAAAGTTGTCTCCTGGACCGTGGTAAGTTGCTCCCATACTGAAATGTAAGTTAAGTTGTAACATTACAATAAAATCAACATAAATATATCATGAAATGGGTATTATAACTTTAGTAAATCTCCCCTTACTTGGCGACAGGATCCTTCAGAAATTCATGAATGGTTGCCCTCTCTGATTCAGAAATTGCATCATATCCAGCGTAATCGATGCGGTTTAAATTGCAAACCTATAAATAATTTTAAGAAATATTATCATTATTTTGTGTTATTGCATCATTGTAATTTCTTACTTTTGAAGCATTATCAAAAGAATTTAAGCATTTGTATTATGTAAGCATTTGTAAGTATCATTAAGATATTAAAAAAACACAAGTAATATCCTCAAATGCATCAGTAAGTTCCTTTGTATAATTTGTAAGAATCATTCAGATAATGAAAATTACTCACCCAATATTTCTAAGATCGACAGTAACTTCTTATGTGTCATATATAAGTATCAGGTTTTGAAAGACACTAGTAACATTATATGTATCAACAGTAAGTAAATATGTAAGCATTTTCAATTTAATAAGTGACAGAAGTAATAATATATAAATGAACAGTAACTTAATATTTCGCATATGTAATTTATTAAACTAGCATCATTTGAAAGACATTAATTCAAAAAAAATTTGAAAGCAACAGTATATGTATAGTATGGTAGGATGATTTCATACCTTCAAAGCTTGCTCTTTGTTCTCTTCATCCTTTGGAATTTCATCTTCATCTTCTACCGTTATCACTTCTTCAAAATTCTTTTTTTCAAGCTTTCTTTTTTTCATTACTATTTTCTCCTTCATTGGGATGGTTTGTGCTATTTCTTCTTCCTTTATTACTCTTCTAGACTTGATCCTTTTTGACATGCTGCTAGGAGTAATAAGCTTCTTGCTTCTACCCCTCTTTGGAACACATGGTTTCATTTTGCCACGATCTTCAGAATCCTCCTCGATTCCAAGATCAAAGGATGGTGATTCGATCTTTTTTGTGATATTAATTTGGTCTTCTTGATTAGCAACCTTTGTTGTCTTCTCCTCTTGTTGCTTTACACTAACTGATTTTGCAAAGAATTCCTCAAACCATTGCTTTAGAATAGAGATTTCGACCTTCAGCTTCTCATTCTCCCTCATTGTATTCTTATATTTTTCTTTCATGTTTTTGTACTCATCCAAAGTTGGCATCTCAGAGATGAAACTCTCCAAATTACTTATTTTCTTCTTGTGTTCTTCACATTTACACTCTGGTGTATTTTGATGTTGAGTAGTCTTCAAAATTGATGTCATTGAACAATCATCAAGTTGCCGTTGTTGTGGTACAATGACACGCAATGCATAAGCAGTTGATATTAAACCCTCTGTTACGAAGGTTTCATAATCAAATATGAATTCATTTGGGTCAATCTTGAATAGCTCTTTTTCTTCATAGTCTAGGTGGACAATAATCTAATGCAATGTAATATATTTAGCCATCAATATGCAATATTCATTTTAATAAAAAGTATCATTTCAAGTTAAATTAATAATGAGCAGCATAAACATTTTTAAATGTATCAGGCTGTCGGTAGATATGAAATCAGTAAAATTGACGCATGCAGTAAATTATGTAATTTGCATTAGCAACTTGTATACGAATGTGATTTGTTCAAATCATGCATTAGTAACTTGCATCAGTAACTGCATCAGTAACTTCCATACTTACTTCAGTAAGTATTTGTGATTTATTGATAAATATTTTTAATTTCGCATATTTCATGAAGACATCAGTAACTTCAAAATTTGTATTTGTACGTGAATTGTTCAAAACTTGCATCAGTAACCTGCATCAGTAACTTGCAATAGTATCTTTCAAAACATTGCATCAGTAACTTCAATATTTATATCAATATTAAAATCACCAATGAAATTCTAAATAAAATTATGTTACCTGATCTTCATCAAAGTTCATGAATTGTTCAATGGTGACTTTGCAAGGAGTTGACCATTTCCTAATTCTTGGCAACAGATTTTGATCTAATGCATGTGTTGGGAATAAGTGTTCCAGAGCCCATGCCTAAAAATAATTTTATCTGTAGTAAAAATTGATAAATATTTATTAAAAGCAAACTAGAAGTCAGATATTAAAAAAACTTACATATAAACACGCTGCACATCCAGTTAAGTAGCCAACTGTGCCTTTCCCATCAGATGATGAACGCTTCCTCATTTTTTCCACGATGTCTTCCAAGCGTTGCATTATGATCGTCCCAACCGCATTAGACCAATTGAAGAAACGTGTATCTTCAATTGAATCTATGTAATTTAGTAGGACCTTTGGGAAGCAGAAGTTCGTTTCGGGGAATAGAAATGTACAAAACATCAATGATATTAGACATCTTATGTACATTCTATTTGAAAGATCATCTTCTTGAGATCTTAAAGATTCAAGCATGTCACAAATGTTATGACGATTTAATAACATGCTTGGTTGCCAAAATTGCTCTTCGAATGAACTTGGCCATTCAAACGAAAAACCCCTTAATTGTATGGGAAATCCTGATGAAGGCAACCCCAAAATCAAGCCTATGTCATTATCTGAGAATATGAGTTCTTTATCTCCAAATTTGAAAATCCGATCTCCTTGATATCTTTGAAGAATAAAGTCTAATACTTGATAATTAATATCAAGTTTTGTAATTGATACTAATCTTGAGAAAGCGGATTTATCGATCAACTCCTTATGCCTTCCAGTCAACTTGTTGTTATCAAGATATGTTACAAATTGTTTTATGTAACATCTGTGTTGGACGCAATATCTCGCTGCAATAATGAAATTAAAACCATTTAAAACTTTCAATATAAAATAGGTTTTTCTTAACTTACAATCTTAGTGGATATTTTCTAACCTGGCAATGGTTCTATCTTTGCATCATTCTTTACATTTGTAAGACTCAAAATTGATGCTCTTTCTACACAGCATAAAAGTCTGTGAATAGTAACTTAGGAAATTAAGTATTACCATTTTGTATGTTAATATGCAAACTTACCAGTGGTAATTTCAGTAGTTTTATCTCCCTCAAAGCTTGTTTCTGCAATAAGTTAATTGTTAAGATATAATTGAATTAAATTATATATTTTAAATTAAAAGATAACAAAATTACCACTTGCAGATTCCATAGATCCTTTTTTTAAATTTTGCGGTGTTCGTCTCTTGTAAGAAGCATCAAATGTTTTTGCTTGTTCCATCTGCAAAATAGTAAATGAAATACTAATCTCAATTACTGATATAAGAATTTTAGTGATTTCAACAGGAACATCAAATACTAACTAAATTACTTAACCATAAATTTAAGATATATTCAGTATTACTTTGTTAAGCTTCATTACAATTAGGCAATGGTAAGATAAAAATGCAACCGCAAAAGTAAAATACTAGATGTAATTGTAAAGAATTTGTAAACATATGTATGCAGCTATTGGAAATATCTTCCTCAATATGTTATATGCACGCAGCTATTGGATTCATACGAAAGTGTTAAAAGTTGAAATCATTTTTCTTCGTAACCCTAATACGTATAATCCCTGAAAAAACTCATTTAGGAAGTAACCTAGCATTATAATGGAAGATGGCGGTTGTTATTCTTTCACTAACCTTGTCTGACCGTTTTTAGCCTTCTCCGCCCTCGTTGCAATCGTCGAGAAGGTCTTGACTGCTCCGCCGCGAACCGAGCACTCTCGCCTGAAGTAACTTTTGAAAGTTAACCTATCTTGTGTTTTCTGATGAGGCGGTAAAAAGTAATATCACGATGGTAATATTATATATATGGCAAGTAACTTTATGTGCTGATTCAGGTAACTTTAAAGTCATACTATATTTTTATTCATTATCAATTAGTAAGTTAGAAGCTTGTACCAGTAATTTCACGATACTCACCGGTATCAGTAATTACGATACTTGAATCAGTAATTTCATGCTTCACAACAGTATTCGTAATATCGAAACACATATCAGTAACATTGAAGAATTCATTAGTAAGATTATGTAATGAATAAGTAACTATTTCCCATTTTACATTTGGAGAATACATTCAGTAAATTCAAAGGTCCTATCAGTAAGTTAGATGAAGACATTAGTAAGTTCCATCATCTTATCAGTAACTTTAATATCTGTAAGTTAGATGAAGACATTAGTAAGTTCCATCATCCTATCAGTAATTATGATACTTGAATCAGTAATTTCATGCTTCACAAAAGTATTCGTAATATCGAAACACATATCAGTAACATTGAAGAATGCATTAGTAAGATTATGTAATGAACAAGTAACTATTTCTCATTTTACATTTGGAGAATACATTCAGTAAATTCAAAGGTTCTATCAGTAAGTTAGATGAAGACATTAGTAAGTTCCATCATATTATCAGTAACTTTAATATCAGTAAGTTAGATGAAGACATTAGTAAGTTCCATCATCCTATCAGTAACTTTACTGATACAGGTAACTTTAAAGTCATACAATATTTTTGTTCATTATCAATTAGTAAGTTAGAAGCTTGTACCAGTAAGTTCACGATGCTCACCGGTATCAGTAATTATGATACTTGGATAAGTAATTTCATGCTTCACAAAAGTATTCGTAAGATCGTAACACGTATCAGTAACATTGAAGAATGCATTAGTAAGATTATGTAATGAATAAGTAACTATTTCCCATATTACATTTGGAGAATACATTCAGTAAATTCTAAGGTTCTATCAGTAAGTTACATGAAGAAATTAGTAAGTTCCATCATCTTATCAGTAACTTTAATATCAGTAAGTTAGATGAAGACATTAGTAAGTTCCATCGTCTTATCAGTAACTTTAATCTTTAAACATAAAATAACATTAGAGTTATGGATCTAATATTGAAATATGTATCAGTAACATAGAATAAGGCAGCAGTAACTTACAATTTTATTATGTAATATTGATGTATTATTATTAACTTTCTAATTCTTATCTATCAGTAATGTTCTTACCTCTCAAATTTATTTGTAAGATCGTAACACTTATAAGTAACATGGAAAAATGCATCAGTAAGTATATTTAATGTATCAGTAAGTATTTCCCATATTACATTTAGAGAATACATTTAGTAAATTGGAAGGTTCTATCAGTAAGTATGTTGAAGGTTTCAGTAACTTCCATAATTTTATCAGTAGTATTAATTTTTACAATTAACATAACAAGAGTTTTCTTGTAATTTTGGAATATGTATCAGTAACTTAGAATCATCAAGCAGTAAGTTTACATTATTTACAAATACTATATTTAATATAGAATCTTAGAAGCGATAACATATTTGTTCTTAAACTAAAATTTTAAACGACAAATCATTTGAAAATATTTGAAGCGATAAACTATTTGTTCTTAATCCAACAACCAAAATTTTTCTTACTATCAGTACCTGTACATGTTTTTTTAATAAGTCTGCATCAAAATTTAGTAAGATCTGAATCGGAATTTAAATATGTTTAAATTATAGGGAAGAAAATATTTTCAAAATGTTCTTCAAAAACGAATACACATAAAAACTTACTGATGTCGAAGATGAACAGACCTCAAAGCAACATCGAAGATGAAGGCGTACGAAAGAAGGTATTGGCTTTGTTTGATCGCTGTTCTTCGAAATTAGGGAACACAATTTTGTTTTTGTTAACCATCGTAATTCTCGCCCATAATTCTCGTGATAGCAGTTATTGAATTCAAAATATGCCATATTTGAAATTATCTTCGCAAGTTTATTTAGACCTCATGATTTTAATCGGACGTCTACAATTAGGTGCCTATTAATTTCTAAATGGGCACAGTGCCCTCTAGATAAGCCCTCTATATATATATATATATATATAGAGTCTAATAATTCAAGTATGCCTAGAGAGACGTCACCATGTTGAGATGAACACTACACATAAGAGATTGCATTAGCACCATTAGACATGAATAATAAAGGACTTGATTTCAACTTATACAAGAGGAACACAATTCATTCGACAAGAGAAGAAAAGCTTACAACAATTGGAAGATGTAAGACACTTGAGAGACTCTTGTCGTGGTAGTTTTATTGTGTTGGTTGTTGTTATTAAACGAGAATCCAGTGGGTGATATTTATAGGCCCTCCAAGTGAGTGGAGATATTTTAGAAGAAAGATATAGAATCATCTTAAATGATCTATCTTGTGGTAGAAATATCTATTTTTTTAGGAAAGTGGAGAAATATCTAGACATTTTCTTCACCTCTCTTCATTCTAATATCTTCTCTCTCCAAGTGGACATCTCTCGATAATTATGTATGAGTTGAGGACTTGAGACCCATATAGATAAACTTATTCTATAAGTGGAGGATTGTACGCCCATGTATACTGAGACTCATTGCAATAATATTTTTTCATAGACAAATTACAAAATTATTATATTTTCAACAAAATATATGGTATGCCTCAGCCTATCAGAACAAGGATAAATAGAAACTTGCTGCAAACTCCAATTGCCCACGTTTTTCATCAATTTAAGGCGCAAAACATTTACAAAATAAACATATGCTTCGGTACATATCTATAGAAAAATAGGACTGGTACTGCATGTTATGAATAAAAACGTGAATGAGAATATGAATGTGTGAGAATATGTATACCATTGCTTCATAAGAAATATTAATCTCTAATAAAATTGAAGTGAAATATATATATTTATATATATAGGGCTGTTATCGAGTCCAACGAGCTGAGCCAGCCCCTGGCTCGGGCTCAAGCTTATTGAGCTGGCTCGAGCTCGATAAGGCCCCGAGCTCCTTATCGAGCCTGGTATGGGTTCAAGCACAAGTCGAGTTCGTTAAGGAAAATGGGTACTTTTGGTGGAAAAGTATTTTGTGTGGGTTCAAACTCAATACCTACTCTATCGAAGATCATGTTCCTTACCAGTAGGCCACCATCCATGTTGTATATAAAATCTTAATTGTAATATATATTGTATCATTATATTTTCTTACAAAAAAAAGGAAAAAATTACTAATTTTCTAATGCGTGGGATGGGGACAAATGTTTGGGCGGGAATGAGATTTGAGAATTGAGTCAGTATTCATGAGTCGCGGGAGAGTCAAAGTTAGTAGAGAGAAATTGCAAAGAGCTACTTTTATTTTGTTTGTATTATATATAAATATATAAATAATATATGTATATATATTCTTTATCGAGCCCCTTATTTAATTATCGAGCCGTGCGAGGCTTGGGTCGAGCTCGGCCCGTTAAGCTATCGAGTCCAAAATTCTGTCTTAGGCTCGGCTCAATAGCGTAATGAGCCGGACTCACGAGCCTTTATCGAACCAAGCCCGAACCTGGCTCATTGAGCCATGATTCAATAACCGGCCCTACACACACATAAAGGAAAGAGATCCAACTCCATGGAGTAGGTAACTTACCTGCTCCTCGTTCATTTTTTTTCAACTTTCTTTTATTTTTTAAAAATGCTTCCATGGATTTCATAACTTATCTGTCTAATATATCATTCAAATTTGGGATATTTACATCCATAACCCTAAATAATTTTGTAACTACCACAGGAACCCTCGATAATCATGAATAACATCTAGAACCCTGAATAACCGCTCCGTTTTACACCCATAACTTTCTGTTAGTTTAGTCCATGAACTCAACCAGATGGCTGAGTTAATCTAACTAATCAGTGATCTAACGACTAAGATTAGTAAAGAAAGAAAGAAAAGGAGGAGGGGCTCGACCTCTTCGGCGGCGGGACTCGAGGGGAGGGGGACTCGAGGAGGAGCAGGAACTGGGCTCCTCAGTTACAGGAGAGGGGGCTTTGAGGAGGAACGCGGGGGGCGGGGGGAGGTGGGTGGGGGGCAGGGAGGAAGCGGGAGTCGGGGGGGATTCGAGGAGGAGCAGGAGATGGGCTCCTTGGTGGTAGTACTCGGGGGGAGGGGAATTCGAGGAGGAGCAGGAGCTGCTCTCCTCGACGGCAGGGGAGGGGTCTTCGAGGAGAAATGCAAGGGGGCTTCCAAAAGGCGGGGCTCGGAGGGAGGGGGCTTCCAGAAAGCGAGGCTCGAGGGGAGGGGGCTTCGAGGAGAAACGCGGGGGCGGGGGCTTCTAGAAGGAGAGGCTCCTCAGCGGGCAGGGCTTGGGGGAGGGAACAGGGGAGGATGAGTTGGGCGCGGGGCTCCTCCGCGATGGGACTCGGGGGGGGGGGGGGGGAGAGGGTGATGAATACTCATTCATCACTCTTTATTCTTGTATTTTAGCTACAAAAACCTTTGCAAATACATGTAGATATCTGTAAATTCAAATAATTACCAAATTGCATGCATTGTATAAAAGTTAACAATTGGCATGTTTTTGTGCATAAATAAAAGAATAAAGAGACAAAAGAAAAAGATGGAGATATTTAGAATAAATATTGAGCGACCTAATCCCAAGGGAGGGTTCAGCATGGGCCTGACCGCATAAAAGCCCAAGTAGAGAGAGATAAGGAAGCTCACCTTTATACATATACCTGTAAATAAGAATAATAATATTTTCCTCTAAAAATAAAATAAAATGGGTTTGTATATATTTGTAAA
Organism: Ottelia alismoides; assembly: GCA_037367405.1. Taxonomy (NCBI): domain Eukaryota; kingdom Viridiplantae; phylum Streptophyta; class Magnoliopsida; order Alismatales; family Hydrocharitaceae; genus Ottelia; species Ottelia alismoides. Next base: position 190,589 of record JAZKJV010000173.1, read on the forward strand.
TACTTGTAAATATTTGTAAATACAAAATCAAAATAAAAATAAGAAAATTAAAAAGATAATAAAAACATCCTTCCTTGTACATATTCACCATGTACATAAACCCAAATCTATATTTATTTCGCCCTATAAATAAATAAATTAAAATCTCATAAAACTTGTATATATTCTATATTTCATGGTGTAAATAAATAAAATAAAAACTATTAAAGCAAAAATAAAATAAAAAGAACAAAAAAAGAAAATCAAAACAAACATTGTATATAGACTATGTATATATGTGTATATGGCTATTTATTTAACCCTTGTACATAGATGATAAAAATAAAATAAAAATATCTTTTTATTCCAAATTTTATTCTAAAAATAAATAAAATATAAAATTGGAATAAAAATGTACAAAAATAAGAAATTAAAAATCAAAAATAAAAAAGACAATATTGTATATACACCTATATATTATACTATATTGTAAATACCTAATTTTTATTTCAAGAAAAATAAATAAAAATCACCAAAAATAGTTTATAAGAAAATAAATATTTTTCATGTTTTGAGTTTTTCGAAAATAAGTCATTTACTATTTTTAAATAAATTGTTAAATAAGTTACAAACGGAATAATCTGATTAGTCTACGGGAGATCGTTGACCCCGGTCAACTTCCCCCCTTGGATCATCAGCGCGCGGATCTTGTTGCCCGACCCGATTTCCCTGATTTTTCGCCGCTCGATCCACCCGCCATTTGCGCAAACCCCGGATCCCGATTACACGTGGATCATCCCTAACTCTCGCCCGGGGGATTGCATCGGGGTCCGAGCTCCGAATCTCTCGCCCGACCCCCATCTTCTCGGACCCCTAGCCACTTAAATACCCAGCTCCGCCGCTCCTTCGCGCATCTTTGGCTCATTCATTCTCCACCCCAGGACCTCCGTCATCTTCGCCTGAGTGACAGTAGTCGGCCAGTGGTGTTGCAGCGAGAAGAGGGTGACCGGACCATTGATCCGACGACATAGCGCCGCCGTGCGCCGCCCAGACGTGGTGCTCGAGCCTCGGGCATCGACGACCCTCGAGGCTAGGACCTAGAGCTTCATCATCTCATCCCCAGTCGACCCCGTCCATCAGGTAGCCCTAGTTCTTTCCCCCTTTCGTTGATTTTCATTTACGCCCAAATCGACCTATCGCCGACGACCCTCGATTCCGACCCCCCTCGTCCACATCTCGATCATCGGATTCGGCCAACACATTCGCACTCCTCTCATGCACGTTCTCCACCCCTTCGTTCAACCCAGTTCGCACCGGAACTGGGATTGGAGCTCCACAGCCGTCGCCTCGCCGGAGCTCCCCCATCTCGACGCACCGATCATCCCCACCACCGCTAACCGGGTCGAGGCACTTTGCCCTCGACCCACGAGTCTGTTGCGTTGCTTTGTAGGTCAAGACGAGCCCATCTGAGGGCTTGACGTTCAGGAGCAGCAGCTCCAGCTCCGCCGGTGTCGCCTGAGCTCTCCGGAGCTCCGTCGCGCCATCAGAGGGGCTTTTCAGACGCGGGAGGCCCAGGCGCATCTTCTCCGACCATCAGTAGCCTCAGAGGAGGACCACCGTGCGCGCACTGAGCCGGTGAAGTTCGCCGGCCACTTGTTCTTCGTGGATCCTCCCCGACCGTCCATCCAGCCCTCCAGCTCCAGATTCACATCGAGCCATCCATTTGAGGAGCAGCAGCATCCGTTCGATCATCAGAGGGTGGATCTGGACCGTCAGATCAGCGAGGTTTAGCCACAGTGCACAGGAGACATTCGATCATCCACGTGGCTAAGCCTCGACCGTCAGATCCGAGCCGCAACCCTTCGTTGAGGTGCCATCATCCCCAGCCATTCGATCGGCTACATGGCGCCATCTCACCCCTCGGCTTAAATAAAGGGGTAATTTCCCTTAGGCCCCTGTTCTTTTAGTTGTTAATATATAGCCCTGTAAATATTTTAGAACTTTTATTTTAGTTTGGTAAATTGCATAGAGGACCTTGTCATTTACTTTAATTGCACTTATACCCATGTACGTTGTGGGACACGTGCTTCGACACGTGATTTCTTGGGATAATTGCATGTATGGGCCTGATGTTTTGAGGAGTTCATGAATGAAAATATATTTTTAGTATTTGCAGATATGCCCCTGTGAGTATTTTAATTGTGCATGTGCCAAATTTCTTGGGCTTTTTATACTTTTGCCACTAGACTTTTAGTACGAGTTACTAAGAGGTCCACGGACTTAAGTTTTATTACAAAACGGTCCCTGAGTGCCCAGATCACGCGCGTGGTGCATGAGTTCTTGGAGATTTTGCACCGGACCTCCTGGATTCCTTTGCTTGTTATTTCTAGGCCCTGAGTATATTTTTATGACAAATAGGTCCATATGACTGTGGGAATGTATTTGTTGTAAATAAAATATCAAATATCATCCAAATTACGTGAAAATTTGATATGTGGCTCTTGCCACTGTGTAGGATTTTCACTGAATTTTGGTAAAATTTTGGAGCCCATTTATTATTTTTAAAAATTCAAAAACATCTATTTTTCTTACTGTCCAGTTTTAAAATTCACAAAAAATATAAAAACATTTCCAAAAATTACAAAAAAATAGATTTGGTGTGTTTTGTTGTGTTTGATTTTCTGACCAAGGTTGGTCATTTTTGGACATATAGAAAATATAAAAGATGAAAAAACATTGAAAACCTTATAAAAATTCTAATAAATAATTGAAAAATTCAAAAATAATAAATCCAGTGCCTAATTTTTCCTTGTATTTCATACTTTACAGAAAATTAGCTCCAGGCTTTGATAGGGCCATTATCTATTTTATTTTGGCCCTCCAAGCCTGACTGGACAACAACATTTGTTTTCGGTCTTCTTTTATTTTTATAAAATTCTCTAAAAATAGAAAAATACCAAAAATTCACCAAAAACATAAAAAAATGTAGAAAAACATAAAAATATTTTTGTTTGAATTTTTGGATGAATTTTGAGTAGTTAAATAATTTTTCCAAGTTGCTTGTTTTGTTACTTTCCTATTTTCTTTATTAATTTAAAAATTCAAAAAAAATATAAAAAAAATATTAAAACCCACCAAAAATATTTTTCTTTTTATTTGATTTCCTTTTTGACTACTTCGTAGGCTGCGAGGCCATTACGTGCTCAGTGAGTCCGACCCTGGTCGCTATACCAGGCTAATCTAATAGGCAGGACCACTATTGAGTTTCTTTGACTTTTATCTTATTTTGGTGGTCTGATCTCATATTTCCTTGTTGAGCTGAGATCTCTATCAATCCGGGTCGCAACGACCCGAGAGTGGTTATTTTTATCTGATCCGGATTGATCGGAATTTTGGCCCATCAGAATGGCGTCGTTGCCGGGGAGCACGGCTTAGTAGTCGCATTTGATTTTTCCGCGGCTTTATTTTTCACGGTTTTGTATAGATATTTTTGTATAGATTTTATCTGACCTGTTTATATATAATAATCTGGTTTGTGACACTCTGCTTGTTTTCTTGCGAGGGCCCGAGGATCGAGGCGGCTTTCTTCGGAAGCCTAAGCAACCGCGGGAGTCGGAGGTGGCTCTCTTCTCTACAGAGCCGCCGGAGGACGCGAGAAGCGAGCAGGAATGCGGGAGCCGCGGATTATCCACGGATTAGTTTAGAGTAGTTTAGATTTACTTTTCAGACCATTTATTATTTGTAATAATACAGGGACATGACTGAGACACTTGGACTTGAGAGATTCTCGGGGTCTGTTTCGCTGAGCACCGGTGTGCTCGGGGGACACCTAGGTTTTACGCGGCTTTTTCGCGGTTTTGTTTCCTTTATTGCTTATTCGGTTTCTCGCGGTTTTTCGAGCCCCTAGCTTTAGAATTTTCTTCTTGATTGTGACGTAATATATAGGATCCAAACACCGTAATACATTTGCCTGTTCCTATAGTTCGGTAATTAGAACTATAATAAAAGATTAATAAAATAGTTGATTCACTACCTTCGAGCCTACGCGCCGCGAGCCCACCCCGTCAAGCGCTACTCCTGAACTCGACCTGTCGAGAAGAGGAGGGGTGGGTCTAGACCGGACTCTCTGGATTGGAGGCTGGTGGTCAGCTAGTTGTTCTTTCGAGTAGCACTGCTGTTTAGGGACTCGGTTTTTCGCTTGCACCATTTAGGCAGTTTACTTTCTGTCTTTCAATTCTGCGCGGATCATTTTGCATGTAGATTGCTGGAGTCAGGTACGCATTTCTTACTCTGCATGCATCATTGATTTCATCGCGCATCGGCTTTTTCGTCTTCTCCCCCCTGTTTTGGACTTAATAACCAGGAGAATCGAAAAATTCGTTAGGCGATTTGTTTGATTATTGAAAAACATCTAAAAAGAAAAACAATAAAATTTGGTACTGCTAACTTTATCTACCCTAAAAGACGCTTGACGAGTCGCTAAATACGTTGTTTAATTTGGTCACGTTGTAATACGTGTACTTAGCAATTCAGTTAGAACCGAGAGAAGATCTCCATGAAGAGTGTCTCGGCTTAATTTATATCCCGGGCAAGTCCGGGGTCGAACTCAAGGAGGCAAAGGAACAACTTGGGTTTAATTTGAAAATAAAGATTTTAGATTTCCAATGCGGTTTTTTTATATTTTTTAATGCAAAAAGAAATATCAATGCAAGATGCGGTTGAATTAAAACACTAAGAAAACACACAACAAGGCCAAATTAATTTTAATGTTAAATTAATCCAATTCAGCCAAATTATATTTTTCCTAGCATCCTAATCCAGTGATGAACACAAAACACATTTTTTTAGAATTTTAGGGGTTAAAATGCAACAAGGAAAATGCACACTTTTTATGGGTTTTTTCGCAATTTCTCATATAAACAGCAAGCAAAAATGATGAAAATTTTACTAGAATGAAAACATAATGCAAGGAAGTTACAGTAAAATTTTTGAATTTTTTTGACAAAATATGAATTTTTATGGATTTTTTTAGTACAAACAGAGTGACAGTGAGTAAATAATTCCTAATTAATCCACAATATCAAATTAATCAAAATGCGAATTATCTCAGAAAGATATTTAGATGTGCAATTCAGGAGACTTGAAATTTTGTAAAAAGGATATACGTGGATTTAATTAAAAATCAAATACTAAAATCACCCTACAAATTATTTCAGGCACAAGACAATTCCATTTTAGTTGAAATTTGGACAGTAAGTTAACCACATATCAAGGCATCTTTCCTAATTTTTGTGTAATTTTTAGAGCAACGGTGTGGGAGATATAAATTTAAGATTCCAGATTGGGTAAAATACACAAAATTTCAGTTAACCATTTTTAATTAATTACCCATGACTCACAAAAATACAAATAAATACTCAGATGATAGAGAATAAGTTGCTCCACACAATGCTATTTTTCTTTAAATAAAAAGATGCCAAAATAAGGTCCAAATTAATGCATGAATACAGGGGTCTCTGTGCAAACTCAGAAATTGAAAGCTGACAATAGAAAACATGAACAGGGACTGAAATGTAATTACATAAACATAACGGGTAAACTTGCAATATTTATAATAAAAAAAAGGAAAATGACCTTCTCCTTCGTTGATGCAGGACATGGAGATGAACCCAACAAGGCAAAGGGGGAGGGCGTCGACGGGACGGCGGGCAGCCGCCGCTGGGGCTGGAGGCGGCGACGCCTCGCGCGGCTGGGAGCGGGGAGCGCGTGGAGATGACGGGGGCCGCGGCGGCGCGACAGAGGCGCGCTGGCGGCGTGGTCCTGGAGAGAGGCGGCTGGAACGCTGAGGTCGGAGGAGGGCTGAGCGGCAGCGGGGAGGGGGCACCTCGGAGGCGCGGCGGGCCTCGCTGGCGGCGTGGGAGGCGGAGCCGCGCGACGGCTGTGGTAGGCGAGCGGCGGTGAGCCGCTTGGAGATGGGGGAGGGGCGGCGGGCACCTGCCTGCTGCCTCTTTCGAATTTTTTTTATTTTTTTTATTTTTTTTGATTTTTTTAAATTCTTTTTACTGCTGTAAATAACAAGAGACTTTTTTTGGTTTTAATTGTTTTATAATTTTTTAAATTTTGTTTAAAACAAGGAATGAACATGATGAGAGAAAAAAAAAAGGTTGGTGGTGGTGAGGATGATGAACTAAATGAATGAAGGATTTTAGATGGTGAATGTGATAAAAAATTGCAAATGAAATAACAAAGATAACAAAATGAAAATAAAATTACCTATGATGGACGGTCGCCTATGATGTGCTCTCGTGAGCACGGTCTTCGCTCAAATCGCCGGCGTGCAATGAGCTCGAGCAGCGCGCGGTTGCGGCTGCGATGTTGGCCAAAAAGCCAACGGATCACACCGGAGAGAGGGCCTTCGTCGCTCGACCGCGGTTGCGTCGCTGTCACCGATTCAACTCTGGGAACTGGGCTCTCCTCACATAAAGATGGATCAAAGGCAAAAATGAGGAGAATGACATATATATAAAGATGATGGAATGAGAGGTTATTAAAGTGGTGGAGTTGAATGGGAAGTTGTATTATTAATGGAGTTGAATGGGAAGTTGGGAAAAAATGGTGGAATAATGGAGTTGAATTGGTGGTTATTGTAGAGAATGGAATTTAAATAATAAATAAATAGATAAATAGAGTTGGCTACTTTAAATACAATAAAATAAAGAGAGAAGACAAATAGTGGAGAATTTACAAAAGAAGACAAAACACCATGTACAATTTTTGTTTACTTTTCTAATTTGTATTTTTTTGTCTTTTTAATAAGAGATATTTACAACGGAAAAATACTATAAAATAATATAATTAAAATACAACATAATCATGATATTTTTGTATTTTTAGCAATTATGAAAGATACAATAAAAATTAAAGAAAGAATGAATATATACAAGGTATACAATGTACATCTAGGTCCCAAAACCCAACTTTTGCAAAGGAGCTCCGATTTTAATGAAACCACTTCCGTTGGATAGATAATTTTCTAACTTGAACTTTAAAAGTGAGTTTGGTGAATTTGGAGTTCATACGGAGCGGGAATTTAGCTTGGAAGTTGGTCTTTACGGTTTTTCCCATTGGGATCTAGGAGTATTTATTTGAGGTAAAATTTGTTTTGTATTTTTGTATTTTTATATACATTGATATGAACATGTTGGAGAAAGATATAGCCAAAAAGGAGTTGAAATGAAATTATTAAAAATACATGAAGTTTTGGGCTATTTACAGGTGAAAAACTTCTTTATTTTTATGGCTTCTTTTTTTATTGTTAAATTATTTTGTACAATATAATATACAGTAATTAGTGTGTTTTATTTACAAGAGTCATTTTGTTAATTTATTGATTTTATGGACATTTATTTGGGATTTTACTTGAGGATTTTGCTAAGATCAAGATATTAAGATGATGAATCGTGGATTCATCAACGCTCACTGAAAAATTTGTCTTGGAGAGAGCAACCCCCTCATTGTCTGGTTTGCTTGTGAGAGAGTGACCCCGAACACTAGGTAGAGCCCTCCGATATTCTTCTCGACTGATTACCGGCTCTTTCTGTACGGGACAGTCGGTTGAGAAAATATTGGGTAAACCAACAGGTCACGTAATCGTCTGCTATCCTGACTGATCACCAAAATAAATTTGACAAGATAATTGACCGAGCCTTTACGGTCTTCAGCTCGCGTTGTGTTGGTGAATCGGGAGTTTGCTTGTGATCATAGTTGTTGCCAGATCCCATCCGCACTACTCGCCAGATCACGATGATGGGCAGGAGGTCTCTTAGGCAGCCTCTGGCTGCACCGCTTTTTAGCACTCCAGCCCACTCATCTAGGTCAGTTCGTGGGAGCTCAGACTCGCTCTCCGAACCCGAGTTCGATTTTGCCCTGTTCCCCCTCGACCCCCTTCTTCTGAGACCGAGATACCAGTGCCAGAGGAGAGACAGACAGATGATTTATCGACACCTGAGTTTGGATGTTTTGATTTTTCAGAGACTATGGCCGGCAGCAGTGACGATCGCACCGGAGGTCCCCGAGGAGAGCAGACTTTTGTCCTGGATCAGGGTGCGATCAACTCCACCCTGATCACATCCCTAGACTCAGTACAGTAGCAGTTGAGGGATCAAGGAGCTTTTATGATAGAGATGAGACGCGAGATGGAGCAGATGAGAGCCGACCGCGAGCAGCGCGGCCCAGGGGGTGGACCCGACGATGCGGCAGCAGCCGCGGCAGCAGCCGCTGCAGCAGCAGGAGTAGAGCCACTGAGATCGATGCGGGAGTTGCACAACCTCGGATCGGCTTTGACGCACCGCTGGGTAGTACTTCCAGCTATCGTGGGGGACTTCAAGTTCCCCCCGAACACACTTCAGCTTCTACCCCGGTTCCATGGGCTGACTACTGAGGAGCCCCATCTCCACCTTCAGGAGTTCGAGATGATATGCAGCACTGTCCACGATCGTCAGGTGGACCAGGATACCATACGGATGATTGCCTTCCCCTTCTCCTTAGCAGACAGAGCAGCCACCTGGCTGAAGCACTTGGGAAAGTTCATCTACACTTGGGAGTAGCTCCGCACCGAGTACTTGCATAAGTACTATCTACTCGAGCGGACGAACGCCGCTAGAGCCCTGAGCAGCAACTTCTCCATGCTCCCCAACGAGCAGTTTCACGAGGCATGGGAGAGGTTCAGAGAGCTGACCAACAGATGCCCGCACCATGATATTTCCAAGCCGAACCTTTGTTCAGAGCTTTTTCAGTGGGCTGACACCAGAGCTTCAGGGTTTGGTGAACGCTTCTTGTGGCGGGTCCTATTTCGCCAAGGATCACGATCAGGTCTGCGCCATCTACGAGGAGATGACAGAGAACTACATGGTCATGTCCCAGACCCGATTGTACACTCAGGGACGAGCCCAGCCACAGACCGTGCAGTACCAGAGGATAGCACGGGTTGATGCCGGTCCATCCAGTTCGTCAGCGGCAGCAGCATAGGCCGAGTCCATAGCCGTAGACATGGGGATCATCAACGAGAAGCTGGATCAGATGGAGATCATAGAGAAGAAGCAGTGCCAGGGCATCACGTAGATGGAGCAGATGGCACAGACTCTGAGTGACCTGAAGACACAACTCATGTGTCTCCAGGCGGCACAGACGACTTCACAGCCTCGTCTTCAGGCACGAGGCGATCCGAGTAGCAGCAGCAGCTCGTCCCAGCGCTCCAGCTCCCACCAGCAGCCTAGACAGGTCCATCTTGTACAGGCGGAGCCGTACCAGCAGCCGCAGCTCACCTACTAGGCACCACCATCCGCTGACACTCAGATGGTGGTATAGCAGCCGGATCAGCCTTTGGCAGTACTCCCGCCGGACCCTTACGATTCAGAGCCGTTGATGGATGTCAACGGGATTTGGTACGACCGCCCCCAGCCCGGTATCCGACGAGACCATCCTGGATTCCGTTGGACGGCCGGAGGTGCCCAGCCCCAGCAGCAGCCGTCAGGACAGGGTGGCGGATAATCTCAAAAATCGATCGGTCTTGTGTTCCACACAAGGCGGGAACACAGTCGAAATGTCAACCAATCAATTCCTGAAATTAATCAACAATTAACCCACACTAAAGATCAACAATTAGAAATAAATGTGGAGTTAAAATTTACTTTTAACTCTGCACAAATGATGTAAAGGGCAAGTATGCAGAGAGTTCGAACACAAGGAGCAAACAGGGTAATTCAAACAAATGTGCGCAAGTGAAGGTGAAGTGTCTACACTAAGCAAGCAAGCAAAGAAATTTTTGTGGGTTTTTTAATTATTAATTTTATTTTATTTTAATTTTTAATTTTGTATTTTGATTTTTAATTTTCTGATTTTTATAATTTTATATTTTATATTTTTTTCCTTTTTCAATATTGGAATTTAAAACAATGTAATAAAAGACAAGATAGAGTATTTATAAAAATATGCAAAAATCACCAAAAATTAAGAAATAAAATGTTTTTGATACTTTTAGGATTTTTTTACTATTTTTGTGATTTTTAGGTATTTTTCAAATTGTTTTTGGTATTTTTAAATACTGAAATAAAACAAAACAGTGAAAAAGGTGCTGGCTGTGAGTAAAATAGGAATTAAGATTAGCAAACAGCAACCAAAATTTTTCACACTAATTTTCAAATAAAGAGAATGGAATATAGAACAAACAAGAACTGAGTTTGTATTTTTCTGAGTTTTCTTTGATTTTATATATTTTTTTTGAAGTTTTTATGTATTTTTGAATTTTTAAGGTTTTTCTTTTGAGATTTTTAGTGATTTTTGGACTGACACTAATGGATGATGAGACACACAAAATCTATTTTTTTTGAAATTTTTCAAAACGTTTTTATAATTTTTATGTAATTTCTAATGCAAACAGGGAAATAAATGCATGTTTTTTATTTTTAATAAATATGAAAATGCAATAAAAATACAACGCAAAAATACGGCGTGTAGATGCAAGTTGACAGGAGCTTAAGTTCAAAATTTGAGAATTTTTGGAAGTAGAATGATGCCTTAAATAAATAGAGCAAGTCAACACAAATTAAAGGCCTGGTAGGGGTAGATATGCAATTTCTCAAACAAGCAGGGGCATGGATGCAAAATCTCCGCAAAAGTTTATACTAAACAAAACAGTTCTTCCATTGAATATTAGATGCTCAAAACCGCAAGGGTGGACCTGCAAAAATGCCAAGGTCACGCGCACTGTGCACGTGACCTGGTAGGGACCAGTTTGCAATATGACAACGTTTTGGGGGCTAAACGTAAATTCCACTAAAAATATATAACGTGACAAAATATTTAGTGGACTAAATATTAAAACCACAGACTGCTAGGCCCTTGGCCGCAAAATGTCCACGCGCACGTGCCACGCACGTGCGCTGGGCTGGCAAGGGTTGAAATGTAAATAAGAGAACTGCAGGGGGTTTTTAGCAAAAATTACAAAAGTTTTAAACGGCTAATGAAAGTTTGTGTCCTAATTAAATATTACAAAAATTGCAAGGGTGAAATCACAAAATACCCAAGCAGGCGGGGGATCGGACGGTGGAGTGCGCTCCACTTGTCCACGTGTCAACACGGGGGCCCGCGATACCCCTTCGCGATCCAGCGGCTCAGATTAGATGCTGATGACGATCAGACGGCGTGACGCGTGCTGGATCGAACGACGATGAGAAGATCTGGGGCGCCTTTTTGATCGGACGCCAACGAGGCGCGCTGGAGGAACTGGGAAGAAGGACCGCCGTGGCGACCTTCTTTCGGCGGTAGCGCCTCGCTCCGGCGGTGGACGAGCTTCAAAACATCCCAGGAGGTTGCTGCAGGTCCCCTCTCTTCGCCTGGGGCTCAGAAGGTGGCGACGACCACCAGGACTCGCCGGCGAAGGTGGAAGAGCAACGCCCTCCAGAACACCTCCGGCGAACCCTAAAAAATGCTCCAGGTGCGCGTTAAGCTCTGTGACCTGTACTAAAAGGGTGATATGGTCAGGGGAAAATTACCCCGACTACGTGGCGCAAAGAAAAGGGGTGCGCGAAGGCGTTTGGCGCAAAGAGTGGTTGTGGCCGGAGATAGCTCCGGCCGACTGTCGATTTGGCGAATCGACACGCGATTGAGATGGATGAACAGGAGGAAATGAAGTGCTAACTGCCAGGAACGAAAGGGAAATGAAAACGAAAAGAACAAAACTACCTCAAGCCCAAAGAGGGCGAGGGAAGGGTACCTCGACGGCTTGGACCACCGGAGGTTGGAGGAACGCCCAGACCTTGCCCCGCTCTTCTCCGATGACGCGGGCGAGATGCTGTCACCACCAGCTGATCAGAGGCTTAGAGAGATGGAAGGATTAGGTCACAAATGGGGTTTAAACCGGGGATGGAAGTGGTGGGTTCATATTTGAAGAATGGTGGATGCGTGACTTCGAGGGGAAGTCACGGGCGCGCCAACGCGATCTAGGGAGATCCGCTAGGTCGGCAAGGTAGGTGGATCTATAGGGAACAAGTCCCATGAAGGAAGCGGCAGCAGAGAGTGAACGGCGCGGCCTCGAAAAATCCGCCAAAGCGGGGGAAAAACGAGGCGTGCAGAGCTACAGGGGGGTAGGTCAGACTGTTGACCTTGGTCAACAGTTCTGACCTCCTGGTTGGTCCACGTGGACCAACCAGGAAAAACCCTGGAAAAAATGTTTTATTAATTAATTTAAAAATAGTAAATGGCATTATTAATTTATGATTATAAAATAAAAAATATTCGTTATTTTATATAGTATTTTATTATGATTTTTAATTTATTTTATGAAGTATATTTTTACAAGTTGCTTTTATACCCCTATATAGGTATAATACCTATGTATTTAAGTATTTTATTTTTATTTTATGTATTTTATTTTTATTATTTTCAGTTCTTATTTTCTAAAATTATAAAATACTTTTATATACATAAATATATTTTTATTTTATTTTTCTGATTTATTTTATGTACTTAATAAAATAAAAGTATATAATGTACAGGTATGTGTATAAGTATTGTATCTGTGTATTCTATATGCAAGTATTTTTATTTTGTATTTTCTTTGCATCTTTATTCTAATTTTAATACACATAATTATAAATAATATTTACAACATTATAAAAAAATAAAAATACAAAAATAATGAATAAATAATAAATTGAATATTTTAATCAGTACAGTTATACAATGTGGGTCCAAAAGTCAACTTTCAAACTGTAGCTCCGCCAAATACGAAACCACCACCATTAAATAGCTTATTTTCTTCTATATACAATTAAAGGTGAGTATGCTGCATTTGGAGTTTTCATTTGTGAGATACAGGTCTGGGAAGCTGGGATTCTGGACTTTTATTCAGACCATAACTTTTTATCTGTACATTATTTTTCCGTGAAATCAATTTGTATTTTTCTTTATTAAATTATCTACAACTTTCATGTACGAAGTTTCTTTATTTGATGTATAAAAAGTGAAACCAAAAATAGGTCCCAAAATGAATAAAGAATGAATAGAAAGTATAGGTATTTTATCTGTATTTTGGCCCTTATCTCCCCCTACTTTATTCCTTGTCGACCTATTCATCAAGATGCCTAGGTCTCGGGGTTTCGGGTCATAAAATATTTACAATATTTTAATCTTTTTTTTCTTTTATTTATTCTATAATTTTGGCTTTAATTACAGTATTTTATACACTATTTAGATGCACATGCAGGAATGTTAAGATGTTCTATTTAAGGTTATTTACCTGTATTTGCTAGGGTTTTTGGTGCTAAAATGATAGAATAAAGATGATGAAATGTGGATTCATCATCCCCCTATACTTTACCTTTGCTAGTCCCTAGCAAACACTTATGCAATAAGTGCAAAAAGAGAAAGAAAGAAAAGAAAAAGAAGAACTTGGATTTTATTTGATTGTCAAACTTGTCTTCACAAAATCAAAGTTTGGAGCTTAAGTCAGACCTTTGTAATTTTAGTGCGGTCGGAGCCTTAATGAGAACCAAATTTGAAATCCAACAGTCCTTGAGAATCCAAAAACTCTGTCCAAGTCTCCTCAATAGCCAGGTCAGAAATACTTCAACTCTTACGCAAACTCTTACGACTACAAGTCTGACTTGTACAGTGTAAGTGATATGTAGCTCCCCACCTCAGAAGTAACAAAGAAACAACCTCCCTCACCCTGGTAACTCTAATGCCTCGGTCTAGCAACTCTTGCCTCGAGAAGCGGGGTATTCCCTTCTAAGTTCAAGTGCAACCGGCTCAAGAAGAGGGGGAATAAGAGGTATAGAATTTTGGGAGCTCGGCCAGTGTAGCTAAGTCTCCCGCTGCAAGCTTCATGAGATGTAACATGGATACCATAAGCTTTTGCTTTATTGGACTATATACACTCCGGTGGGGTTATTAAATTTTCAATCCGACCCACCACTTTTTTGGAGTTCTCTTTTTTTCTTTTTTTTCTTTTTTTTTCTTTTTTTTTTCAAATGAATCTGTACAACATATCTACATGGTGCAGCATATATACAAGAAATTTTCCTCTTGAGCCAGTAGACTATCCCTCTTTTGAAGCTTTATCGCAACCCACGGCTTCTGTCTTTAGCCTCCATCACCACTAGACCAAGTTGAGGTGCACTTCCTTCACTAGAAGAAGAAGAGAGGTTCCGCCTAGAAGTACTACCCTCATATGCTACCCCAAGCCAAAGGAAACTGCCTCCTCACCACCTCATCCGTGGAGAGCTATGTGAAAGGTGCAGGTGTCCAAGTTAGGTTATTATCAACAAGTGTCATGCGTGTGCTCCGAAATACTCTACTTAGGCAGTCAAGAATCCATTGAACCAAGTCATGTGATCCTCAAAGAATTAAGTCAACTAGACCTGAAGTACCTCAAACCTAGTTCCTATAAGGTTCCTGTTATTAGGTAGATTTTAAGGTCCAATCAAGCTCCAATCTCCGGATTTTACTTAGACTTGTTCAACTATCAAACTCAATCCGAAAAATGCTCATGCTATGCAAATGCGATGCAGACTGCAGAAAATCTTTTTGTGATGCAATTTTCAAAGATTTGAGTTTTTTATGGATTTTTGAAAAGATGATGCATGCATTTTTTGTATTTTTCAAAAAGATTTTTCAAATGTTTTTGGATTTTAATTTTGTAAATGTTTTTGGGAATTTTGAAAACAAAAAGTTTTGGCTGAAAGTTAGGTGAAAATATGTACACGGGAGTGCTTCTTATATATACAAGAAGTGGATTTTAAGAATTTACAAGGGTAAGTGGTCAGTTTTATACATAAATATATATAGTGAATTTTGGTGAGATGTAAGTATTCCTCAAACTTATTTGACACAAGGTTTTTCAAACAATTTTTGAAAACTATAGTCCAAAATAGTTTTTACAAACATTTTACAAATATGTACACACATTTGAAAATCATTTTGCAAAGGCTTTCAAACAGTATATATAGGTTTTTCAAAACATTTTTGCAACCATTTTTTAACCCATTTGCAAATCGTTTTTCAAACATTTTATTTCACACAAAGAAAGGAAATTTTTACAAATCACACATTTTTACAAAGGTTGAAAACATGTAACAAAATATTTTCAAAATAGTTTTCAATAGATGTTCACAAAGATTTTCAAACTATTTTTCAAACATTTTGCAAAAAACATTTTCACCTGATTTATTAATCAGTATATACAAAAAGAATTTGAGGAATAACCACATCCTTTTATTAAGGTTATTTAATGAATTTTAACGAATTGTTAGCCATATTTATTAGGAAAATACGAAAGTACGAGTTATGGCTAAAGTATATACGTAGTATATACGACCCCCCTATACTTAGCTTGAGCTATGTCCTCATAGATCGGAGAGAAAAGAGAAGACATAACTCGTACTAAGTATAGGCAAGTCTAAAGAATAAATGAATAAGAGATGAACAAAAGAATGAGAAGTTGACCGTCCCCCCTATACTTAGGATTGAATAATCCTAAGTATAGCAGACTGTACACAAAGCAGGGAGGGTCATAGGTGGGAATGAACAGATCGTACTCAAATTGTCTCCCCCTATACTTAGGGTAAAATATCCCTAAGTATAGACAAGAAGAGGAGACAATGGAGAGGATCGAAGAATAGAGAAACTCGGGGTGCACGCCCCCCTATACTTAGGACAAAATACGTCCTAAGTATGGAAAACTGTATACAAGGGCGGCACCTTTTTGATAGATAGAGAAGATAGAAAAGGAAAAGAAGAAAAGAAGAAAAGAAGAAAATAAATCAACAGATGAAAGAGTGATATAAACAGATGGATCTGTACAGCGGAAGATGGACTTGATCACCATGTATGAGATGCAGATGATGTGAGTCAAAGAGCATATCTCATACCAGAAGAATGGGGGCAACGTCAATGGTCGGCGGATCATGATCTAGATATAGCTTCAGGCGTTGACCATTGACGCGGAAGGTAGAGGAAGATGACGGTTCGGATATGTCGATGCTGCCATTGTCATGTACCTTCCTGACCACATAAGGACCTTTCCACTTGCTCTGCAACTTCCCTGGAAATAATTTCAGCCTGGAATCAAACAACCATACTCTCTGATCTGGCTTAAACTGTTTATGGTTGATATGCAAATTGTGCCATGTCTTCACTTTCTCCTTGTACTGTAGGCTGTTGGAAAAGGCTGTATCTCTCAGTTCTTCCAGGGCTGCCAATTCTGCTCTTCTCTGGTCTCCTATACTCTCGGGATCTAACAGTATCTCAGTGACTGCCCAAAAAGATTTATGCTTGATCTCCACTGGCAAATGGCACAGCTTGCCATAGACGAGTCGAAAGGGAGATGTTCCCAATGGATTCTTGAAAGAGGTCCGATAAGCCCACAAGACCGAGTCCAAAAGTTGTGACCAATCCTTTCGGTCTGGGCGGACTACTTTCTGCAAGATTGTTTTTATCTCCCGGTTCGAGACTTCGGCAAGACCATTAGTCTGAGGGTGATATGGAGTGGCAACCCGACGGTCAATGCCGAACTCGTCTCAAAGGGCCCTAACCTTGTCATTGATGAAATGAGACCCCCCGTCTGAAATCAAGACTCTAGGTACCCCGAACCGTGAAATGATATTTTTCCTCAAGAATTTGCATACGGTTTTAGCATCTGCGGCTCGGGCGGGGATGGCCTCAACCCATCGACTGACATAATCCACAGCGAGCAAAATATGCTCGAATCCCTGACTCTTGGGAAATGGGCCCATGAAATCAATCCCCCATGCATCAAAAACCTCACAGAAGTGAATGGGTTGCATGGGCATCATGTCTCTCTGTCCGCAGGTTCCCATTTTCTGACAGTCAGTACATCTCTTCACGAATTCATCAGAATCCTTGAAGAGAGTAGGCCACCATAGGCCAGATTGAAGCACCTTCTGTGCTGTCCTTTTTCCAGAATGATGTCCTCCTACCTCAAGCTTGTGGCAGTATGTGAGGACGCTATGATGCTCTTCTTGAGGAATGCACCTCCTCCAGATACTATCCCCTCCTTCATGATAAAGGACGGGATCCTCCTAATGGTAAAACTTGGCCTTAGCTAGTAAAGTCTCAAGTTTCTGTCTGGGCCAACCCTGAGGGACTGTATTGGCTACAAGATAGTTTACAAAGTCAGCATACCATGGGAGTGAGGTGACCGCCAAGATCTCCTCGTCTGGAAATGTTTCTGTGATAGGTGCACTGGGCTCATATTCCTCAAGATTCTCCAATCTGGAGAGATGATCCGCCACCACATTCTTGACTCCAGGCTTGTCCTTAATCTCAATATCAAATTCCTGGAGTAGAAGGAACCATCTGGTAAGACGTGCTTTGGCATCCTTCTTAGCCATTAAGTACCGGATGGCAGTGTGATCAGGGTAGATTGTTACTCTAGATCCGAGAATATACGATCGATACTTATCAAGAGCAAAGACTGCGGCCAGCATCTCTTTCTCAGTCACAGTGTAATTCCGCTGAGCGGCATCCAAAGTCTGGCTGGCGTAATGAATGGCAAAAGGTAATCCATCCCTCCTCTGTCCAAGCACAGCCCCAACGGAAAAATCTGAAGCATCCATCATGATAACGAATGGGAGAGACCAATCGGGTGGGTGGCTGAAGGATAGGAGCTGAAACAACCATGTTTTTTAGAGTCTCGAAAGACGCAAGACACTTATCATTGACAATAAACTCGGTGTCTTTTGTCAGCAAGTCAGTGAGCGGTCGGGCAATACGACTGAAGTCCTGAAAGAACCGTCGGTAGAAACCGACATGCCCCAGAAAAGACCGCAACTGACACAAGTTGGACGGTGGATTGAGTTTTCTGATGATACCCACCTTGGCAGGATCGACCTCCATGCCCATGTTGGAGACGATATGACCAAGGACCGTCCCTTGAGTCACCATAAAGTGGCTCTTCTCCCAAGATAAGACAAGATTGACCTCTATGCAGCGCTGAAGCACACGGTCTAGGCAGTCAAGACAAGCATCAAACCCATCGCCATAGACCGAGAAGTCATCCATGAAGACCTCTAAACAGTCACCCACCATGTCCGAGAAGATGGACAACATGCACCTTTGGAATGTCGCTGGAGCGTTACATAGACCAAAGGGCATCCGTCTGAAAGCATAAGTCCCAAACGGACAGGTGAATGTGGTTTTCTCCTGGTCTTTGGGCGCAATGGCCACCTGATTGTATCCAGAGTACCCATCAAGAAAACAATAATGACTCTTCCCGGCTAGCCGCTCGATAATCTGATCAATGAAGGGTAGCGGGAAGTGATCCTTCTTGGTGGCCTCATTCAATCGTCTGTAGTCCACACAAACCCTCCAAGAAGTTGGTACTCTGATAGCGATCTCCTCTCTAGACTCGTTGACAACTGTAGTGGCACCCATCTTCTTGGGTACCACATGTAGCGGACTGACCCATTTAGGAGATGGGGTAGATAAAATCGGCGCTCCACCACTTTGAAATTTCTTTCATGACTACATCTCGAAGATTCGGGTTCAACCGTCGCTGGAACTCACGCGACGGTCTAGCGTCATCCTCAAGATAGATGTGGTGAGAGCATAGAGCCGGACTTATCCCCTGGAGAACAACTATACTCCAACCTATTGCCTTGCGGTTTCTTTCAAGAACCTCCATCAGACGAGATTCTTGCTCTCCAGTCAAACCTGTTGAGATAATGACTGGGTGCATATCTGGCTCACCCGCAAGGAATCTGTACTTCAACGACTGCGGCAGAGGCTTCAGTTCTGAACAACTGGGAGGCGGCAAATCTGGCTTCTAATATGTCTGTGTGAAGGCGACCAGGTCTGCAAGGGAGAACTCTCGCTCTGCATGAATCTCTGACGGAAGGCGGCTTTCTGAATCATCAATGAACTGCACTGGCGCGCACTCTGTCATGCTTGTTGGCTCAGAAGGAACCAGACAAGGTAAATAATCATCAAAATCATCCCAATCAATGTCTGAATCCGAGGGATCCGAAGAAGATGAGCACGAATAAAAATCATCTGCACCACTCGTCCCGACACTGTCAGCCTCAGGTGTATCCTCATCCAAGGATGTGCTCTCTCGGCTCTCGACTGCCATGAGCTTGAGATACAGTGAATCTGTAGGCAAGGCGAGAGTCGATGCTACAGGATCTATCCAGTTGGATTCATCATCAGTCATCTCAAAATCACAAACCTGGTGGACGTCTAGCTCTTCCTCTGTCATCTGCGCTGCTTCACTGGACTGCTCCGAGCATTCTAACTCTCTAGCTCTGGTTTCCTCGATTGTCTCTATTTGTATGGTTTCGCCCTCTACGCAAAAGCATACCTTCCCGCTATCATGGTCGGTCACTGCCTTGGCTGTGGCCAAGAATGGACGTCCGAGAATGATGGGGGCATCAGTTACCGACTCAGGGATCTCCATGTCCAACACAACGAAGTCCACGGGGAATTTCAGGCCCTGAATGGTAACGACCACGTCTTTCAATATCCCCTTCGGCCTCTTAGTCGACCTGTCATCAAACTGAAGGACTGTCCTGCTCCTAAGAAGAGGACCAAACTCGAATCGGTCGAGTAAGGCTGCTGGAAGAAGGTTAATTGAAGAGCCGCTGTCTAATAGAGTACGATCAAACTGCTGCTCCTGAATTTTGCATCTGACATAGGGAGATCCTGCGTCTGATCGCTTGGCTGGCAGCTTGTTCTGGATGGTACAACAAGTGGAATGAGTGAGCACATGGATCTGATCTATGTGGTTCCTCTCTTCCTGCGGATGGTAGTCTTCTCTTTCAGGTTCTTCTTGAAGAGGGGGATGTGCTTAAGTGCTTCTTGTAGAGTCAGCTGAATATGAAATCTGTCTATCATCTGATTGCCGAACTCTACCTGTTGCTCTTTTTTGGGGTTTTCTTTTTTGTTTCCCTTCGCTCGGCGGAGCGCCTCAGGGAAGGGGATGGTAGGGGCCTCCACAGATGGAGGGCTAGGAATAGGTCCCTGTGTCTGTGAGGAGGGAGGATCCATACAATCATCATCATGCAACACATATGGATCCGCAATGTGAACAGAAACCTTTCCTTTATTCATATTTTTGTTCTTTTTATTGTTACCACAGTCCATAGATACAAAAGGTGGTAACATCACAGAGGGAGGCTCAACAAAAGTGGATGTGGTGGCCTCAGCACCACCACCGGCACCTGTCTCTGCGCCATCAGCACCGCGCTCTAGCTCAGCATCCAAAATGGTGGCTTCAGCACCACCGTCTGCATCTGGTATCACGACGGCTTCAGTACCGTCATCTGGAACTTCATCATTGGTGGCATGAGGACCACCGTCTTCAACATCATCATTAGCGGTATCAGCACCGCTACTCTGCTCTTCTGGCGCTCCTGATTCAGCTGGTTGTTGTCGCTCAGGAGAGGAGCCGCCGGCGGGCATCCTACCGCTCCTAGTAGTCACGAAATCAGCATCATAGAAAGAATACGACATATCGCTCAAATAGTCACTAGGAGAGCTATCCTCTGTAAACTCTACATGCTCAGACTTTCTTTTTAGATTGTTCGGGTTAGGTTCAATCTGAGCGGGTATGGCGGCCTTCCCTTTGATAATCTCCCTCATCTCCTGCATCAGGTCCTCCTCCTAAGCACGGCGGATCTTAGAAAGGGAGCTAACTGTTTAATTAAGCTAAGTCCAAGTACGAACTATAGGTACATGCAAAGGTTATTAGTGTGTTTGGGCCTAATTTAATCGATCAAGCAAGCCTAGATCTAAGGGCTTAATCCACAAAGAAAGTGAAAACGAAATCAAAACCGGCAAATGACAGCGGAAAAAACTCGGCAAAAACCGCGGTGAGCCCCCGGGTGAACAAACACCCGGAAATTAGGCCCGAGTGTCCAAAAGTCCAAGTACCTGTATTATTACAAATTATCAAATCACTCTCTCACAAAAATAAATTGCAACTAATCTACCACTCTCTCTCACTCCTCCTGCTCTCTCCTGCCGGCTTGGCTAAAGAAAAGCCGGCTCTGCTTCCCAAGGATGCTCCGGGTCACCTAAGCGATCCACCTTGCTCCGCGGTCCCTCGCAAGAAGACAAGAAAGGATGGTCAGAATAGCTCAATCAATATATGTATCAAAAGTGCAAGAGAGATAACTGAAGCTATGGTAGACAACAATCACAAGCAAACAAAAATGTAAACTACTCGATGTTGCTCTCCGGCAACGGCGCCATTTGATAATCTCAAAAATCGATCGGTCTTGTCTTCCACACAAGGCAGGAACACAGTCGAAGTGTCAACCAATCAATTCCTGAAATTAATCAACAATTAACCCACACTAAAGATCAATAATTAGAAATAAATGTGGAGTTAAAATTTATTTTTAACTCTGCACAAATGATGTAAAGGGCAAGTATGCAGAGAGTTCGAACACAGGGAGCAAACAAGGTAATTCAAACAAATGTGCACAAGTGAAGGTGAAGTGTCTACACTAAGCAAGCAAGCAAAGAAATTTTTGTAGGTTTTTAAATTTTTAATTTTGTATTTTGATTCTTAATTTTCTGATTTTTATAATTTTATATTTTATATTTTTTTTCCTTTTTCAATATTGGAATTTAAAACAATGTAATAAAAGTCAAGATAGAGTATTTATAAAAATATGCAAAAATCACCAAAAATTCAGAAATAAAATGTTTTTGATACTTTTAGGATTTTTTATTGTTTTTGTGATTTTTAGGTATTTTTCAAATTGTTTTTGGAATTTTTAAATACTGAAATAAGACAAAACAGTGAAAAAGGTGCTGGCTGTGAGTAAAATAGGAATTAAGATTAGCAAACAGCAACCAAAATTTTTCACACTAATTTTCAAATAAAGAGAATGGAATATAGAACAAACAGGAACTGAGTTTGTATTTTTCTGAGTTTTCTTTGATTTTATATATATATTTTTTGAAGTTTTTATGTATTTTTGAATTTTTAAGGTTTTTCTTTTGAGATTTTTAGTGATTTTTGGATTGACACTAATGGATGATGAGACACACAAAATCTATTTTTTTTTGAAATTTTTCAAAACGTTTTTATAATCTTTATGTATTTTCTAATGCAAATAGGGAAATAAATGCATGTTTTTTATTTTTAATAAATATGAAAATGCAATAAAAATACAACGCAAAAATATGGCGTGTAGATGCAAGTTGACAGGAGCTTAAGTTCAAAATTTGAGAATTTTTAGAAGTAGAATGAGGCCTTAAATAAATAGAGCAAGTCAGCACAAATTAAAGGCCTGACAGGGGTAGATATGCAATTTCTCAAACAAGCAGGAGCCTGGATGCAAAATATCCACAAAAGTTTATACTAAACAAAACAGTTCTTGCATTGAATATTAGATGCTCAAAACCGCAAGGGTGGACCTGCAAAAATGCCAAGGTCACACGCACTGTGCACGTGACCTGGCAGGGACCAGTTTGCAATATGACAACGTTTTGGGGGCTAAACGTAAATTCCGCTAAAAATATATAACGTGACAAAATATTTAGTGGACTAAATATTAAAACCACAGACTGCTAGGCCCTTGGCCGCAAAATGTCCACGCGCACGTGCCACGCACGTGCGCGGGCTGGCAAGGGTTGAAATGTAAATAAGAGAACTTCAGGGGGTTTTTAGCAAAAATTACAAAAGTTTTAAATGGCTAATGAAAGTTTGTGTCCTAATTAAATATTACAAAAATTGCAAGGGTGAAATCACAAAATACCCAAGCAGGCGGGGGATCGGACGGTGGAGCGCACTCCACCTGTCCACGTGTCAACACGGGGGCCCGCGATACCCCTTCGCGATCCAGCGGCTCAGATTAGATGCTGATGACGATCGGACGGCGTGACGCGTGCTGGATCGAACGGCGATGAGAAGATCTGGGGCGCCTTCTTGATCGAACGGCAACGAGGCGCGCTGGAGGAACTGGGAAGAAGGACCGCCATGGCGACCTTCTTCCGGCGGTAGCACCTCGCTCCGGCGGTGGACGAGCTTCAAAACAGCCCAGGAGGTTGCTGCAGGTCCCCTCTCTTCGCCTGGGGCTTCAGAAGGTGGCGATGACCACCAGGACTCGCCGGCGAAGGTGGAAGAGCTACGCCCTCCAGAACACCTCCGGCGAACCCTAAAAAATGCTCCAGGTGCGCGTTAAGCTCTGTGACTTGCACTAAAAGGGTGATATGGTCGGGGGAAAATTGCCCCGACTACGTGGCGCAAAGAAAAGGGGTGTGCGAAGGCGTTTGGCGCAAAGAGTGGTTGTGGCCGGAGATAGCTCCGGCCGACTGTCGATTTGGAGAATCGACACGCGATTGAGATGGATGAACATGAGGAAATGAAGTGCTAACTGCCAGGAACGAAAGGGAAACGAAAACGAAGGGAACAAAACTACCTTAAGCCCAGAGAGGGCGAGGGAAGGGTACCTCGACGGCTTGGACCACCGGAGGTTGGAGGAACGCCCAGACCTTGCCCCGCTCTTCTCCGATGATGCGGGCGAGATGCTGTCACCACTAGCCGGTCAGGGGCTCAGAGATATGGAAGGATTAGGTCACAAATGGGGTTCAAAATGGGGATGGAAGTGGTGGGTTCATATTTGAAGAATGGTGGATGCGTGACTTCGAGGGGAAGTCACGGGCGCGCCAACGCGATCTAGGGAGATCCACTAGGCCGGCGAGGTAGGTGGATCTACAAGGAACAAGTCCCATGAAGGAAGCGGCAGCAGAGGGTGAACGGCGCGGCCTCGAAAAATCCGCCAAAGCGGGGGAAAAACGAGGCGCGCAGAGCTATAGGGGGGGTAGGTCAGACTGTTGACCTTGGTCAACAGTTCTGACCTCCTGGTTGGTCCACGTGGACCAACCAGGAAAAACCCTGGAAAAAACGTTTTATTAATTAATTTAAAAATAGTAAATGGCATTATTAATTTATGATTATAAAATAAAAAATATTCGTTATTTTATATAGTATTTTATTATGATTTTTAATTTATTTTATGAAGTATATTTTTACAAGTTGCTTTTATACCCCTATATAGGTATAATACCTATGTATTTAAGTATTTTATTTTTATTTTGTGTATTTTATTTATTATTTTCAGTTCTTATTTTCTAAAATTATAAAATAATTTTATATACACAAATATATTTTTATTTTATTTTTCTGATTTATTTTATGTACTTAATAAAATAAAAGTATATAATGTACAGGTATGTGTATAAGTATTGTATCTGTGTATTCTATATGCAAGTATTTTTATTTTGTATTTTCTTTGCATATTTATTCTAATTTTAATACACATAATTATAAATAATATTTACAACATTATAAAAATAAAAATACAAAAATAATGAATAAATAATAAATTGAATATTTTAATCAGTACAGTTATACAATGTGGGTCCAAAAGTCAACTTTCAAACTGTAGCTCCGCCAAATGCGAAACCACCACCATTAAATAGCTTATTTTCTTCTATATACAATTAAAGGTGAAATGCTGCATTTGGAGTTTTCATTTGTGAGATACGTGCCTGGGAAGTTGGGATTCTGGACTTTTATTCAGACCATAACTTTTTATTTGTACATTATTTTTCCGTGAAATCAATTTTGTATTTTTCTTTATTAAATTATCTACAACTTTCATGTACGAAGTTTCTTTATTTGATGTATAAAAAGTGGAACCAAAAATAGGTCCCAAAATGAATAAAGAATGAATAGAAAGTATAGGTATTTTATCTGTATTTTGGCCCTTATCTCCCCCTACTTTATTCCTTGTCGACCTATTCATCAAGATGCCTAGGTCTCAGGGTTTCGGGTCATAAAATATTTACAATATTTTAATCTTTTTCTTTTCTTTTATTTATTCTATAATTTTGGCTTTAATTACAGTATTTTATACACTATTTAGATGCACATGCAGGAATGTTAAGATGTTCTATTTAAGGCTATTTACCGGTATTTGCTAGGGTTTTTGGTGCCAAAATGATAGAATAAAGATGATGAAATGTGGATTCATCAGTGGCCAGTACAACCATCAGAGGGATCACCAGCAACAGCAGCCCCCAGCATACACTCAACAGCAGCCACAACAGTCACCGTCGTATGGTCCTCGTCCCCATCAGCAGGGACAGTCTTGGAGGCGAGAGTAGCCTCAGCAGCAGTATCATCCTCAGGCATACCCCTCTCACCCACAGCAGCAGCAGCAGCCTCATTACCAGAGAGGCTACCCGTCAGGTTCTCATGGGCCATCCTATGAGAACCCCACCTTAGACGACATAGCCTACCTCCTTTCTGACCAGCAGTCTATCTTTAGACGGGAGATGGATGATTTCCGCCAGGAGGTGCGGGACATAGTGAGAGGGAAGGCCACCATCCCTGCCCATATCGAGCCCAATCCGAACAACCTCAAGAGAAATCTGAGCAGGTAGTTTGTACTGAGTATGCCACTCCGAGTGATACTTTTGGTGATATGTCTGCATATCTTTTTGATACTGATTTTGTCACACTTAGGAGCGGTAGGATGCCAGCAAGCGACGCCTCGTCTGAGCGACACCACGAGGATCCTTCTAGAGCGCCAGACGAGGAGGAGAGCGGTACTGAGGCCGCTAGAGATGATGACGGTGGTACTGATGCCACCATGGATGATGATCCCACCGGCGGTACTAAGGCCGCCATTTCACCAGTTGGAGGAGGTGGTACTGAGGCCACCCATGTTACCGAGCCAGAGCGTGGTACTGAGGCTGCGAGTCTTCGAGCCGAGGGTGATGCTGATGCCACCAGTTCTTCTGAGAGTCCTGTAGTTTTTCCTTTTGCTGATGTATCTCGAGACATTTCTGGAAATAAAGGAAAGGGTTTGTTTTCTTCTGGTCCCACTGTGGTGCATGATGTATGTGTGGATCCGGCCGTCGAGCCGTCTAGACCCTTTCCTAGTCCTTCATCTGAGAAGGACCCTGTGATCCCTTTCCCTAGAACTCTTCAGATGGGGAAGGGGAAGAAAAATGAAAATCCCAAAAAGAGGCAGCAGGAAGAGTCCAGCTAGAAGATGATAGACCATTTTCACATACATCTAACTCTTCAGGAGGCTTTGCAGCACATCCCTCTACTCCAGCGTTCACTTAGAGACAGGACTATAGTCAGGAGGAAGAGGAGGAACCACCATTCAGAGATACATGTGCTGACCAGAGCTACTTGTTTCGCAATCCAGAACCGTCTGCCGGCCAAGAGGCCAGATTCCGGAGCCCCGTATGTCAGATGCCATATCAGAGAGCAGAGGTTCGACCGTACTTTATTAGACAGCGGATCGTCGATCAACCTACTTCAGGCAGCCCTTCTCGTCCGCTTCGAGTTGGGCACTCTTCGACAGAGCAGGACAGTTCTTCAGTTTGCTGATCGATCTGTCAAGAGGCCAAAAGGGTTGCTGAGGGACGTTGTCGTCACGATTCAAGGCCTGCAATTCCCCGTGGACTTCGTAGTGTTGGACATGGTGATCCCTGAGTCAGTGACTGATACCCCCATCATTCTAGGTCTCCCGTTCTTGGCCAAAGCCAAGGCAGTGACCGACCATGATAGTGGGAAGGTATACTTTCACGTCGAGAGCAAAAGTGTACAAATAGAGGCAGTCGAGGACAGCAGAGCCAGAGACAGAGCATGCTCAGAGACTACTTCAGATACAAAGCGGATGACAGATGTCGGGCCAGACATCCACCAGGATTGTTACTTTGTGATCACAGATGACGAGGCAGTTTGGGCAGACCCAGCAGCACAGGCCATCCTCTCACTTTCAGATTCCGCTGATGCAAAGACGACAACAGAGGAGAGCTTTGAGAGTGCATTCCTGGTCCAAGATACTTTTGAGGCAGCAGAGCCGGTTCTCGACCGCGATACTGATTTGTTTTGTGAGGATGGTGGTACTGAGGCCACCTTAGATGATACAGATCCCTCGGAGCAGATTTTGACTGGGCAGATTTTGATGAGTATATACCAGATCTGACTTCTTCTGAGCCAACAGTCAGGGAGGAGGTAGATGCTGAGCAGAGCAGAGACAGTCTAGCAGGACAGCCTTCTCCAGATCCAGTTTGTGAGAGAGAGTTCTCATTCTCCCGGGCAGATTTGGCAGCATACACGCGGATTCTTCAAAGGCTAGATTTGCCAGCACCCAGTTGTCCAGAGTTGAAGCCACTTCCTGCGTCGCTGAAGTATAGGTTCCTTGCGGGTGAGCATGAGATGTACCCAGTCATTATCTCCGGCGATTTGACTGGAGAGCAGGAATCCCGTCAGATGGGGGTTCTTGAAAAGAACCGCAAGGTGATAGGATGGAGCGTAGCAGATCTCCAAGGGATAAGTCCGGCCCTGTGCTCCTACCATATCTATCTCAAGGATGAGGCGAAGCCGTCGCGTGAGTTCCAGCGGCGGCTGAACCTGAATCTGAGAGAGGTTGTCATGAAGGAGATATCGAAATGGTGGAGCACCGATTTTATCTACCCCATCTCCGATTCCAAGTGGGTCAGTCTTTTTCATGTGGTGCCCAAGAAGACAGGCATCACTACAGTAGTCAGCGAGTCTGGAGAGGAGATTGCTACACGAGTACCCACTTCTTGGCGAGTCTGCGTGGATTACAGACGACTCAACCAGGCCACCAAGAAGGATCATTTCCCCTGCCCTTTATAGATCAGATCATTGAGAGACTGGCCGGGAAGAGCCACTATTATTTTCTGGATGGGTACTCGGGCTACAACCAGGTAGCCATCGCTCCTGAGGACCAGGACAAGACTACATTTACCTGTCCCTTCGGCACATACGCCTTCCGACGCATGCCATTTGGGCTATGCAACGCCCCTGCGACTTTTCAGAGATGCATGTTGTCGATCTTTTCGGACATGGTAGGGGAGTGCTTGGAGGTCTTCATGGATGATTTCTCGGTCTACGGTGACGGATTCGACTCCTGTCTTGACTGCCTAGACAGAGTCCTTCAACGATGCCTAGAGGTTCACCTTGTGCTATCTTGGGATAAGAGTCACTTTATGGTGACTCAAGGAACAATGCTTGGCCATATCATCTTCAACAGGGGCATGGAGGTTGATCCGGCCAAGGTAGATGTCATTAGAAAACTCACACCACCGTCCAATTTGCGGCAGTTACGGTCTCCTCTTGGGCACGTCGGTTTCTACCGGCGATTCATTCATGATTTCAGTAGGATTGCCCGACCGTTGACTGACCTGCTGACGAAAGACACCGAGTTCCTTGTCGATGACAAGTGTCTTTCGTCGTTTGAGGCTCTCAAGCGATGTGTTGTTGAGGCTCCTGTTCTCCAGCCGCCTGATTGGTCTCTCCCATTCGAGATCATGACGGATGCCTCCGATTTTGCCGTAGGGGCCGTGCTGGGACAGAGGTGGGATGGAGTTCCATTTGCTATCCACTACGCTAGCCGTACATTGGATTCCGCGCAGCGGAACTACACAGTCACAGAGAAGGAGATGCTAGCCACAGTATTCGCCCTAGATAAGTTCAGATCGTACATTATTGGATCTACAGTGACCTTGTATACTGATCATACCGCCATCAGGTACCTTATAGCAAAGAAGGATGCCAAGGCCAGACTGACTAGATGGATCCTTCTACTCCAGGATTTTGACATAGAGATCAAGGATAAGCCTGGAGTCAAGAATGTGGTGGTGGATCATCTCTCCCGATTGGAGTATCTTGAGGATTCTGAGCAGATTGACCCTATTTGTGAGACCTTTCCAGATGAGGCGATCCTTGCTATCGCCTCGCTCCCATGGTACGCCGATATTGTGAGCTATCTTGTCGCCAAGAAAGTTCCACAAGATTGACCCAGGCATAAACTTGAGACCTTCCTCGCGAAGGCCAAGTTTTACCATTGGGAGGATCCCATCCTTTACCATGAGGGAGGGGACAGTATCTGGCGTAGGTGCATTCCTCAGGAGGAGCATCACAGCGTCCTTACTTATTGCCACAAGCTGGAGGCAGGAGGACATCACTCAGGGAGGAAAACGGCACAGAAAGTGCTCCAATCCGGCCTATGGTGGCCTACTCTCTTCAAGGACTCTGATGAGTTCGTGAAGAGATATACTGACTGTCAGAGGATGGACACTTGTGGACAGCGTGATATGATGCCGATGCATCCCATACACTTCTGTGAGGTTTTTGACGCATGGGGCATCGATTTCATGGGTCCATTCCCTAAGAGTCAAGGATTTGAGTACATTCTGTTGGCCGTTGATTATGTGAGTCGTTGGGTTGAGGTCATCCCCGCCCGAACCGCAGATGCCAGGACAGTTTGCAGATTTTTGAGGAAGAATATCATTTCACGGTTCGGGGTGCCTAGAATATTGATATCTGACGGGGGGTCTCATTTCGTCAACGACAAGGTAAAGGCCCTTGCTAGCGAGTTCAGCATAGACCATCGAGTTGCCACTCCATACCACCCTCAGACGAATGATCTTGCCGAAGTGTCGAACATGGAGATCAAGACTATATTGCAGAAAGTCGTCCGCCCTGACCGATAGGATTGGTCACAGCTTTTGGACTCGGTGTTGTGGGCGTATCGCACGTCTTTCAAGACTCCTTTGGGTACATCTCCCTTTCTCCTCGTTTATGGCAAGCCGTGCCATTTACTTGTTGAGCTGAGACATAGGTCACTTTGGGCAGTCACAGATATACTTTTGGATCCAGATAGTGTAGGAGATCAGAGGAGGGCAGAGTTAGCAGCCCTGGAGGAGCTTCGAGATACCGCCTTTTCAAACAGCCTACATTATAAGGAGAGAGTGAAGGAGTGGCATGATTCTCATATCAGCCACAAGCAGTTTGAGCCAGGATAGAGAGTATGGCTGTTTGATGCTAGGCTTAGATTATTCCCAGGGAAGCTACACAACAAATGGAAGGGACCTTATTTAGTGAGAAAGGTACACGACAATGGGAGTATTGACATATCTGGGTTGTCTTCTGAGAGTACTTTCGAGTGAACGGCCAGCGGCTCAAGCCATATCTAGATCATGAGCCGCGGGTCATTGATGTTGCCCCTATTCACTTTATGTGATATGTGGTCTCTTGACTCACATCTATTGCATCTCACGCCTGATTATCACTGTTCTTCCGACCTGTATAGATCCAGTTATCCATATCACTCTATTCTAGTCCCACATCCCTTTTCTCATCTTATGATTATGCTATACTTAGGGTGTACTTTACCCTAAGTATAGGGGGGATGTAGGACTCTCGGGTATACTTTTGATTCTTTCTACCCCTGTTTTGTTGCCTATACTTGGGGATATTTCACCCTAAGTATGGGGGGGGGGGGTAGGACCTGTACATCCTCGAATTTCCCTTAATGTACAGCTTGCTATACTTAGGATTACTTAATCCTAAGTATAGGGGGAAAACACCGAGTTCTCCTAATTCTATTCTTTCATTCATCTCTGTATCTAGCCATTCCTTTTCACTTCCCTATACTAAGCACGAGTTATGTCTTCTTCATCGCTCTTGATCACTCTGAGGACATCGTTCGAGCTAAGTATGGGGGGTGTATATATTTCATATATACTTTAGCCATAACTCGTACTTTGTGTGAGTGTGTGAATAAATAAAAATGGCTAAAAACCCATAAAATTTAAAAAAATTTATCCCTTGTATATAAAATTCATTTTGCACATACCTATTTATTTATACAAATTATTTTTGTAAAAAAATGATTTCAAAAACTGTTGTGTAAAGATTGTGTAAATATGTGTATATCAAAATTGTGTATATAGTACAAAATTTTTCCAAAATGTTTTGAAAATCAAAAAGTTTGCAAAAATCTTGTGTAAATGTTTGTAAATATTTTGCAAAACTTGCATTCATGCATATGTCCATGGTTTCAAAACATTTTTCAAAAATTTTGCATATGTGTAAATATTTGTAAGTAGCATCTTTGTAAATACTTGTATAGTTTTTCCTGGATTACAGTTGACATTTAAACTAGCCTGGAAGTAAATTGGGAAATGGAGCTTGATTAAGATCTTAATCCACCTAATTCTAAGAGGAACCTTATAGGGCTTAGGGTTAAGGCTTTTCAGGTCCATTGGGACTTAATTCTTTGAGTCCACTAGGCTATGAGCAGATGTCATCTTGATGAGCCTAAGTAGAGCACTTAACAACACACGCATGACTCTCAGAGACAATGGCTTGACTTGCACCAGCACTTTACACATAGCTCTCCACGGATGAGGTGGTGAGGAGGCAGTTTCCTTTGGCTTGGGGTAGCATATGAGGGTAGTACTTCTCGGCGGAACCTCTTTTCTTCTTTTAGTGAAGGAAGTGCATCTCAACTTGGTCTAGTGATGATGAAGGCTAAAGACAGAAGCCGTGGGTTGCAATAAAGCTTCAAAAGAGGGATAGTCTACTGGCTCAAGAGGAAAAACTCCTTGTATATATGCTGCACCATGTAGATATGTTGTACAGTTGCACATGAAAAAAATGTGTAAGAAGAAAAGAACTCCAAAAAAAGTGGTGGGTCGGATTGAAAATTTAATAACCCCACCGGAGTATATGTAGTCAAATAAAGCAAAAGCTTATGGTATACATGTTACATCTCATGAAGCTTGCAGCGGGAGACTCAGCTACACTGGTTAGAGCTCCCAAGGATACATGGCTACACTGGCCATGGTCCATTCTCTTCTTCCCCCTCTTCTTGAGCCAGTTGCACTTGAACTTAGAAGGGAATACCCTGCTTCTCGAGGAAAGAGTTGTTAGACCGAGGCATTAGAGTTACCAGGTTGGGGGATGTTGTTTCTTTGTTACTTCTGAGGTAGGGAGCTACATATCACTTACATCGCATGGAAAGATTCATGGTCATTAGAATTTGTGTATGTAGACTTATTCTGATCTGGTTTATTGAGGAGTCTTGCCCATAGATTGGTGGAACTTAGAGCCTGTTGAGTTTTAAACCTAAGTCCAAATAAGGTTCCGACGCATTAATAATCCAAAGATCTGATCGAGCTCCATATTTCAATTTAATGAAGGCAAGTTTAATAATCAACCTTGATCCATGCATATTCTCCTCTTTTTCTTTTTCTTTCTCTTTTTCACTTCTTTTTCAAATAAGTGTTTGCTAAGGAACTAGCAAAGTTAAGTATAGGGGGGGGTGATGAATACTCATTCATCACTCTTTATTCTTGTATTTTATCTACAAAAACCTTTGCAAATACATGTAGATATCTGTAAATTCAAATAATTACCAAATTGCATGCATTGTATAAAAGTTAATAATTGGCGCGTTTTTGTGCATAAATAAAAGAATAAAGAGATAAAAAAAAGATGGAGATATTTAGAATAAATATTGAGCGACCTAATCCCAAGGGAGGGCTCAGCATAGGCCGGACCGCATAAAAGCCCAAGTAGAGAGAGATAAGGAAGCTCACCTTTATACATATACCTGTAAATAAGAATAATAATATTTTCCTCTAAAAATAAAATAAAATGGTTTTGTATATATTTGTAAATACTTGTAAATATTTGTAAATACAAAATCAAAATAAAAATAAGAAAATTAAAAAGATAATAAAAACATCCTTCCTTGTACATATTCACCATGTACATAAACCCACTTCTATATTTATTTCACCCTATAAATAAATAAATAAATTAAAATCTCATAAAACTTGTATATATTCTATATTTCATGGTGTAAATAAATAAAAAAACCATTAAAAAAATAAAATAAAAAGAACAAAAAAAAGAAAATCAAAACAAAACAAACATTGTATATAGACTATGTATATATGTGTATATGGCTATTTATTTAACCCTTGTACATAGATGATAAAAATAAAATAAAAATATCTTTTTATTCCCAATTTTATTCTAAAAATAAATAAAATATAAAATTGAAATAAAAATGTACAAAAATAAGAAATTAAAAATCAAAAATAAAAAATCAAAAAGACAATATTGTATATACACCTATATATTATACTATATTGTAAATACTTAATTTTTATTTCAAAAAAAATAAAAATCACCAAAAAATAGTTCATAAATAAATAAACATTTTTCATGTTTTGAGTTTTTTGAAAATAAGTCATTTACTATTTTAAATAAATTTTTAAATAATTTACAAATGGAATAATCTGATTGGTCCACGGGGGATCGTTGACCCCGGTCAACTTCCTCCCTTGGACCACCAGCGCGCGGATCTTGTTGCCCGACCCGATTTTCCCGATTTTTCGCCGCTCGATCTGCCCGCCATTTGCGCAAAACCCGGGTCCCGATTACACGTGGATCATCCCTAACTCTCGCCCGGGGGATTGCATCGGGGTCCGAGCTCCGAATCTCTCGCCCGACCCGCATCTTCTCGGACCCCTAGCCACTTAAATACCCAGCTCCGCCGCTCCTTCACGCATCTTTGGCTCATTCATTCTCCACCCCAGGACCTCCATCATCTCCGCCTGAGTGACAGCAGTCGGTCGGTGGTGTTGCAGCGAGGAGAAGGTGACCGGACCATTGATCCGGCGACGTAGCGCCGCCGTGCGCCGCCCAGACGTAGTGCTCGAGCCTCGGGCATCGACAACCCTCGAGGCTAGGACCTAGAGCTTCATCAGCTCATCCCCAGTCGACCTCGTCCATCAGGTAGCCCTAGTTCTTTCCCCCTTTCGCTGATTTTCATTTACGCCCAAATCGACCCATCGCCGACGACCCTCGATTCCGACCCCCCTCGTCCACATCTCGATCATCGGATTCGGCCAACACATTAGCACTCCTCTCACGCACGTTCTCCACCCCTTCATTCAACCCAGTTCGCACCGGAACTGTGATTGGAGCTCCACCGCCGTCGCCTCGCCGGAGCTCCCCCCATCTCGACGCATCAATCATCCCCACCACTGCTAACCGGGTCAAGGCACTTTTCCCTCGACCCAGGAGTCTGTTGCGTTGCTTTGCAGGTCAAGACGAGCCCATCTGAGGGCTTGACATTCAGGAGCAGAGCTCCAGCTCCGCCGGTGTCGCCTGAGCTCTCCGGAGCTCCGTCGCACCATCGGAGGGGCTCTTCAGACGCGGGAGTCCAAGGCACATCTTCTTTGACCATCAGTAGCCTCAGAGGAGGACCACTGTGCACGCACTGGGCCGACGAAGGTTCGCCGACCACCTGTTCTTCATGGATCCTCCCCGACCGTCCATCCAGCCCTCTAGCTCCAGATTCACATCGACCCATCCATTTGAGGAGCAGCAGCATCCGTTCGATCATCAGAGGGTGGATCTGGACCGTCAAATCAGCGAGGTTTAGCCACAGTGCACAGGAGACGTTCGATCATCCACGTGGCTAAGCCTCGACCGTCAGATCCGAGCCGCAGCCCCTTCGTTGAGGCGCGGTCGTCCCCAGCCGTTCGATCGGCTATGACCCGAGAGTGATTATTTTTATCTGATCCGGATTGATCAGAATTTTGGCCCATCAAGGGGGGGTCGAAGAGGAGCAGGAGCTGTCCTCCTCGGCGGAGGGGGAGGTGGCCTTTGAGGGGTTCAGGGAGTAACACGGGGCGCAGGGGGGGGGGGGGGTCTTCCAGAAGGTGGGGCTCAGGGGGAGATGGCTTCGAGAAGGGAGGAGCAGAAGGTGAGGTTTCCGGGAGGAACTCGGGGGGGGGGGGGGGGGGGGGGGGGGCTTCCAGGAGCTGGGGTGGTCTACGTAGCGGCGGTGTTCAACATGGACTTGCAGCGACGTTTACGACCTGGGGGCTTCCAGGAGCTCGCATGCAGGGGACGGAGGCACGGAGGGGGAGGGCTGGAGCTCACATGCGGGGGGTGGAGGGGGCAGCTTGCCAGGGACGAGGACATAAGGCTTGCCGGGGGGAAGGGGGCATCATCTTATTTGACAGAATGGCATCATGCTATAAATATAATGTATTTCGAAGGGTAAAAATGGTCAACATCTGATTTTTCCGTCAGAGTTAACGGAAAATTAAGATATAACTTGACACAGGGTTATGCCATGTAAAGATTAAGCGTTACTCGGGGATTCTTGATATAATTAGTGATTATCAAGGGTTCATGGAGTAATTACAAAACTACTAAGGGTTATGGGTGTAAATATCCCTTCAAATTTTGTCAAAAATAGAGACTCCAATGACCTCCATTCAGAACAGATAAATTACAACAAATCTAAAATTACCTATTTCAGATGGAGGGCATATCATAGGAGTCACTGTTTCTGATGAAATTTGAATGACATATTAGAGGGATGTAGTTATAAAAATCCATGAAAGTATTTTCAAAAAAATAAAAAAAGTGGAAAAAATAAAATGAAGTAGGTAAGTTACCTACCTTTCTTCATATATATATATGTATATATAAGGTAAAATGTATATGCCCTCGAGGGGAAGCTATCTTAGATCCCCCACTCCATTTTTCACTTTTTTTTTTATTTTTTTGAAAATAAAAACCGCATAAATTCATTATTATATCTCCATATTATGTCATTCAAATTTCATGCGGAATAGATACTCCTACGACCTCCATCCAGACGGGGTCGATTTAAAAAAATCTTGTGACCGTTACAAAATGATTGTCTGGATGGAGATTGTAGGAGTCTCTGTTTCACATGAAATTTGAATGACATAATATTAAGGATATAGTGATGAATATTCACAGAAGAAATTTTCAAAAAATGGAGAAATGAGGCAGGAGGAGCTAAGGTAGCTCCCTTTAGGGGTAATCCCATTTATCTCATATATATATATATATATATATATATATATATATGAGTGATCCTATGAGAGCAAAAAGTTGTGAGAGCATGAGAGGGATGATTCTGGACCACATGATCCACCCAGGAGAGAGAAGATCAGGAGAGAGAAAACAAAATCATGTGGTCCAGAATTATCCCATCTCATCCTCTCACATTTTTTGCTCTCATAGGATCACTCCTCTCTCTCTCTCTCTCTCTCTCTATATATATATATATATGAGAAAAATGAGGCTGCCCCCGCGTCGTTTTCGGCATTTTTTTATTTTTTTTGAAAAATATGGCCATGTATATTCATCCCTATATCCCTCCTATATGCCATTCGAATTTCGTCAGAAACAGAGACTCCTATGGCCTCCATCTAGATGGTGTCGATTTAAAAAATCCTCTTATGTTAAAAAATGATTGTCTGGATGTAGGCTGTAGGAATCTCTGCTTCCGACGAAATTCGAATGGCATGTAGGAGGGATATAGGGATGGATATACATGGCGACATTTTTTGAAAAAAAAATAAAAAAAGCACCGAAAATGGCGCGGGGGCAGCCATGTTGGCTGCCCCAAAGGGGCAGCCCCATTAATCTATATATATATAGAGAGAGAGAGAGGTTGGGGAGCTTGCACCATCATAAACGCTCATTTTTTTTAAAATGAAACCTCATGGAATTTACTTAAATCTATTAGTGGAATATGTGTTTTCAAATTTCATATAAAACATACATTCCTAACTTGTCGATCTGGAAGGGCAAAATTTCAATAATTCTGAGACCGTTAAAATATTGCAGTCTTGATAGATGGGTTAGAAGTCTTGAATTAAGTTGATTTTTAAATGACGTTATGGTGATATATAGTGATCTAAATTCCACATGATTTCATTTCAAAAAAATATAAGTCTTTATGGCACAGGTGCATGTAAAGTTACATTGCCATGGTGCAAGCTCCCCAACCTCATATATATAGGGTAAAATGGGGCTATCCCCGCGCCCTTTCGCCCGATTTTTTTTTTGAAAATTTCTTCCGTGAATATTCATCACTATTTTCCCTATATTATGCTATTCAAATTTCATGCGAAACAGAGACTCCTACGGCCTCCCTCCAGAAGCCGTAGAAGTCTATGTTTCGCACGAAATTTGAATAACATAATATAGAGATATATTGATGAAAATCCACGGAAGAAATTTTCAAAAAATAAAAAAGTCGGGCGAAATGACGTAGGGGGAGCCAAGTTAGCTCCCCGTAGGGGGCAGCCCCATTTAACATATATATATATATATATATATATATATATATATATATATATAACACGACTGAGATCGATTTTGAGCAACTGAGACACAACCCTTTGTGACTTTTGCAGGGATACCCACGCACATTTTCAATTAATCGCCGCTCATGCAAATAGTTTATTATTGCAATTTATTCCCTCGATTATAGAATATTAATACATCTACTATATACGACACATGAGGATAGTTTCATTAATTGCCCAGCTCGAGATCATGAATAGTCTATGCTCTATATTCAATGTTATATATTAAATAAAACAAAAACGAAAATATTATTAGATACATAAAACCAAAATACTATAAAATACGTATTAATATACACTATAACATATATTTTAGTTTTGAGAGTACTATTTTTAATAAATAAAAAACTATTAAAAATATCCCTATGCTTTAAAAAATTATAGAATTTCAAACATATAGAAAAAACTCTAAAAAATTAAATTATATATACACATATATTATGACATAATAATACATATCCAAAAATATATTAAAAGTATACAATATATAGCATATCATCGTAAAAAATTTGAAAATTGTATAAAAGTCATATAAAACCAGGCTTGATGTGTATACACAAAGCTTGACATTAAATAAAAAAACTCATAAAAATACCAGGACACTTGCTTTTAAGAAATATTCAATAATGAAATATGTGTTTGTAATGTGAATATATCCGAGTAGAATACTCATTATATACATCTAACTTGAAAAAGTGAATTGTATACTTACTTAATAATGATAACTTTTAAATCTTAACAATTTCATAATAACTAGTATGCATAAAAATAGAGCAATGGGATAGAGGAAAGAGATTTTTACTCCGAACGTGAGGAGGA
The DNA here is from genome assembly GCA_037367405.1 of Ottelia alismoides. Taxonomy (NCBI): domain Eukaryota; kingdom Viridiplantae; phylum Streptophyta; class Magnoliopsida; order Alismatales; family Hydrocharitaceae; genus Ottelia; species Ottelia alismoides. The sequence continues at coordinate 228,473 of JAZKJV010000173.1, forward strand.
AGTGAGGCCGGGATCGTCTGCTGTACAACCAGTGTTGTATTTGAGTGGACCTTCTGTCGGCTTCTTATGAGGGTCGTTCGATCTCTAAATCGGACACACCGTTTGAGTACAACACCTAATGTAATACAACAGACGATCCACCCAGGTAGGAAGTAGCATATGGTACGGAGCATATTCACTAGTCAGAGTAAAGGTCAGAAAGAGGTTAAATAACTTAGGCCATGTTTGGTCGGAGAATAGGCCCTGGAATAAGGGGCCAATTCTCCTCCCGACACGGTTCCCAGTGGTACGACTATTCCCATTATTCCATCTTATTTCACTCTTATTCCTATATTTATCCCACCTTACCTACTTTTATTTCATCTTATTCTCCTTATTCTTATCCTCCAGCCGAACAAATAATAAACTCATATTCTCCTTATTCCCCATCCTTATTCATGTTTATTCCCGAACCGAACACACCCTAGGCCTTAATTTAGAGAAGTTGGGCCACAATTCTGAATACAAGTACATATGTTTTTAACAAATATCAAAGTGATATATGTATATACATACGATAAAGGATCTATTTGCGTCCCTCCCTAACGGATGCGTCTCGCCTTGGCATGATATGGTTAGGACCACTTACTGCAGGATGGTTAATTAGACTTAACTTGACACGACCTGTCAATTTCACAGGCTAAGACCTCTAGTTCACCGATGGGGCCTTATCGGGCCCATCAAATTCATGGGTCGAGCCTTTTGGTCCGGCCACATATCGATATCATCATATACAAGATAGGACTGAATATATCCCACCACTAATATTAGTAAGGTAAGAACGAAAAAATACTACATCTTCTTCGATATGGGCCCAAGTTTAGGGTCCATGGGCTTCAAAGCCCAGTCCGATCAGCCCTGCGTTAGGTTTGGCTATTAAGTCACGGCTCGATGAGGCAGGCTTGGATTCGGCTCGATAAGGGCTCGTGAGCCCGACTCATTAGTCTATTGAACCGAGCCTGAGCGAAAATTCTGGGCTCGATAGCTTAACGAGCCAAGCTCGAGTCAAGCCTCGCTCGGCTCGATAACTCAATAAGAGGCTCGATAAGGAATATATATACATATATTATTTATATAAGGGACCCTTTCAAATGAGGTGGGGGTTTTTCTGAAAGTGTAAAGGCCACTGTGAATTTAGTAAAATCTCTGTAACAGTTTTGTAAAAGTATAAACTGCACATTGTAAAAAAATAAATTTTGTAAAATATAGCATCAAAAATTAAATTAACATTTCCATCCAATATAATAATATTTTCATAATTTTATTTCACTATACAAGTTAAGCTAATATATATTGTTATATGTGTGAAATAAAAAATTGTAAAATATATTGGAACGATGCCTAAATTGAGGGTGGCTCACCATATATAGGGTGAGACCCCGTCTCATTTGAAGTTTCTCCTATTTATATATTTATATATAATATAAACAAAATAACCTTTCCAATTTTCCCTCCACTAACTTTGACCCTCTCACGAGTCATGACCCAATTCTCAAATCCCATTCCTACCCACACATTTGGACCCCACCCACACATTAGGAAATTAGTATTTTTTATAAGCAAATATAATGTTACATTATGTATTATAAGAGTTTAATGGGGTCTGCCCCTTGGAGCAGCCAATATGGCTGCCCCCGCGCCGTTTTCGGCATTTTTTTTATTTTTTTGAAAAATATCGCCATGTATATTCATCCCTATATCCCTCCTATACGCCATTCGAATTTTGTCAGAAACGGAGACTCCTACGACCTCCATCCAGACATTCATTTTTTAATGGTAACAGATTTTTTAAATCGACACCATCTCGATGTAGGCCGTAGGAGTCTCTGTTTCTGACGAAATTCGAATGACATATAGGAAAGGATATAGGGATGAATATACATAACGATATTTTTCAAAAAAAATAAAAAAAATACCGAAAATGGCGCGGGGGCAGCCCCATTAAACTCATATTATAATTAAGATTTTATACACGACTTGGATAGTGGCCTACTGGTAAGGAACACAGTCTTTGTTAGAGTAGGTCTCGAGTTTGAATCCACATAAAATATTTTTCCAACAAAAACTACCCATTTTCCTTAACGAGCTCGACTTGGGCTCGAGCCCAGATCAGGCTCGATAAGGAGCTCGTGCTCGATAAGGGGCTTGGCTCGAGCCTTATCGAGCTCAAGCTAGCTCGATAAGGGCTCGAGCTCATCGAGCCCGAACTTGAGCCAGCTCGGCTAGGTTCGAACGAGCCAGAGCTCGAGCCCGAGCCCAGCGGGCTTATCGAGCTCGAGCTCGAGCCAGGGACAAGCTCGGCTCGTTGGGCTCGATAGCCAGCCCTACCTTGTGTGCTACCCGACCTACTTCAACTAGTACAACAATCGCTCGTAGTTGTGTCTCACCTCCCGCTTTGGTCGTTAGAACCACGGTATGTTTCTCCAATCCTTGTGGCTAGATCGACTTTTCATCAAAAGTACATCTAGTGAAACATATAACTGATATCGCATCCGACGCGTGGGAATCTTGGTGGCATAATTGCGAAATTGTTGAGACATGGACGGCTAAGATGCGATGCGGAAACCCTTTTGTGATGAAGGAAAGGTAAATACGTAAAGGAGAAGGTGTTATTAAGTAAATAAACTATAATGTGAACATTATATTCGTACTGGCAAAACATACGGGTCGACCTAGAACTCCAAATAGAGATGGAGCGGACCAAGCGGTATACAAAATATGGGATGATCAATTAACGTTCTATTTATTATTCCATGAAAAGAGAAAACAATAATAGGGGCATTCGAGAATTGAACTCGGGACCTCTCGCACCCTAAGCGAGAATCATACCACTAGACCAAATGCCCGACGATGCACTTGGATTTAGTAATTATTAAAATCACAACAGCTATTTAGTTTTGTCCATCGAATCCACCGACATGCATTGGTTGGCCCCTCTTTTAATATATTTTATGTTATGTTTATTGAGAAAAAGGATCCTACTCGATAGAGTATGTAATTTATCTACTCTATTTTTATTTTTTTATTTTTATTGAAAAATGCTTCATGGATTTTTATAATTATATCTCTCTAACAATCATTCCTTCGCCTTCATATCCCGCTTCTTTCTTGGTTGAGTCTCAAGTTATGAACCACTCAATGAACTCAAATGGATATTGTGTGGATATAATGGAGCGAGCGAATTCAAGGATGGATATGAACGTAATCAAATTTAAAAGTGAAACATGATTCTTGATTATGATTGATAATCCAAGGGTTAGTGCACTAATTAGGTCCATATCTACAACGATGAAGGAGGATGGGTCAAGCAATGGTGGACGAGGAGGAGGAGGTGCTAGTGAAGATGGGGTCAGATGAGGGACGGAGAAAAAGGGTGAAGGTGGGATTATTGAAAAATAAAGGAATAATGATGTAGGATTTGCATAAAAGTATTGATTCAATGAAATGGTTGAGTTAGTGAAATGAACTAATCAAGGGTTCACGATGCAGGACAAAGTAAGCATTTATAGTTCTCCATGTAGTTCACAATTATTTTGGGTATAATGCGTAAATATAGAGCATACATGGTTATGATGAAAATACCCCTTTACGAAATTAAAAAACCCTTTAAAAGTAAGTTAGGTCCATTTGGAGTTCATATACACCAAATATATATGCAAGCAAATTGCACATCAATGGTTTTGTTTTTTGGGATTTTTTCCGCGAGAGACCTAAAAACTTTATAAATTACCTTCTTGACCTTTGAAATATCAATATTCCTACCCTCAACCAGTTACCTTCCTTCGTCTTACCCCACAACTCATGTCGCTAATCTGACTTATCTTGAGTCAACTTGCTTGGGTTTAAGTCAAGCTAATCAAAGCACACAAAATCAATGATAGATTTTAGGGTAACATCTCTCTCCTCCCTTCTCTTCCTGTATCTAGCATGCTCATGTCTTCGGCGACGTGCAGGGCTGATTGGAGCAGAGTATGGTGAGAGAAGGAGGTGATGGAGGGGGTGGAGGTGGAGGAGCAAGGGGAGGAGATGGTTGGGGGCAGAGCAAGGTGAGGGGAGGAGATAGAGGGGGCAGATGCGAAGGAGCAAGGGGGGAGGAGGCGGCGGTTAGGGTAGAGCTAAGTGAGGGGAGGAGGTGGTGGAGGGGGCAGAGGAGCAAGGGAAGGAGGAGGTTGTTGGGGGTGAAGTAAGGGGAGGCGGCAACTGGGGGTGGAGTATCTGGGGAGATGGAAGCACCCTCTATTTGTAGCGGACCTCGCAAGGTAGTGAGCCTAAAACACCACCATCATCCCTCCGATCTCTGAAGCTTGGAGCTCCTCCCCATGCCACCATCATCTACGCCGCAAGGCCGGCCCACAAGACGATGACCTCCTTCACAGCCAAGCCTATCCCCTCAACGTTGCTCCGCCTCCCTATGACCGACACCAGAGGAACAAGGGGAGGGAGGAATGGAAAGAAGAGGAGTAGAGGAACCACATGGTTCGTTGGATAAGGATTATCAAGTTTACGAGTTCGAGGGAGGAATATCGACGTTTCAAAGGTGGAGAAAGTTATTTACAAATTCGTGAGGTAAAAATCCCTTGATTGTTATTGACATTGCAGGTCAACATTTTTGTGGTATTTTATTTTTATAGAATTAAGATATAAATAGATAGCTCAATTATGGTCAAATAAAAATAGACATGTTAGTTTGTATACTTGCGTATATCATGTGTATGAGTTCGGATTTTATGTATAGTATAGTAACTCTTTATGGCTTTCCTTAACTTTCCTATTTTTATTTAGTGGATCGAGACTTATGATATCAAGTCTTTTATTTAGGCAATTGAGACCTACGCCACATACATGCACCTTTCTCGCCGATTTTTTATTTCCTTAGCCTACGTGCAAGCATACCATCCTTTTCATCTTATTTTTACATATATTTTTTTCTATATTTTTGAATGTTAATTTGTGCATCTTATTTACATGCATGTGTCCAACCTACTGGGCTTGCCATGGTCATCTTGACATTTGCCATGTTTGGCTATCTTACGTTCAAGACTCTTCCAAGATTTCATCTGTGCCTTAAGATGTTGATCTTTTCAAAGAAATTTAGGATAATAAATGCAAAGGACGTAAATTATAGATTTTTTGCTCACCATGGCAGATAACTTACTGCTAACAAACCCATGATGACTACAATCACAGAAAAATCCAGAAGGCACTTGGAACAAATGACCAAACAGAAGCACATCGAAACCTTGAAGATATAAACAAAAGATAAATTATAAAGAGAACATCATTTTCTTGAACATGCAGATCCTCTGTTGTACAGAGGAGGATTGCTGTAAAAGCCTCGGCCGCCTGAGCCGCTCGATCCTGATCGAGCAGTTCGCACAAAATCATTGTTTTTGTGGGCCCCTCCCATGGGAATTCATGTGAACCGCTCGATCAATATCGAGCAGCTCGGGCGATCGAGGGTTTTATAGCAGTCTGCTTGATTAAGATCGAGCAGCTCGAGCTTTTACAACAATCTTCTGTTGTACAAATGTTGTATAGAAGATGATTTGCTCTCATATCAAATCATCCCAAAACCTAAGGGCAGCCCCAACCCCTCCAGTTACCATTGTTGTATGGAGGCTCCCCTCCCCATCTGTGGTCTTCATAGCTGCCATCTCCACCGTTCACATTAGAATTTGATCAGGGTGATCATTCCAAGATCTATATCTCGTCCTCCGCCAGAACATTAAGGCGGCATTCGAGTAGCAAGGTACCCGGGCCCCAAGCAGGGTTTGGATGAAAACATCAATACAGGAAAATCGTGTTTTCCTGACAACTTATTTAGTCATATTTATAGGCTATTCTATCACGAAAAAGTCGTGACAGGTAAGTCGCTGACTATAATTCGTAGGGAATAACCCCGTTTGTGCATGTCTTCGTGCAGGACTTCCCCCAAATCCTCCTCCCAAACCCGAATCCTCGTTCTTCGTCGTGTAGCGAGACACGACATCAACTTCTTGTCATCGTATGGCTCCCTCCTCCCCCAATCTCCCCATTTTGGCAGCATGGTTTCTTCCTCCTAGATTTCTATCCCCCCTCACCCGAGCATCCTTGCCCATCCTCTCACCCCTCCTCACTTGGTTATTTTTCTCGAAAAAAATATGTATCTTGATCTTCTATCTGCATATTATACTAGAAAACTTAACATTTGAAACACAACTTATCTCAAGACGCCCTCACTTTGAGCCTTTACAATGATTAACACATATTTCCTGCAAGTACTGGATCGGTGTCGGGCAAAAATATACATATATAGATTAGCATAAAAACTCTTTTCAAGTGCGAATCCATATCAACAAAATTAAATATCTAATTCTACCAATTTACTGAAGAAAAAACTACAAACGAAGGGCAATGAGATCCTTGCCATGACCTGCCACTAAACCCACCTCAAGATCCTTCTAGGGTTAGCTCTTGCGCGTGATACCATTAGGATCGGTTTCCCGAACAAGAGTTGTAGTCACTTCAATTTCACTTTCATAGTAGCCACCTGCGAAGAAAAATATGATATAAACGACTGTTCTACCTGTATATCGAACTGGAAATCTCTATATTACACATTACACATGCATAAAGTTTAGGGCAGGCTTGTACTTCGGATCCTGGTGCTACAGTACAGTAGATGAAAGTAGAAACTGGAAAGAGAAGACGAAGAAGAAGTAGAAGAAGCATAACCAGGTGGAGTCGAGAAGGGTTTCCTCGTCGTGGTAGAGACGGCAGCAGCAGCAGCAGCGTCGGGCGGGAGCAGGAAAGGAGCGTACATGTAGGAGTCGCAGAGGAGATAGTCGAGCACGGACCTCGTGAGACGCCTCCGTCTCCTCTTGGTGGAGGACGGCTTCTTCCTTTGCTGGACGCCGAGGACTTGGGCACCACCGCTTCGCCTGTCCATCTGCTCCGCTCGGAGATCTGGTGGAGGAAGGAGATGGGGAACACCCGATTAAACCTATGGTTCCACCGCTCATCGCTTGCAGTGAAGGTTTTGGGACAGCCACGCGTGTCATCTCTGTTTAGGGTTCTTCTTTACTGGTGGCATTCTCAATGCTGCCACGTGCCACTTTAGTGGTTAACGCAAAGCGAGAGGACCGTTCGATTTTTATGGAGCAGTTGGCAGCAATTTGAACTTTTGCTCTGCAATGTAAATCTATACGAACCGTTTGATCAAAGATCGAACGGCTCCAGATCCTACTGTATAACTTGCTGCAACAAAGGTTACAACAGATGATCAGCTCCCTAACGCAGACGAAGTATATTGATACATACAGTCCGATATTGACGGAGATGGAAAATAAATTACCGTATTCTTAAAAAAATATTCACAATATTAATTGGATATTAATTGTGTCTGCCTTATATTATAAATACTCTATTTAGTAGTTTAATTATACATGTATAGGATGTACATGCTATAAATATACTAAATATGCTTACATCGTAATAGTTTATCAAATATGGTAAAAGAAGGTAGAAAATATGTTATATACGGTTAAAAGTAAACATAAATAATATTTATTTTTGAAAACAGATATATAGAAACAGATATGGATGTTTGTAGATATCAAAGTAATATCTATATTCATATCTATTTTAAAATAGATATACTTACGGAAGTCAAAATCTATATAAAAAGGATACATTGGCAGATCAGATATAGATGTTATCCTTGTCCCTTTGCATCTTTATTAAATTTTACGAAAAAAGTTGAATCGAGAAATTAGGAAAACAATGCCTTTTTTGTTAGAAAGGTAAATATCATATTTCTATTTTCTCCCTTTGTTATATATTATAAAGGATGTTTACACTTGCAACTCTTTTGAGATTATACGATTACAGTTAAATATTTACTTTTTTTCAAGAATTCTTATTTTCTTATATTCTGATAAAATTTGGCTCTGTCCTTCCGTTAAAGTAAAATAGAAGTATAAATGTAGTAACAAAATGGTAGAATTGTGAATTTCGTATGAATACAGGGATACAACCATACAAGTGTTCTTGCAAAGAAAAATAGAGGTGTAATTGTGATTGCAAAATCTTAGAGGGGTACATGTGTGAAAACCCCTTCCGTAAATACTCATTTGTAATCGTTTTAAACATGTAAATTATATAAAACAATTTGTATGTAAATTATCATTTATTAGATGTATTAATAACGTGAGAAATTTTGTTAGTAACTTATTATCCTGTGATGTTTGTTACTAATGTGACTTTGTTATTTCGAATATCCATCAGTGAGGGTCAAGAGAAAAGAAAATTTTTGTCGAACTTTGAGGCTCCGTTTGTTACGCTGGAATATATAGGAGAATGGAATTACCATTCTTCTGTAGTTTTCATTGATGTGTTTGTTAAATCATATTAAAATAGGAATAACGATAATAATGGAAATCGTACTCCTTCATACATGGGAATAGTCATTATTAGGTACCTCATAGTAATTGGGATTCCATTCTTTGTAAATGGTAAGGCATGTATTCTTCTTCAATATTGTTTAGTTAATTTATCATTGTTACAAATATATGGATACTGACTTGGATATGTGTTTTTCTTTTATGGATTTTTTTATACTAATATGGGTACGATTTTTTAGACATGGATATATACTGGGACGAAGCTAGGAAATTCTTCTTGGGGGGCTAAATTATTTGGGGGCGGAGACAAATTATTTAGATATTATTTATCTAATGTATCTTGTTATTTTATTTGTTAATATTTGAGGAGGGGTTCCTCTGTTGTAATGTGTGTTACAAAAGAGGTGTTGTAATTTTTTTTCAATTTTTTTCTTAAAATCCAACCTTATAGATAGAATATTCGAATAATGTTATGCATATCCTCCTAATTTCGCTCAAATACAAGATCATTTGCTATTTTATAACAATGATAAAAGTTTGATTATCTTTTAAATGGGACTTACGTTGCTTAAATATTGATTGAACTTTTAACCACTAAGATAAATTAGGAAATGTCATCAGATTTGAGCAAAATTTGGAGTATATGTAGAACATTAACGGATGTTTTGATTTATGAGGTTGGATTTGTGGAAACAAATTTAATCTATAAGACGAGCTTCCAATAATTCCATAATTGATTGAAACTAATATTGGGTATGTATTTTTTACAAAACACCCATATAAAATTATAATCGAACATAAATAATATCTATAAACATCATATTGACCAAAAGATCCCTACAAAATTCTTCATATAACTGAAATACACATTTATTAATGTGATATTAAGTAATACCATTAGATTTAATATGTTCAAACAAGTAACACTATACAGATATGTGTTCCAATCCCTTATCATATTTGTTTATACATATTTTGACATATGTACATGCATCTGCATACTATTTTAAAATTGACATAGATAAAAATAAGGATGCAAACATTCGGATACAAATATGTATTTGTATCCATATATGTATATAATAGAAAAATATATAACCATATCCATTTTAAGATCCTAAAAAATGAAAGAGGTATCCAAATCCATATCCGTACATACAAAAAATATAAAAGAAAAATTATTATCTATGCCATATATGGTAAAATAAAAACTATATATTTGTGACGGGTTATAAACGGGTATGATGATGGACATATACAAATATACAGTATCCGATTATGCACATCATGTAATATTAACAGTTAATTATTTTAGTTAGATCATATATATATATATATATATAATTAGGCTGCCCCCACGCCGTTTTCAGTGTTTTTTTATTTTTTTTTGAAAAATATCGTCATGTATATTCATCTCTATATCCCTCCTATATGCCATTCGAATTTCGTCAGAAACAGAGACTCCTACGGCCTCTATCCAGACAGTCATTTTTTATCGGGTAATAGGATTTTTTAAATCGACACCACCTCGATGGAGGCTGTAGGAGTCGATCTGTTTCTGACAAAATTCGAATGGCATATAGTAGGGATATAGGGATGGATATACATGACGAAATTTTTCAAAAATAAAAATAAAAAAAATGCCGAAAACGATGTAGGGGCAGCCATTGTTGGCTGCCCCAAGGGAGCAACCCCATTAAACTCTCTCTCTCTCTCTCTCTCTTTATATATATATATATATATATATATATATATATATATATATATATATTGATTTTTTTGTTGATATATGGGAGGGGCTATTATAACATAACATATAAATTTTCTTTATTAAATGGTGTATTTAGATCATATATAATACTATATATTAAACAAAGATATAAGGACATAGTTGAGAGCCGGGGGGGGCCTAGCGCGCCCCCACCCGCCCCCTCTCTCCGTCACTAGATATATAGATACTGACATGTATATGAATATATAGATGCAAAAGGTCGAATAAGTTACAAATATATGTATATATGGATACTTACATGGATATGAGATATTTTCTTGCAGATAGGGATACATATACTATTTTTATTGTTTTTAAAGATATAGATATTAATGTGGTTACAAAATATTCTAGCGGAGATGGATATATATATATCCCTTTCCCCCGATTCGATCTGCTTTGCAAACAGCTTTGCTCTATACATCAAATCAAATAGCCATATTAGAAAATGAGGCAATTTTCCGCCAAAGAGATATTCTATAGATAAATGCAATTCTTTACGGAAATTTGTTAGCTAGGTTGCCCCTCGCCCAATAGTGCCTTTTCAAGGCCGGTAACCGAGGGACGTAATCATTCCTACGCTTCTTCTTTCCGCATAATTTGCTAATCATTTGATATTAGATCTTGATTTCCCGGAAATCTTGCTTGCAGGGTTGTCTCCCGCCCAATAGTGCCTTATTAGGCCGGTAACCGGAGGGCGTAAAAAATCATATATATATATATATATATATATAAACCTATTATATGGATAAAATATATCAAATATGATTTTTTTTGGATACGGACATGCATTTGAATTTTTAATTTTTTAGTATATAGGAATATGGATAGGGTTACGAGAATTTTTTCCTGATATGGATATAGATAAGAATGTAATTTTCAATTTTTTATAATATGGATATTGATTATATTCTAGTGAATACATATGCAGATATAGATATTCTAGTGAATACATATACGGATATTCTAGTTGATACATATATGGATCTGATATGGATATACGAACAATATCGCAACACTCTTCCAAGAGGAGAGGAAGGAGAAGCCAAACCCTAGAACATATCTTATGCCTCCACCTTACATGACGTGGAGTCCATCTCTCTTGTCTAGGGGCACAAGGGACACCCTCCCATGCATGCTTGTCCCTTGTTGGCAAAAGAGTGCACACCACCCACCACTCCATGCTCGCCTCTCCATTTCAATACTGGATATCGAATCCTCCTGCTTTAGAATCACACCAAGTTGTAAGGAGATCAGGCACTACTGCATAGTATCCCAACAAAAGCTTACCTCTTCATCATGCACATCCATACCCAATTATAAGTCGACAAGAACGAACCCGATCGGACGCGATCTATATACGGGCCCGGAGCATGATCCGGGCTCCTTACACGCGATCTAGACTACATTGTAATGTGCGTCGCTTGACTTCTACTCTATTCTTGGGTTGGAATTAATTGGATGTGATCAACGTTCTCATGTATTATAATATTTCTAATCACCTTTAAATTAAGAGAAAGTCTTTAGCGGAATTATATTACAATAATAAATATAATTGACGCAACATATAAAAAATCGGGCTACCAAACGTTGGAATCCCATACGTACCAATTTGTGCAATTTAGAAAGGAAGGAAACAGGAGGGCCATATATGAGATGGGGACATATCCTGGACAAGGCTCTATCCACATGTTATCCCCATTCCATGGCGTCAGAATTGGCTAAATAAGATTACACGACGTTCGCTAGCGTCGGGCTAAATAAATTCATGTATATCTAAAGTATAAGAATGTCTTATAAGAGTGGAAGATTACCACTTGATAAGTTAACAGGTCCAGTACTTGGGCTCGATCATACAAGTTGTCGGGATCAATTTTCCTTAATAAAAGCTTAGATGTGAGCTCAAGTTGTTACCTTGAGCGTCGTTATTTCTCGGAGAAGAGTTCCATCGTTTTCTTTGATTTCTTTATTTTTTTTAAATTCACTTGCAAACAAATCTATCTATATATATAGAGAGAGAGAGGAGTGATCCTATGAGAGCAAAAAAATGTGAGAGCATGAAAGCATTCATTCTGGATCACATAATTCTGTTTTCTCTCTCCTACTCTTTTCTCTCCTGGTTGGATCATGTGGTCCAGAATGCATGTTCTCATGCTCTCACAAATTTTGGCTCTCATAGGATCACTCCTATATATATAGCCATCTAGCTAATGTGCGTTTAATTCGGCCACGTCGGGTACTGTTGAAAATGTAATTTGTAATTAGCCCATTAAGTATTATTGTAATGGGCTAGTATAAATGGGCCTACAATCTTCCACCATATAAAAAGATGTGGGCCTATATGTTCCACCAACATAAGAAGATATGCACTTGGAAGAATATTCTAGAAAAGAGAGAGGTGGAGAAAATATCTAGATACTTCTCCACCTCCCATCAAAATATCTAGATATTTTCTCTTATAAGATAAGCATGGAAGAGGATTCTAGATCCCTCTTCCAAAATATCTCCACCCTCTTGGGGGCCTATAAATACCCCCCAAGAGGTCCTCATTTCACAACAACAATAAGAAGAAGTTCTCTACCAACACAAGAGTCTCTCAAGTGTCCTCCTCCTTCCAAGTGTTGTAAGTCCCTCTTCTTTTATTGTAAGCATTGTAAGTTATCTTCTCGTAAAGTCCAAGATTTGTACGCAAGTTTAAGTTCTAATCAAAAGAAGTTCTTGATTTCGTATCTACCTTGTGCATTGATCCATATTCTCTCCCTCTAATTTGCTTTTCATACACCACCAATCTTCCGCTGCTTAACAAGTTTGGTATCAGAGCCATAACCATCCTTACATCCTTGTTGAAGCCTTTTCCTTCTTTCTCAACACCATGGCATCCACCTCCAATATACCTTTATTCAACTACACCCAAAACTCCATTCCAATATTTGATGGAGAAAGGTATGATTATGGAGTCTTCAAATGAAGACCCTCTTCATCTCACAAGACTTGTGGGATCTTGTCATAGAAGGTTATGAAGAGGTTAAAAATGCAGATGCAATTACTTCACTAAGTGAAGTAAAGAAGAAAGAGTTCAAGGAGAACAAGAAGAAAGATGCAAAAGCCCTTGTCTTCATCCAGTAAGGAGTAAGTAAATCTATCTTTCCTCGTATTTCTGGAGCAACTACTTCTAAAGAAGCATGGGAGATTTTAAAGAAAGAATTTCAAGTATCTGCAAAGGTAATTTCTATCAAGCTTTAATCTTTATGGAGGGATTTTGATAATCTCTTAATGAAAGATGGTGAAAATATCCAAGGGTTCTTTTCAAGAGCTTCTATTATTATAAATCAAATTCGAAGTTATGGTGATACCATTACTGATAAGAAGGTTGTTGAAAAGATTTTAAGAAGTTTACCTTCTAAATTTGAGTATGTTGTTGCTGCTATTGAAGAATCAAAAGATTTATCTTCTCTTTCTATATATGAATTAATGGCCTCACTTGAAGCACATGAGCAAAAAATTAGCAGGTTTACTACTCAACCCTTGAAGCAAGCATTTCAAACAAAAATGAACATCTCCAAAGTTAAGAATGGAGATCATGACAAGCAGAGAAGGGGACAATATGTAAGGAGAAAAGAGAATAATGAAAGACATGAATCCTATAGAAGTCAAGTCAATGGAAGAACCAAAAGAGGATATAATCAAAAAGCTCCAGGTACAAGAAAATCTTCTTCTCATTGCATTATTTGCAAGAAAGATAATCATGAATTCAAAGATTGTAGATTTCGATGTACAAGATACAAAATTGCAAATCATTCTCAAAGGAACTGTTGATTCCAAAAGAATGAGTCTAACTATATTGCAAAAGATGAGGATTCGAATCCAGTACTTTATTCTTGCATGAATACTAAAGAAGTGTCTAAAGACATTTGGTATATCGATAGTGGTTGCAGTAACCATATGACAGAGAACAAAGATGCATTTGTGAACCTTAAAAAGGTTATATCTCACAAGTTAAGCTTGGAGATGGAAAGCTGTAAAATGTGGAAGGCAAAGGAGTTTTTGCAGTACAAACAAAGAAAGGTACTTCTAAACTCATTCATGATGTTCTCTATGTTCCAGGCTTAACTGAGAATCTTCTAAGTGTTGGCCAACTTATGAATAATGGTCATTCTCTAAGATTTGATAATGGAGTATGCAAAATCTTTGATAAAAGAAGAAAGCTACTAATCGCGGATATTAAAATAGCTCCAAATAAAGTCTTTCTATTATCAATGCCCTTAAAAGAAGGTTATGCTTTAAAAGCTATAAATGAGGACGATTCTCTGTTATGGCATTTAAGATTTGGACACTTGGGCTTCCATTCATCAAGAAAGATGAAAGCACATGTGAAGGATGCATATATGGAAAGATGCATAAATTGTCATTCACAAAGACGTCATGGAGAGCAAAAGCTCCACTTGAGTTGATACACTCAGATGTATGTGGACCAACTCAAACTCCTTCTATCAATGGAGCCAGGTACTTTCTATTATTTGTTGATGATTACAGTAGAATGATGTGGGTTTACTTCTTGAAAGAAAAGTCAGAAGTCTTTTCTACTTTTATCAAGTTTAAAGCTTTTGTTGAAAAGCAAAGTGGAAGAAAAATTAAAGTCTTCCGATTAGATCGTGGAGGAGAATTTACATCCAAAGAATTTCAAGACTTCTGCATAACTCACGGAATCAAGGAGCTAACGGCAAGATATACTCCTCAATAGAATGGAGTAGCTGAAAGAAGAAATCGAACAATTGTTGAGATGGCAAGAAGCACGTTAAAAGGTAAGGGTCTTCCTAATAAACTTTGGGTAGAAGCAGTAAATACTGTGGTTTATATATTGAATAGATCTCCTACCAAAGCAGTATTGGATAGAACACCTTATGAAGCATAGTATGAAAGGAAGGCCAAGGTTAGTCATTTCAAAATCTTTGTCTCTATAGCATATACTCATATTTCATCTCAAGTTAGACAAGAAAAGTTCGATGAAAAAGGAGAAAAATTTATCTTCATTGGATATTGCGATGAATCTAAAGCTTACCGATTATATGAGCCTGAAGAAGGAAAATTGATTATATCAAGAGATGCCATCTTTGATGAACAGTCTTCTTGGAAATGAGAAGACTCTCCAACTTTACAAAAGCATGTCGTTGGTGAAGAAGTCAACCCAAATGATAAAGATGTATTTCCTTCAATTCAAAGACCAGCCGGGCCAAATATTTCTGATGCAGAACATCCACAACAAAAGGTACGATCTCTTCAAGAAATTTATGCATCATCTTCTGCTATTGCTTTATTTGCTTGTGAGCCTCAAAAATTTGAAGAAGCAGCAAAAGAAGAAGTATGGATTCAAGCAATGAATGAAGAGATTGCAGTCATTAATAAAAATCACACTTGGGAGCTCGTGGATCGTCCTAAAGATAAAGATGTCATTGGTCTTAAATGGATTTATAAAGTCAAATATAATGAAGATGGCTCCATTCACAAGCATAAAGCTCGATTGGTTGCTAAAGGGTATTCGCAACAGCCAGGTATTGATTATAATGAAACTTTTGCACCTGTTGCTCGTATGGAGACAATTAGAACTTTGCTTACACTTGTTGCTCAAAAGAAGTTACCAATTTATCAATTTGATGTTAAATATGCATTTCTTAATGGAGATCTTGAGGAAGAGGTTTATGTTGAACAACCTCAAGGATATATCTCCAAAGATAATGAAGAAAAGGTCTATCGTCTCCGCAAAGCCTTGTACGGCTTAAAGCAAGCATCAAGAGCTTGGAATAATAAAATTGATGGATATTTTCGTAATAATGGATTTCTAAGAAGTCCTAATGAGCCATCTCTTTATGCGAAGAAAGAATGTACGCATAATTTCCTTATCGTATGTCTTTATGTTGATGATCTTATATATACAAGCAATTCCTTCAAGATGATTGAAAAATTTAAAGAAGCAATGATAAAAGAATATGAAATGACAGATCTCGGTCTTATGAGATATTTTATTGGTATTCAAGTTCAACAGAAGGAAGGTGAAATATTTATCTCTCAAGAAAAATATGTTCATGATATTCTCAAGAAATTTCATAATTGCAAACCAGAAGCAACTCCTATAGTTGTTAATACAAAACTTTCTGCAAATAATGAAGCTCAAGAAGCTGATGGTTCTCTTTATAAGAGTCTTATAGGCTCCTTGTTATATTTAACTAATACAAGAGCAGATATAGTATATGCAGTCAGTGTTGTATCAAGATTTATGAGCAAGCCAAGCAAGCTTCATTATGCAGCCGCAAAAAGGATTCTTCGATATGTTCAAGGTACCAAGAATTTTGGGATTAAATATACTTCAGAAGAAAATAATTCTCTCAAAGGTTATTCAGATAGTGATTGGGTTGGATCTATAGATGATAGAAAAAGTACATGGGGTTATTTATTCTGCATGGGATCTAAAGTCATATCTTGGAGTTCTAAGAAGCAAAAGACCATAGCCCTTTCCTCTGCTGAAGCGGAATATATTTCTGTTACAAGTGCATCATGTGAAGCTGTATGGCTGAGAAGACTTCTTCATGATATTCAAGAAGAAAATATTCTTCCAATAACTATACTATGCGATAACATGTCAGCTATTGCTATGACGAAGAATCCAGTCTTTCATGTAAGAACAAAGCATATTGAACTTCGTCATCATTATGTATGCGGGCTAGTGGAGAATGGCGACATCAAGCTGGAGTTCATCAACACAGAGGATCAACTTGCATATATTTTTACAAAGCCACTTCTAACAGAAAAGTTCCAATATTTCAGGAAGATAATGCAAATTACAAATTAAGAGGGGGTGTTGAAAATGTAATTTGTAATTAGCCCATTAAGTATTATTGTAATGGGCTAGTATAAATGGGCCTACAATCTTCCACCATATAAAAAGATGTGGGCCTATATGTTCCACCAACATAAGAAGATATGCACTTGGAAGAATATTCTAGAAAAGAGAGGTGGAGAAAATATCTAGATACTTCTCCACCTCCCACCAAAATATCTAGATATTTTCTCTTATAAGATAAGCATGGAAGAGGATTCTAGATCCCTCTTTCAAAATATCTCCACCCTCTTGGGGGCCTATAAATACCCCCCAAGAGGTCCTCATTTCACAACAACAATAAAAAGAAGTACTCTACCAACACAAGAGTCTCTCAAGTGTCCTCCTCCTTCCAAGTGTTGTAAGTCCCTCTTCTTTTATTGTAAGCATTGTAAGTCCTCTTCTTGTAAAGTCCAAGATTTGTATGCAAGTTTAAGTTCTAATTAAAAGAAGTTCTTGAGTTCGTATCTACCTTGTGCATTGATCCATATTCTCTCCCTCTAATTTGCTTTTCATACACCACCAATCTTCCGCTGCTCCAACAGGTACCACGCATTAGCAAGCCGTGCACGAATCGAGTTAATCGTCATCATGTGAGATCATAGAAATGTATGATTAATGATCCACCTAATGTGAAATTTCTAAGCAATGAGCATGAGAAGTACATCGACAGTCGTTGTCGACTCCTTCACAAATCACCATTAGTTGGCAAGAAGAGGAAGTTGGATTGATGAGGACGAGGATAACCTTTGAAAGGATCAAAGAAAAATGAAGAAATGTAGCCTACATAATGCATTATATCACCCGACTCACATTATTGTCGGCAAAGCTCGCCGTCTCAAATGCAGATCTCCTTGCATGGAAGTATTATACAAATAGTAATCATCATTAAGGTTTTAAAAATCGAATCGAATCGGTCAGTTGAACCAGTTAAATCAAGAACAGGAGGAAAAACGATCCATCCGATTTTTATTCAGAAAATAAAAACCAATTAAAACTGGTCAAAATCTGGTTGGACCGCTTAAATCCGGTTGAATCAATTGAACCAAACCACCGGTTCAACCATCTATTTTTTGATAAAAAAATAATTTCCAGTAAATTAATAAAATGCAAACTTTTTTAGAAATATTCACAATCTCGATGCATTCTAACCCATAGTATAGTACTTTTTTATTTCTTCTCATTCATATGTGTCAATGACTCATTATTGCTTGTCCCTTCCTGCCATATGAGCATTGCCTCTCTCTTCCCACACTATATATGAGATTGTCCACTTATAACAATAATAAGCGAAGAAGACATTGTCATAATCATACTACGAGAAGCAACAAACTAACAACACTTAGAGTTTAATTACTTTAAAATTATTAACTTTTTACAAAGCATATATGTATTTATATAGATTTATAAAATATGATTATTATGCCCTTCAAGTTTTTTAAGAACATTTATACCCTAAGCAATATCATTTGTGCTCCAATATTTTCTCAAAAATTCCACGATATCATCATTATGTTGGTATAAAATGGGAACACAATTGTACTAATAAAATGTCACTGCTATTGATTTTGTAAAAATATAGGGGATACATGCATTTGCATTAAAAATAGGGGTATATGTGTTATTGGAAAAACTTGGAAGGAAAATAGTAAACAAATCCTCGAACAATATGATGTATCATTTTTCGTATTTATTTGTATGATATACCGGTTTAACTCAGTTAGATCCGATTGAACCGTACGAACCAAACCAATAATACAACGGTTCGGTCTTTTCCGAGTTTTTTAAACTGCTGACATCATCACCGGTACGACCGGTCAGTTCCATTGGTCCGACCATAAAAATCAAAAACGCAAACCAACAATACAACGGTTCGGTCTTTTCCGGGCTTTTAAACTGCCGACGTCATTACCGGTTCGACCGGTCGGTTCCATTGGTCCAACCATAAAATCAAAAACCCATACATGAGCAGTTTGATGATGTCTGGTTCGGTTTTTAAAACCTTGGTGTTAGAAGTGCATGTCCTTGAGAGAGTAGATCTAGAAATTTTCGGTTTTTTTTCATCTGTTATCCTAGCCGTTCATTCTACCCTCCTTAAGAAGTTGTTGCCAATGAGGCAGTAAGTTTTTTTTTGCTCGTTTGTTCGATAATCCGAGGATAAGAAAGAGATAAACAATATAAACATGATCAGATTAAGTGCAAAAAATGACTGAAATAAATTAATAATAATGGTGTGCTACCTGCTCATAGATAGGTGCAAGCAGCAGGTACCTTTCTGAGAGGCACACGCAATTGGCTGCACAAGAGGTCCACCCAACACCATGGGAATCTCTAATCCATCAAACCAACGGCTGCACTGTCCTGATAATTGCAGAGAACAAACGAGAGAGAGAGAGAGAGAGAGATGGTGATGGAGTAGTTGGTTGGTGATAATCACCATTACATTGACAGCCTTGTCCTCTAATGGTATTGACGTGAGTCATCTAATCTCATCTCTTTCTCTATCAGATGGCCCTCCTAAATCATGAGGCAAATAATAGGGCGACGTGGAAAATGGTTCTTCTGTGGTTATTGGCAGCTGCTTCCCCCAACCCTCCAATCAATATCTCTCACTCTCCTTCCAAATCTTTCCTCTTTTTTAGGATAATCATTGATCACCTCGTTGTTATATTATAAGCACAGCCTCCCCATTGGATTTGGCGAGATCTTGTAGATCTCTTCCCAATTATCTTCTACCCAAATCTGGGTTTCCTGACGAGACCCAGAAGACCAAGAGAGAGAAAGAGAGGAAGTGGGTGGTTAGGGAAAAGGGTGGGAGGATTTTAAGCAGCACAGCTCCATCCTTTGCTGTTCATCTTCTCAAATCTCCCACTTCTCCTAAACAGGTTTGATCTTTCCCCATTTCTGCTAATTGGGTACCTGTTGTTTCCCCCAAAGATTAGGGAGAGTCCCCGTTCTAGTGTGTAGATCTTGGTTGCTGTGGTTCGAAAGCAGAAGCTCCTGATTTTGATACTTCCAGAGCCAATCTGAGCTCCTTTTATGCATAAAGATTCGATCTTTATGCAAGAAACGGGAGAAGGATCGCATTGAACCCCTTCCCAATTCGATGCTGTTCTTCCTGATATCATTCCTGCCCTTCTTCGTCCTCTTCTGCAGATCAGCCTCTTTGCAGCCCCTGCCTTCATGGGCTGCTGAGACGAGGCTGCTCTCCTTGTTCTTCATCAAGGAATTCGCGCACAGCCGACTCGTATCGAGCGTCGTGGAATTTATAGCCATGATGGGGAAGAAGAAAGTGGTGGAGGAGCCCGACAATGCGGAGGAAGCACGGAACATGTCCATCTTTGAGTTGCCTGAATTGGCACTGGACAACATCCTCGAACGCCTTTCGCCGGAGGGGCTGTGCAACATGGCCAGGGTGTGCGCCTCGTTGAGGGACCGGTGCAGGAGTGACCACCTCTGGAGGAGGCACATGAGGGAGAAATGGGGTCATGTTATCAGCGACACCGCGAGCAGGGAGTGGTCACGGTGCCTTGTCAACAGGATGGAGTCTTCCGATGATCGTAAACCCAAGAATTGGATGGAGAATTTGCTCCTCAAGTGGCCACTTTCCTTGTTGAGATCCAGAGTTGATAATGGTTGCAAGATCAAGAGCTCTTCGCCTGTTGATTCGATCATGTCTTGGTATCTAGCACTGGAGAGCGGAGAATTCTGGTTCCCTGGTCAGATCTATAATCGCGAGGTATACTGTTTACTTTCAATTCTATTGTAAAAATCGTTTCTTGCGTGTTTCTTCATGCTTTGGTGACACACGATGAATGCGTGATCGATGTCCTGTTTCAGCATATGCCGATGTAGTTCTTTTTCTCCTGTTTATAATATAACATAGTGTTATTCTTGATACATGTCAATTTTGGTATCGTGTTCGAAAAAGAATTTCTCAACATTTATATCCTTCTGCAGAATGGACATGTTGGATTTATGCTGTCGTGTTACGATGCTGAACTTAGTTATGATTGGCGAACGGATACATTTCAAGCCAGGTAAATATCTGTTCTACACACATCAATTTCCACCTCTTAACCTGTTTAATATGGACCGACACACATCCGTCGCGAAGTCAACCTGGCTAAAGTCGTGGTTTTAGTTAAGCCAACTGCTTGAATCCTTTTCTCTCAAGTCTCTGGCTTAGTTAAACCAAACTGTATAAAATCCATCCAAGTTGTTCATCATCCTCGATCGTAATAAGATACTCTGCATTCTTCATGTTCTTTATGAATTTTCTTTCTATTATTTTACATCGATTCTGTTTCTTCAGATATCCTCCGCGCGACGGGCGTACCATGCCGATCGAGGAAGGGATTCACTGGGACAGAATCCGAGCGCCCCCTGTCGATACATCACCGCATGACTTGCATGTATCTGATTGCTTAAGTGATCTGCACCCAGGTGATCATATCGAGATACAGTGGAGAAGGAACAAAGAATTCCCTTACGGTATGCGATCCTTGGTGTTAGCTGAATCTGCAAACACATCCTTTACTGTTTTTCGATGATTTCGCAGGCTGGTGGTACGGAACTGTCGGTCACTTGGAGTCATGCGATGGAAGCGAACTTCATTGCCACTGTCACAAGAGTGGTAATTAATCAAAGTCTCCCATCTTGATTAGACGAGCGATTTTCGATAATGCCAATTGATCACTAAAGCAACTGGTTTTATGGTAGGCTGATACACCTGATAAAAGAAACTTTCGCAGTCATGATGTTTGTAAACGATTTCTCTTATTCGAAATATATGAGCTTAAGAAAGAGCTCGTGTTCCATTTCTACCGATCTAACATCAGCCAACGTGATGATCTTATCAGATACTGTGGTTCTGGAGTTCAAGCAATACGTCGTGGGTTCGCGGTGGAGATGTGCGACCATAAACAGGAAAGATCACCGGGAAGAAGGAAACGAGATGGGCGGATTCTACGGGGGAGTCAGGATGCTGCGGAGCAAGGAGGAGATCGATGTCTGGTTGCAGCATTGGCCAGCGGAAATATTGGAGTAGGAGTAGTCGGAAAACCGCATTCCTCCACGGTATCCCCTTTCCAACATGAACCGAAGATGGGAGACACCTGCTCCATGTAACTTCTGGATTAAAGGAGCAACACGATGCTTAGAGATTGTGTAGATTCTATTAGTTCTGTAATTTAGCAGGAATAGTGAAAGGAGGATCGTCTACTGTAGCACGGGCTGCAGCAGATTCTGCTGCACGCTCGGGAGCCGATCGATCTTGATCGAGCAGTTCCCACGAATTCACACTTTCTGTGGACTCGGATCATACGAATTCGTGAGAATCGCTCGATCAAGATCGAGCGGCTCCTGAACGTGCAGCAGAGTCTGTTGCAGCCCTTGCTACAGCAGACGATACTTCTCCTTAGTGAAAGGGATTATTAGCATGTTGCTGATGTCTGTCAAAGTGCATCTGGAGTGATATGGAGCCAACAGTTATTATATATACACAAGATCCACTGAAATTGTTACATGATCTTGGCAATATTGGTTTGGTGGTAACTTAATAGTGTAACTTTTGAAAAAATTCTGGACCCCGGTCTTAGAGCATCGGCCTCTTGACACCTGTCTAGAGTATATGGAGAAGAAAGATTAAGGGTTTTTATCAGTTGTGCCCTCTCAGAGATGTTGTAATATCAGTTATACCCCTCACTTTTTTGGAAATATCAGTTGTACCTCCAACTTCTTGATGTTCTATCACTTGTGCCACTTGGGTTAGTTGATGTCTATCCACAATGCAAACGGATGTTAACTTTGAGGACATAAGTAGAATTAATTAAAAAAAGGGATCAGTGGTCTTTTCTCACCCTCTTCTTCTTCCTCCTCTTCCCCCTACCTCTTCCTCCTCCCCCAACCTCCTCCTCTCTCTCTCTCTGCTCGAAACTTCTCCCCCACCCACAGTTGGTCGTCATCCAAACGCAACTCCTTCCTCGACGACCTCCTTCCTTCCCTCATCCTCCTCCCAGGCCGACGACCTCCTCCGCCCCCAGTCTCCCTCCTCCTCAGCCCTACCCTCTCCTTCGTCCTCAGCCTGCCCCCTCCTTCGCCCCATCCTTCCTCCGCCACAACATCCCCCCTCCTCAGCCCCGTCCTCTCCTCCGCCCCCAACCTGCCCCCTCCTCTGTCCTGTCCTTCCTCCGCCCCAGCCTCCCCCCCTCCTCAGTCATGTCCTCTCCTCCGCCCCTCATCCTCCTCCCAGGCTGACGACCTCCTCCGCCCCAGCCGACGACCTCCATCCCTCCTCCCTCCTCTCAGGCCGACGACCTCCTTTGCCCCCAGCCTCCCTCCTCCGCCCTACCCTCTCCTCCACCCCTAGCATGTCCCCTCCACCACCTCATCCATTCAAAATTTGTTTATTTAAGATAAATTTTTAATTAATTGATTCATGAAAGTTAATCAGAAAAATGCAATAAAAATCATCATTTGATCTGCAATGAGTGATATATCTGTGAAAATACAAAAATTTTAATGATTTTATGGATGCATGAAGGTGTAATTAAGAGAGGGAAATTATGAAGAGAAATCAAGAAGAACAAATGGAGGAAGAAGACGAAGAACAAGTCTGGACAATTATACCCTTCTTAACTACACCATGATTTGAAAAAACCATGGTTAAGTCAACTCATTGACGGTTAAACTAACGGAGGGGTACCAGTGATAGAACAGCAAGAAGTCAAGGGCACAACCGATATTCCCAAAAAGAAAAGAGTATAAGTGATATTGGAATATCTCGGAGTGGCGCAACAGATAAAAACCCAAAGATTAAATAGGAATTTCATTATGGAATGTTGAAGCACATGAGCTGTGCAGCGGTCCATAGAGAAATATGCTGAGACCTTTGAACCATATCATTAACCTAACTTTAATGCAGAACTAGTCCTAACAAGATTCCCCACCCAACCTCTTTGGATTTAGCAGGATAGGTGGCCGGTTCGTGGCTGATTTGTGGCATCCATGATCGGGGTCCCTGACTTCACGATCATGGCTCTCCCTCATCTGTAGCACTCACTATCCATTCCCCTCGAGTAGGTCTCCTCCAGGATTTCATCGGTCTACCCAATCAATGCAACGAACTCTATAAGCAGAGATGTAAATGCAAAGAATTGCACAATTCTTTATCTTATTTTTCTCCGCGTCTCCCACCCTCCTCACCTTCACCTTGCTAAAGCCATGACCCTCCCCTTCCTTCGCCAAAGCCGATAGACCACCTCCCTCCTCCACCTCTTTCGCTTATTGGAAGGAGAGGAACATATGAGGAGGTATGTAACAGTCACGCTTCAGGTCAATCCAGATCCTATACAGTGGTTCATGTGCGAGAAGTTAATATCCATAAATCATTCACTTAGCCAGGATCAACCATCCAACGATGAGTACAACCAATACCATTTGTCCAATCACAATCAATCATAATGTGATAAATGTATATATAAACATGAAACATAAAAGATACACAACAATTTTTACCTGATATTTGCACACAAATTTCAACAGGTTTTATCACCACCTGAATTTCTGTCTTATCTACTGCAATATTCTTTAAGCTAGGTGACAAAGTTTAAGTGAGTTAGAGATATTCCAGTAAAGCAAAAAAATGTAAAAAAAACTCCATTGCAATGGCAAGATGACCGCAAGTGGGTTGCTAGAAGGGGGCCGAGGAGCAAAGGATGTTGATGGAGCTAGGAGTGGGCAGCGGATGTCAAAGATATAGGTGATACAACCAAATCTATCATTTCAAGTAATGGTGTGCATGGAGCAGGTATCCGATCCATTCGATAGCAACCCGTCCATCCCATCGTTACTGGGTCACGGATCGATCCAACTTGTTCCATTGAGTACCCGGTTCTAACCGATACCATGGATTTTTAAATGAACCATGGATACCTGCTGATACCCGTAAAATATTGTGAACATATCGATTTGAACAAAACTCTGAAACTAAATCAGCATCTTATAACAGTTCTGAACATATTTTAGAACACACTTCCGAATTCCGATCAACTATTGACATATTAATCACAACACACACGTTTAATGACAATGTTGTATTTCATATTTCAGTATAATATACACATTTAACGGCATGCACGTTACAGTTTATAATCAAGCTAATTAAAGAGAGAACTTTATCAACAAAAAAGACACGAATACATGATAAAATCTCGGCATTTTTTTGCCACCGGAATTCTAATTCATAAATTTATAATTGAATTCGAAGAAAAGGAACCAAACTCATATGAAATCTACGAAACTATGCTTATGCTCATTGGTCATCACACTCACAAGCGAAGGCATGGAAAATTATTAAACTAAAAAAATGAAGATAACATCGATTTGGAACACAAATAGAGAGCCATGACAGATCCGAACCAAGATCAATGGAATGGAGCGTATCAATATGCAAAGATTAGATATTTGCTGAAAAAATGATGCGATTTAGGAATTTGAAGTGAGATCGAGATGGAGATCATCAACATTGATGGCTACTCGAAGGAGAGGGAGCCGACCGGATGGTCAAACTTGAAGGAGGCAACGTCGTATGACTCGTGTCAATGGCTAAGGAAGAGGGTGTTGCTCCAAAGAGGCATCTGTCGCATCTGACAACCGAGGGAGAGGAGAAGGTGTTGCTCCAAGGAGGCATTCATTGCTCTGATGGCTGAGGGAGAGGATGTCGCTCGATGATTGGAGGTAGAATGCTTGAACCGCTCAAAGAGGAAAGGGGTGAGAAGAAGAAGCTACTGGTTTGGAGGGGCGATTGGATGGATTGCGGAACCGGGTCGACCCATGGGTTACCACGGAGGATAGGATTGGAGCCCCATACATCACGGGTCAGGAACCCGATCCAAACCGATTTGTTGGATATTACTAGATATAGGGTCGACCCAAATGAATGCGGGCCTATTCACCATGCATACCCTAATTTCAAGAACATGATGATCAATTTTGATGGTGCAGGGGAACTGAAACGTTTAAAAAATATAACTATTTTTACATCTCCTTCTCTGTCATTAAACAGATCTGCTATTTTAAATGTTGACAAATCCGTGCACTAATATTTGGATTATATAAAAAAACTTTTAAAATAAATGAAATCCGTGTATTGTTCAGTTCTAGATTTTGTCTTTTCTCCAATATAGAAGAGAATCTGTATAATCTAATACAATGACTAATAAAAAAACATCCCTTCACATCATCAGAGGAATATGACGTCAATGATAAGAGATCCCACATGAAAAATATCTGCTGCATAAAAAGAAAACATCGAGTTTTTGAATTTCAGAAAATTATTTGCAGTCAACAAACGAATTTAGATGACATAAATGGACACTGAAAAAAAATGGAGTTGTGATCGGGTGTATACATTATTTAATCGAGCTCAGAAGTAGTTGCTCTTATAGAACTGTTTCAGGAATCCAGAGGTCCCCTGCTCCCTTTTGTCCATAGCATGCACAAGACCCTCGCTTCCAACGACATACTGGCCGATGAGGTGGTGACGTTGTTTCGCATGCTCCACGACGTTGTTAAGTTCCTCCATTCCTTTGAACAGGAGGAGATCAACTACCTAGTTTTGTAGAAAGAAATGTCGTGTTGACGCATACTAGGCATGCCAGTATAAAATGTATAATTCTCAATGTGGGTTAAAGTAAAAATCAAATCCATATATGTATCCAAGGCCCTAAATGTCGGTTTCGGTCACCATTTCGGTATCAACAAAATATAATTTCTATGGAATTTCGGTGGAATTTTGACTGAAATTTCGGTCATTTCAGTCATTTTTTGTATTAGGACCCCCATATTTCGGTCATTTCGGTCAAATTTCGATTTCGATAGGATATCGATATTCGACAGAAATTTGACCGAATTTCGCTGAAATTTGAGGCCATGTATGTATCCACCCAAGAACTAGGAGACTGTAATATGTAATACTCTGAGTAGCATCAAATACATGAATTGATGACAAAAAAGATAGGATTAACATTGAATGGGCGACATTTCCTCATTCAAGAGCTGCACGAAAGCAGAAGAGTATACAGTTTATTGTACAGAGGTACAAGGAACAAGAAACAACTTTGTGGGACAACTTATAGACAAAGGTTCATCGTTTTCATGTATGCCTTGACGTTTGGTTGGAGCAAGAGATCAGTAGATGTTGAACTGCTGTTTGCTTAAAAAGTAATATGGATCCAATCATGGAAGGCCACATCGTTATCGTTTCGATATCGTGTCGATACGATATATCGGCGATATATCGCCAAAATATCACACATATCAATGCACTTTTGTGAAGGAAATGCCTGAAAAGGAAGATATATCGCCATATCGATACCCATATCAGTCTCATCTCAATATCGATATATCGGCGATACATCGCCGATATATCGCGATATTTCCTTCCATGATCCGATAACAAGTGTCAGCTGAAAGTGAATTATCTATTCAAAGATGTGCGGAAGTATGCCCAATGAGATGACTCTTTGCAATATACAACATACAATATGCGATATTAGTTGGATCAGGTTACTTGCATGGTGAGTACGCATTTTTCAAAGACTACGGGGTGTTCGCCCTTGGTAGGTGCTCACACAAACTCCATTATAACCACGGTTGCAAAATTACATGAATTTTGTCCATTATTCAATAAACATGTACACATTCACCACCACAACATAATGCATCCCTCGAAAAACATGGTGCTTCTTGCGAGCCAAGATAGCTCACAGGATAGCCATGGGTTTAGGTCTCCTAGCACTTGAACAGTACATATTTCCCCAAAATTCTTCCAGCATGATTAGTACGCATTATCCATCCAAGAATGCTTTGCATTTGTTAATTTATATAAATAAGAAAATGATTATACTTTCCTGGTATATGTTTCTGGAAAAAGATCCATACGCCCCAGTCATATAAAATGCAGTCTTAGAGAGGTTAGAAAAAAGCAGGATCTATTCACAAAATCAAATGATAGTATGCGTGTGAATGCATGTGCATGCGTTCAAGAGTGTGACATGCATGCATGTGTGCAGAACACGTGTGTATGCATGCATATATGTGGAGAGAAAGTAGTCTTAAATAAATGCGAGTTTTTGCCAGTCACTTTTCACGGAATGAGGCATAGGTGTAGTGGTTTCCGTGAAATTCAATGTTTCATTGTGGTGTAACGGTTGCAATAACTTAAATTGTGTTAAAAGAGATGAACAAATTCGGTCGCACAGAGTGGAGAGGTGGAGCTGTCGACTCGAACTCGTGGCTTTGGCTACAAGGGAGACGGTGGATAGTCATATTAATGGTTTGCATGAGGTCTTGGCACGAAAAAAGGGGGTATTGTGGTTGGCTGGATGTTGGAAATGGATCTTGGTAAAAGGAAGGGTTTGGACCAACGGGGTAGTGGGTGAAGAAACCACCCCTGAAGGTGGATACTGTTGCAGGATCTAAGGCCCGTATCATTTCATATCGCCAGTGCCCGCGGAACTAAAAAGTTCCCAGTGGGCAAATTCCCCACTGTTTTGATTAATATGGTTGATTGGTACTTTCCCATATTTTTCTTGAAAGAGCTTTCATTCCCATAATTCCCCTGATGTTTGTTGATGCAGTTTGTGGTTAAGAAAGATGTTTCGTAGATAACTTCTGGTTTTTTTAAGCTTTTAAAGATTTTTTTGTTATGGGGATAGGGACAGATCTGCTCCCCTTGAAAGTATGACTAAATTAGCATTTGTTGGCTTTCTTTTTTTTTTGTCAAAATCGAGTTCATTGGAATTTTATTTTTACTTAAATAAATTTTGATTAAGGTGATTTGACCATTTACAAAGGAGGTTGGTCGATGCACCAGTTAGGAGATGCAAGTTTTGGAATGCTGAACTGGTTAAGAAAGTACGAGGAAAGCTCAAGAGGTGTTGGAATGAGACAATACGAAGGGGTCTCAATATTTTGTATCTAAGCCCGAGACTGACCCAAGATATATTTAAATTGTTAAACAAATTTTGATTAATTGATATTTCTAAAAATAATACAGAATTTATTTAGTTAAATAAGAGTCAAGTTAGAAGTGATCGAAAGAAGGAAAATTCAGATACTGTCTCCAAGAGACAAAATGGGTTGGAGAGAAATCAAGGAAGATCGATAAGACATGTTTTAAACTTTAGTATTCAGGTAAAAATAATGATAGAAACTGTGTTGGAGTGGTTGATCATAAGGATATGAACGATTGTGTGGTTGAGGTGCAAAGATTTGGGGTTCGGATTATTTTTGCTAAAATTGGTGCTTCAAGAAGAAATTATGAATATCTTTTCAATTTAGGGTTTTTATCACTTGTGCCCCTCCGAGATATCGCAATTTCAGTTATGCCCCTATCTTTTTGGTAATATCAGTTGTGCCCCTCACTTCTTTCTCCGTTATCACTTGTGCCCTTCCGTCAGATTGACCGTCAATGAGTTGACTTAACCATGATTTTTTCAAACCTTGGTGCAGTTAAGAGGGGTATTGTTGTCCAGCATTCTTCATCTTCTTCCGCCTCCATTTGTTCTTCTTCCTTTCTCTTCATAATTTCTCTCTCTTAGTTACACCTTCATGCATAAATCAAATCTTTAAAATTTTTGTATTTTCACGGATATATCACTCATTACGGATCAAACGGTGAATTTTATTGAATTTTTCGATGAATTTTCATGAATCAATTAATCAAAAATTTATCTCAACTTAACAAATACTGAAAACCTTGGGGGTGACCTGGGGCCGGCGGGTTAGGGGGCAACCTGGGGCGCGGGGGCGACTTGGGAGCGTGGGGGACTCAGGCGACCTAAGGGCGGCGGGGATAGGGGGCACGGGGGGAGGCAAGGCAGGGGGCACAGGGATCGTGGGGTCGCGGGGACGGGGGGAGGAGGCAAGTCAGGAGGCGCGAGGTCGCAAGAGCGGTGGGAGGTGCGGTGGGTGGAGGGAGGTGCGGGGGGCAGTGCGAGGGGCTGAGGGGGGAGGTGTGGGGGGTGGTTGTCTCCTCGTTGGCAACGTCGACACGGACATCGCTGGAGGTGGGGTTACTGGTGAAGAGGATGACAACGAGGGCAACGCCGGGATGCTCGACCATGCTGGGGGCGTAGTACAGCGCCTCGCAGTCGTCAGCACCTCCAAAGAAGTGGACTGTGATGGTATAGGAAATCTCTTACAGAGACTTGAGCAAGGCCACCGAGGCCGCGGTCGACGAGCATGCCGACGGAACAGGGGGCATGGCAGAGGATCCTCTAGTTGATGATGGGCGGGCTTGTAGACCATGACTACGGGAGTGGTTATGAAGGTTGTGAATAGCGCCATGAGGGCCATGATAGCAAATGTGTCCTCGTTGAAGACTTTCTGATCTTTCCCGATGTTAAGGACGATGAGCTCCACGAGCCCTTTGGTATTCATTAGAAAGCCGAGGGCGACCGATTCTGCGAAGGGGATGTTGGCGAGAGGGAGACGCCAATGGTGCCAAATATCTTGTCGAAACAGGCGGTGCATATGACCAGTAATCCATAGGACTGACCGCTGCGGGGGAGGGGCATCGGAGGAGGAGGACCAGGAGGCTGAGGGGCGGCGGAGGAGGCGGGCCTGGAGGGGGAGGGGTGGAGGAGGAGGGAGGCTGCAGGAGAGCTCAAGGAGGAGGAGGGAGGAGCTGTGGAGGAGTAAGAGAAGGGAGGAAGAGGAGGAGGAAGTGGAAGAAGATGGGAAAGGAGGAAGAGAAGGGAGGAAGAAGACGGGGGAGGAGGACTTTTCAATCCTTTTTTTAAATTTAATTCCATTTGTGTCCTTGAAGTTAACGTCAGTTTGTGTTGGTTATGGACGGTCACTAATCCGAGGGGCACAAGTGATAGATTAGCAAGAAGTGAGGGGCACAACTGATATTACCAAAAAGATAGGGGAATAACTGAAATTGCGATATCTCGAAGGGGCACAAGTGATAAAAACCCTTCAATTTATGCACCGTAAATTGGTTTAGATGAAAGGATTAAGCAAGCTTTTTGAGAGGATATGGATAAAATTTTACAAGGAAACTCATACAGAGATGATTTGCTTGGGTGGAGATCTTAATGGACAAGTGGGAAATGATGCTTCAGGTTCTGCTGGTGTTCATGGAGGTCATGACTTCGAGGATAGAAATGAAGAGGGAAAAGTCATTCTGGATTTTGTAACGTCTTATGATCTTTTCATAGCAAACACTTTCTTCAAGAAGAGGGAGGAGCATTTACCTACTTATAAGAGAAGCCCGACTAGAACACATATAAATTACTTTGTATTGAGGAGAAGAGATCGATTATATTGCAAAGACTGAAACGTAATCCCAATCAAAAGTTTTGCAAACCAACATCGCTTGTTGGTCATGGATGTGTAAATAAAAAGGCTGATTAAGAAAAGGAAGGTTTCGAAGATCACTAGAACTAGATAGTGGAATCTTCAACTGAAGCAATCAAGCTTTAGGGAGACGATTTTAGAAGACTTACCTTGAGATTGCAGTAGAAATGCAAACGATACGTAGGAGGCGGTAACATCTTATACCCGAAGGGTAGCCAAAGAGATGCTATGCGAGTCAAAGGGAGGAACTCCATGCTAAAAGGAGACGTGGTGGTGGAGTGGAGGGGTGCAAGAGAAGCTCAAAATTAAAAGAGCATGCTTTGAAGCTATGTCTAAGGATAGAACAAAGGAAACTGTAACAAACTACAAAATAGCGAAGAAAGAAGCAAAAAAGGCTGTAAGATAAGCTAAGTCAAAAGTTTATAAAGTTTTCTACAAAAATCTCGACTCTAAGGAGGGCCAGAAGGATATATTCAGGTTGGCCAAAGCAAGAGAAAGAAAGACCAAAAACCTTTCTCAAGCGAGATGTATTAAGGATGAGGAAGGTCACGCGTTTGTTACTCATAAGGATATAGAGACTACATGAAGACAGTATGTTCATAAGCTTTTCATTGGGGAAGGAAATAAAGAAATCACTTTAGGTGATCTAGCTAGTAGTGAAAGTTACTTGAATCGTGCAAGATATAGATGAATACATAAAGGAAGTAGAGGAGCTTTGAAAGTTATGAGACCTGGGAAAAGCGTAAGACCGGATGACATTTTTTTTAATAGTAGGCCCTGGTAATTTCGGAGGTCCGGAGCGTCCCACTGGGATTCGAACCCGAGTCCTTTAAAGTGGAAGCACACTACTCTACCACCAGACCATTGCTTGGGTTCCTATAGAAGTATAGAGAGTTTTAGGTGAGCGTAATTTGACTTGACTTACAAATTTATTCAATGTTATTTGGTGAAGCAAAAAAATACCTGAAGATCGGAGAAGTATCGTGGTACCTCTTTATAAGAACAAAGGGGCATTCAAAATTATTCAAATTATAGAAGTATCGAGCTGATAAGTCACACTATGAAAATTTGGGAATGTGTGATCGAAAGAAGGTTGAAGCAAGTCTCCAAAGTAAAAGAAAATCATTTCGGATTCATGCCAGGTCGCTCAACTATTGAAGCCATCCATTTGATGAGAACAATGAAGATTTATATAACTAAAAGTAGAACCTTCATATGATATTATTTTTTATAGATTTGGAGAAGGCTTACGATTTTGTCACACGTGAGATATGGTTGAGAGTTTTATAGAAGAGACATGTACTCGTCCTATACAATAACCTTATAACGGATATGTATGATAAGGCTTTATCTTGTGTAAGGATCCAGTCTGGGAAGACTGATTATTTTGACATCAATATTGGTTAACATCAAGGTTCAACTTTGAGTCCATTTCTTTTTACTTTTATTGTGGACGAGTTGACAAGTCACATCCGAAATGAGTTACCTTGGCGTATGTTATTTGTTGATGATATTGTATTGATTAACAAGACTAGAGATGGAGTAAATGAGAAGCTTGAGATCTAGAGACATACTTTGGAGACTAAAGGATTTCATATAAGTAGGGCTAAGACGGAATATATAGAGTGCACCTTTGATGGAAGCAATGATGAAGGAACGAGGTGAATATTGGTGACGATAACATTCAAAAGAGATTCTTTTAGATATCTGGGATCTATTTTGCAACATGATGGGGAAATTAATGGAGATGTTATTAATAGAATAAATGCAAGTTGGAGATGAGCCTATGTTGTTCTATGTGATAAGAAAATTCCTTTATAAATTAAAGGAAAATTTTACAAAACAGTCGTGAGACATGTTATGCTCTATGGATTTGAATGTTGGTATGTGAAACATAGACATGTGCAAAGAATGGTTATAGCAGAAATGAAAATACTAAGGTGGATGTATGGACAAACACATGTAAAGATCAGATTCAAAATGATGCGATCAGAAAGAAAGTTGGTATAGCTCCGATTGAGGATAAGATGCGAGAAAATCGCTTAAGATGGTTTGGTCATTTGCAAAGAAGATCAACTGATACACCAATTAGGAGATGCGAGTGTTGGGATGTTGAGCCGGCTAAGAGAGGGCAAGGATGACCCAAGAAGTGATGGAAAGATACTATACGAAGGGATCTTAGTTTTATGGACATAAACACGAGATTGACCCAAGATAGATTTGAATAGAGGGGAAGAATCCATGTAACTGGCCCTATTTTTTTAAAGTCAGAAAGAGGGGGATACACGCAAGGTGTTCGTCCCAAGATTATATTAAACGTAAACTAAAAAAGTACAATCTTAAACCATTACAAAATCCAGGACTCAACAAGACCCCTTGACCGTATACAGACATTTTCCCGATAGAACTTTTGCTCAGAGAAAAGAAGGGCATTCCTATCCAACCAGATTGCCCACAAAGGGGCCAATGGATGAAACAATTCTTTCCTCGAATGCTACCTCGCCTCTAGATGGGAGCCCCAGATAGTGGCAAAGTTCCTCACATACCCAGCCCAGATCAGGATGCCACTTTTTTCTCACATTTTTGCTTTGGCTGCCGACCGCGAGGTGCGTGTTGTTGACTGCTGGTATGACGGAAATTGGATGCCGCTTTTTTCCGCTAACTTTTCGAACCAATGCATGGAGGAATTTTTTCTTTTCCATGACTCCCTACGAGATTCGAGGAGACCTTCAACGGAACGCGATCATTGGGTGTAGAGAGGTGGTTCTTTCTCGGTTAAGAGGGCCTACGGGGCGATCTGCAAACCACCCCCTCATGAACGGAAGACATGATTAGGGATTGCAACTTTATCTAGGGGCTTGGCCTCCCCCAGAGAATTGGTTTTTTCCTATGGCTTCTCAGGTGAAAGTAGAGTTGCTAATCGAACTAAACATGTTTGTATTCGATTAGAGTTTGTTCGATAATAGTTTAAAAAATGTTCGTTCGTTTCTAAACGAACTGAACATGAACTTCAAATTTTAGTTTGATAGCTTAACGAACCGAACATGAACATAACATATGTTTGTTCGATAAATGTTCGAGTTCAATATATGTATGTGTATGTATTTATATATGTAACTTATTATTTATACACTTAATAAATTTTGAGGTTAAAGAAATTGTGGTGTTTATTGGGCTTTGTACTATGTTAATTTGAATAATTTCTTATTTTTACTGCTTATCGAACCTTCTTATCGAACTCCAATTCCGAACTTCTTCATATAAACAAGTTTTAGTTAAATTAAATTGCTAACGAACTGTTATCGAACTGAACTCGAACGTTCGTTTTCTAAATGAACTCGAACTCGAACATATCCTATCGAACATTTATCGAACCGAACTCGAACTCGAACTTTCGAACTTCCTTATCGAACCGAACTCAAACATAGGTCCGTTCATTACAGTTCGGTTCTATTAGTAGCCCTAGGCGAAAGAG
This sequence comes from Ottelia alismoides, assembly GCA_037367405.1. Taxonomy (NCBI): domain Eukaryota; kingdom Viridiplantae; phylum Streptophyta; class Magnoliopsida; order Alismatales; family Hydrocharitaceae; genus Ottelia; species Ottelia alismoides. The sequence goes on from JAZKJV010000173.1 coordinate 263,380, forward strand.
AATTATGACGAGAGATCGATGTGCTAGATTCTTTGAGGTGGTTTCTGACAGGTGCCTTCTTTGTTGGTCTGGGAATGAATCAGTGGAGCATCTTTTTTTAACCGACCCTGCTTAACTGTAGGAAAAGGCTTTGTTGTTGTTTTAGGGCTAAGATTGAATATATGGAGTGCACTTTTCATGGAAGCAATAATGAAGGAATTGAGGTGAAGATTGGTGACGATAACATTTGAAATAGAGATTCTTTAAATACTTGGGATCCATTTTGCAACATGACGGGAAATTGATGGAGATGTTACCAATAAAATACATGTAGGATGGCTAAAGTGGAGAGGAGCCTTTGTTATTCTCTGTGATAAGAAGTTTCTTTAAAAATCAAAGGAAAATTTTACAAAGTAGCCATAAGACCTGATATACTATATGGATCTGAATGTTGGCCTGTAAACCATAGACAAGTGCAAAGAATGACAGTAGCATAAATGAAAATGCTAAGGTGGATGTTTGAACATACACTTAAAGATCGGATTCGGAATGATGCAATCAGAAGGAAAGTTGGTGTAGCTCCGATCGAGGATAAGATACGAGAAAATCGCTTAAGGTAGCTTGGTCATTTGCAAAGGAGGTCAGTTGATGCACATGTTAGGAGATGCGAGTTTTGAGATACTGAGCCGGGTAAGAGAGGGTGATAACGACCCAAGAAGTGTTGAAATGAGACTATAAGAAGGGATCTTATTTTTTTTGGAAATAAGCTCGAGATTGAACCAAGATAGACCTGAATGGAGGTAAAAAATCCATGTAGTCGACCCTACTTAATTGTGGGAAAAGACTTTGTTGTTGCTGTAGGAGTCAAGTTAGAATGTTTTCGAAAAACATTTGCTAGGTAATGCGAGCTTTCTCCATCTTCCACCTTCCTTTCTTCCTACGCATATTCATGTTTCCCCACCAAAATACGATACTAGAGTTATCTTTCCCCTTTTATTCTCACCCTCCATATATTCCTTCCCAAGATACAGTTCTACAACATCCGAGCTTCACTGTTCAGGTAGTGAGACTTCATTTTTCGGACAAGGACTCCACACCTGCTTCAAAGACATGGTCAGCCCCGATCCCAATCATTGTCATACGCAGTGTGAAAGCGCATGCTCATACCCTTGACATAATCTGTAACCACCCTCGCTAGCTCCCCCTTCCCAAGGAACTCCTCTCCCCCCATCTCTACCAAATGTATCATGTTTCTCCGCCTTCTACCGTTTGCTACAATGGGAAAGAATATAGTATTAGCATCACCATCCTTCAACCACCTCTGTCGCGGTCTCTCCCTCCACTCATACTCACGTATCCAATCTTCCTCCTCCAAGATCTTCTGAATCACCCCTCGGCTCACTAGCTCCTCCTCATCCAGTTCCCTATCATCCTCTAACAAATCTAACCTGACCAACTCATCATTCGCCTGACTTCTCCTCTGCTCGTACAGAACGAGTATCCCTCTTGAACAACGATGGTATGTGCCGCAACGCCGCCAACTTTAGCGCAAATCTTGCCGTAGTAGATCCATCCACCGCTAGCTCCGTCCAGAATGTACTCACAATGTCATAAAGACCTTCCTCCAACAGCAAACACCACTCAAATCTGAAGTAGACGATGAGCCTCTGTCGTTGCAAGAGTCAAGACATAAAGGTGTATGGTCCGATCTCGACCTTGATAGGGAGGTGATCGTAGCCAAGCTAAACATCTCCACGGCTTCCACATATAGAAGAAAATGATCAATACGCGACCAAGATTACGAACTCCTCCATGTGTATCTACAGTTGGCAGCCAAGGTTTTAAAAAACGTGAGGCGTATCGAGGCGTTTTCCTAGTATTGCATCGAGGCGTAAGCCTCACTCGTGAAAGAAAATTTTTCATAAAATATAATAATTAATCGTACTTACAATTTTCAAGTTCTAGAAATTAAATAGTTGTGATTAAATACATAACTTCATGATATTTCAAAGCTAACATCATGGTTTAAACATCCAAGTTGTTATACAACTCTCTTTTTTAAACTCTAAATTTGTAAGGAGTCAAGTAAATATGGATATGTAAGCACAATAATGGGTAACTCTTCGCAAAATTTAAAGTTTTGAATAAAAGTTAACTAAATAACTAGATATAACATACCATTTTCAAAAGTAGGTGAGATATGTATCATTCAATTGAGAAGGATAAGAGAGTAAGAAGTGAATCTGTGATCACTTTTTACTTTACCATAATGATTGGTGGATAAAATACTTGAATATTGCATGTTATAATCACCTTTGTTCATGCATGCTTTGATGTGTATTAATTTAGTCCCGATTGAATGGAAGAAAATATGTGACATGTTTACAAAGTATACTTTTTCAAAATTTAGGTCAAAGTAGGGGACTTGAATCCAAATATTTTAATAAAGAAAGCATTTATGCTTGATTCGTACTAAAGAGTAGAGGCATTAGATTTAAGGACTCAAGGCTCTTTTTTTGTTCATGTTGCTTTATAAAAAAACCATGCATAACAAAGTAAAAATAAGCTTAATATGTTAATAAATTAAAAAATTGCATTTCGGTGAAAAAGAATTGAAAATACTTGTCTACAAAATATGAAAAGCGCACAATCAAAACAAAAAAGAAAAAATTGCATAAAAATGAAAAAAAAACAGCCCATACATGAGGCAGCGCCTCGAGGCGCACGCCTCACTGGGGCTAAGTGAGGCTATAGCCTCGAGGCGTTTTTCCTTGAAAAGCACCACGAGGCGTACACCTCAGCGCCTCGAGGCGCGTTTTTAAAAACAATGTTGGCAGCGACCAGGAACTCCGGAGCAAGCTCCTCCACCACCACTCCAAACAGGTCAAAGCCAGGCTCACGTTCACCTTTCCCACACGACCTATCCTCCGCATAAAGCGTGACGTTAAGTCACTGTCCACAAGCCATGCCATCTCCGAAAATCGAGCTCTAATCAGACGCAGCTCATCCCACAACACCATATTTATGGAAGCTCCCGCGATGCTATAAACGGATATAACCACGAAGCACGATTAGTCAACCTTTCTGGTCAACACCACTGAAACCGAGTGAACCATAATCGCCTCCTCAACCAGCTCATAGACGTCTTCATTCCATAAAACCACGATTCCCACTCACATTCTCCAGCACAACTCCGAACTCGTTAAGAGGACCCTAGTTGGAGCTCCATCTCACCAAATCCCAAGATTCAATTTTAATTTCCTATAAGCACGCTATATAATTCTTCCACATAGCCAACATGGACCTAATCGCCAATCGCTTCTCGAGTTGACATAGGCCCCCCACATTCCATGAGATGAGCTTCATAGGGAAACTGAGGGGGAAGCCCCCGCACCCCCACTCTTTACGCAATCGCCAGTACAAAGGTCCTTTCCGATTCTTTGTCTTCACTCATCGTTGCCACAACTGCAACAATATTTCTCATTGACCCTAGAGATTTGCTTTGAGGTTTAAAAATGTTAGATCTAAAAAATCCCAGAAAAAATTTAAAATATTTTAAAGCATTTAGAACAACTTGGCATAGATAGTTTCTTGTTTCGAGGCTCTATACCTCAAGAACAATCATAAGTGTTATTCGACCCATTTGAGTTAATTTGTGAGCAGACAAACCCCAAAACACATTGCAAACTTGCATGGTCCCTATGGGCTCAAATATCTACTTGCCATATGCATTTTTTGTGGATCCTCATTGTGTTTGTAGTTGTAATATTTTTTGTTTAATTTCATTTTTTTTGGAATGAAACGACTTGATTAAATCATTAAATTAAACCATACAAATTCATATCGAAATTTTGGAGTCATTACCGGGAACTCGGTAATGATTGCAATTTTTTCCTTACATTTTTGTCTTGCTTTAAGATTCTAATCCCAGTTGCGTTTCTTTTTCAGGTATCCAAAATTTTTTAAAAAAATACAAAGAAGAATATACCTTCTCTCTTCTAAAAACTTAGGACTTTGTAATTAATTTTGAACTTGGCCCTCTCCCCTCATTTCTCTCACCGCACATCATCAAAAGAACAAACATTACGGATTGGCACCAGAAGTGCTGGTACTATGAGTAATCTCTTTTACTTAGGCATTTTAGGCTTATTTTTCTTTTATTTTGAATTAAACAGAAAAAATACTTCATGATTACATCATCACTGTAGTCATTTCCCTCTTAATAACCTAACTAAAAGACCACCAAAATCTTGTTTGATTACATAAAATGATAGGTATGAAAGATCACTGCAGTGGTCCAAACTGCAGTGGTCCGAGCGAAAAGACGAAAATTACAATTACAAAGACCAAAAGACCCGAAGGCTTTTGGCGTGCTCGAACATTCTTTCCATATAAATTCGCTCATCTCGGATATATACCTCATTTCGTGCCAACCACAGTGCCCACACATGAAAGATCCAAGGTAACCTTATAAATGTGCACATCGCCCCCACCTACATGAGAGATCCAAGGTAACCTTATAAATGCCATGAATCAACCTACTCAACAGATCAGAATCACCATTCCAGATGTAGGTCATCCACTTGGCTAACAATGCCAAATTCATCCACAAAATCAGAACATAAGCTCCCCATCCTTCTTCGTAGGCATTATGGCCTTCCATTCCACCAGATACATCCCATGCATCTCCCCATATGACGCCCAGAAGAACATCCTCATCAACGTCTTAAGCCTTCACTTAACAACAATCGGCACAAGGCATATAGATAAAAAAATCAAGATAGCAAACAAAAACACCTTTAGAAGCACCAAATGACCACCCTAAACAAGCACATGACCCCTTAACCCACTAGTACCCACTCCATCCTTTCCACAACATGCAGTTAGTCAACCTACTTTAGTCTACCTTCAACCAACGACGAACCCAAGTATGCGATCAATAGAATAGCTATTGACTTAGCAAAAAAATACATTTAAGTCACATGGATGTTGGTGAGAGAAAACAATGGATCGCTTTTTCAAGAGGTCCTAGAGTCTCTTATATATAGGAGAAACATGTTGGGCAAGTTACATAAAGAAGACGGAGAGAAAGAGAATACATAAAAGAAACAAAGATAACTAATATCTAAACACTCTCCCTCAAGTTGGAGGGTATAATCAATCATGCTTAGCTTGGAACAGCATCTCTAGAATGACCCTTTGGTTAGGGACTTGGTGACATGTATATTGTCTGATCTCCTGAGCTAACATGAGTAGCGGAGATGAAGCCCTTATGAATCATGTCTCGGTTGTAGTGACAATCTATCTCGATATACTTGGTCCTCTCAGAGAAGGTCGGGTTGTTGGCAACGAAGAGAGCAACCTGTTTGTTGTATTGGAGGTGCTTGGGAAGATGCACCTCAACTAATAGGTCAGTAAGAACAGAATCATCTCTGTACTCGCACGTGCCATAATTCTGTACTCTAATTCTGCACTGGATCGGACGACTATTGTCTACTTCTTCCTCTTCCATGACACCAACAAACTCCCTATGAACATTGCAAAGCTGGATATAGACTTCATATCCTTGGGACACCCCGCATAATACACATATGAAAAAGATGTAACAGCAAGGATAAATAGAAGACTAGTGCCGGGTGAGGTCACCAGATATCTCAGAATCATACGAACTGCATATATATGTGCCAGTCTAGGTTGCTCCATAAACTGACTCACTTTGCTCACTACAAAGGATATATCTGGCCTAGTGATGATTACGTTAGGAGTTCCCAATGAGCTCCATGTACCTCTTCTTGTCTACCTCCCCAATGTCATCATCAAACAACGTCATGCTTGGGTCCATGGGAGTAGTGGCAGGCATGTAATCTGCCATGCATGTCTTATAGAGAAGATCTGTGATGCACTTCCTTTGGGTCATCACAAGACCTTGTTGGTTCCTAGCAAACTCCAGTCCAAGGAAGTAACATAGATTGCCAAGGTCCTTGGTTACAAACTGCTGGTCTAGAAAATTCTTAACAGCTCGGATGCCCTGCTTATCATCCCTTATAGCAATGATAGCATCAACATAAAGAAGTATGGCAATTATACCTCTCTAAGACCTCTAAACAAACAATGAATAATCGATACTCGATCTCATGAATCATTGGACTCTGCTTAAGGCCACAAACCGTCTTGTGAATCATGCAAACCTTCTTACATTCCCCCTCAGCAGCAAACCCGAAGGGCCGATGCAAAGGCAGCAACCCAGCCGCAGCAAAAACCATGCCGGGAGGAGGCATGGGAGGAGACTTGTGCGGCGGCACTAGTGATGCGCGATGGCACGCAGAGGTGCGAGGAGGCACGCAGAAGGTTGACAGGTGGGGGCTAGAGCACAGGTGGGGTACAAGAACTCCGGTCTAGGACCATCACTCCAATACCATGTTGAGTGAAAACAATGGATTGCTTATTCATGAGATGGTGAGGCCTTAGGATTCTCTTATATATAGGAGAGACATGTTGGACAAATTACATAAAGAAGACGAAGAGAAAAGAGAATATATAAAAGAAACAAAAGATAACTAATATCTCAATATGTGTCTATCACAAGACCCTTCTACTTGCAGAGGATTGAATTATAGAAGTGTCTAGAAAAAATAACCGTGAAAGCTTTGGCAACCAAAATGAGAAACATATTTAAGGTGGATTGGCTGCAGGGAGGATTACAGGATGCATTTAATGCTTTTAATGCTTTTGTTCCAGTGTATGAGATATTGGACAAGTCTTGAAAGAGGGATCGAGGAGACCGAGAAAGTGTTAGAAGCTATTATGCATGATCTTTTTTCAACCCGAACATGGGTACAACAAAATATATAAGCATATATATATATATATATATATATATATATCTTTTTAAGAGCAATAAATCAATGTAACACCCCAATGCAAAGGAAAAAGTTTGACGTTCTATTTTTTTCATGGACTTGTGATATAATTGTATCATAAAACATAAATTCACCATACATTTTTATAAAATTACCGGTCAGTGACCTGAACATTTCATATTGACTTCCTAAGCATTCCATACTTATAACTAACAAGATAATTCATGGCATTAATGTTAAGGAATCAGTCAGTCATTTAGACCCACAAAGGCTCTCTATTGGTCACTTCTAACCATGAGAGTAACGGTGGTGGCAGTGATTTATTTACACACACATACACATACGCATGCATGCATACATACATATATATATGGAGATGGGGCCATGCACCAAAATGCATGTAATTTTACATGCACCAGGGTCTATATCTTCCACGTTTTGTTTTTTTACTTTTTTAGAAAATATCACTATGTATATTCGTTCCTATATCCCTTCTATATGCCATTCGAATTTCGTCAGAAACAGAGACTCATATGCCTTCCATCTACATAGGTACTTTTAACGGTCTTAGAATTGTTGTAATCGATCTGTTCTAGATGGAGGATATAGGAGTCTTTGTTTCTAACGAATAATAGCATAATGGAGAGAGATATAGATGAATATATATGGTAATATTTTCCAAAAAATAAAATAAAAATGAGGAAGATATAGGCCCTGGTGCATGTAAAATTACATGCACCTGAGTGCATGCTCCCCAACCCCTATATATAAAGCGTAAAATGGGGCTTCCCCTTAGAGGGAGCTAACTTGGCCCCTCGCACCATTTCGCCCACTTTTTATTTTATTTTTTTGAAAATTTTTTCCATGGATTTTCATAAATATATCCCTATATTATGTCATTCAAATTTCGCGTGAAACAGAGATTCCTACGGCCTCCATCCAAAAGGGTTATTTTTAGCAATTCTGTTACCGTTAAAAAATGATTGTCTAGATAGAGGCCGCAGGAGTCTCTGTTTCACACGAAATTTGAATAGCATCATATAGGGATATAGTGATGAATATTCACGAACGAATTTTCAAAAAAAAAGGGGTGAAATGACGCAGGGGAAGCCAAGTTAGCTCCCCCAAGGAACATCCCCATTTACCTTATATATAGAGAGAGAGAGGGCAGGGAGCCTGCACCCAGTGGTGTAGGAAACTCCCTGCACCCACCCCATTTTCGCATTATTTTTTTGCTTTTTTGAATTAAAAGTTGGGGAGACTTACTTAATATGTTGAGGGGAATAAGTGGTGATACATGGTGATCTAAATTCCCCAAGGTTTCATTTCAAAAAAATCAAAAAATAATGAAAAATTAGGTCGGGTGTAGGGAATTTCCTGCACCCGCCGGTGTAGGGTCCTTTTTCCCGTATATATATATATATATATATATAGAGAGAGAGAGAGAGAAAAGGGAGCCTACACCCAGGGGTGTAGGTAACTACCTACACCCGACTCATTTTTTCATAGATTTTTTATTTTTTTTAAATGAAATTTTGGGGGAATTAGATCACTATGTACCACCATGATGTCATTCAAAATTCAACTGAATTCGAGACTCCTATCATCTTCATCAAGACTATCAAATTTCAACGGTCTCAGAATTACTGAAATTGACCCTTTCTAGATGAATGTGTTAGGAATGTTTGTTTTGCATGAAACTTGAAACACATATTCCTCTCAATATATTAAGAAAATCCTCCTAAGGTTTCATTCAAAAAAACTCAAAAATCATGAAAAAAAGGACGAGTGTAGGTAGTTACCTACACCCCAGGCTTAGGCTCCCAGCTCCTATATATATATATATATATATATATATATATATATATATACATATGTAATGACTAATGGGAAGACCAAAGTTGTTTGATGGCCTAAATAAACCCTTGGGAGACACGACCATCCCAGCCCCACCATCCATATAGGACAGGTTCTAGACACATCAGCTAGTAGGTTCTTGTAGATACATCATACATGCACTAGTTACTTATTTGTATGTTTTAAATGGCAAAGATATTTCTTCCACAAAAGCAAACAATATAACTCGCAAGGGGGCAAATGCCTCTCGTTCTCAGAGCTTCCCCCATCACTAAACACAACAATGTCCCACGAAATATAATGGGGGCAAGTGAATGTGCTAATACACCACCCCCAAAGGTTCAATTTATCAGCACAACACTTCCACAAATTCTTTCATCTTCAGTCTTCACATTTCCGACACTTCTCCCACCAGCCATCGAAATGCAGGTAGATATGCATCATTTTTTTAATCAGACAGTATTCTTAAAGCCACGTCTACTTGCAGAATAAGGCGCCGCTATTAACGAGATTTCTTATGAGGTTAAATCATAATTTTCGTTCAGTAGGGTATCAGAAATCATATCGCCGTGCAAGATTTCAACTTTTCCCATCTAATCGATGCTATTCGCGGGAAAAAAACATAAGAAGGGAAACTTGACTCAGATACCTTCGGGTTATCGACGTGGGCGTTCTTACGGATCTGCTTGGAGATGGCGAACCGGAGCTTGGCGATGGTGACGACCTCGTCGAGTGTGTAGATCTCCATGACGGTAGGGAGCGATCGGCACGCCTTCTTGAAGAAGTCAAAAACCCTCGCCCTCGCCTCCTCCATCGTCACGGAGTTCGCCGGAACCTTGAGACTCCTCATCGTGAATGCCATCCCGATCCTTCCCCTTCTCCTCTTCCGCAATGCTAAGTATCAAACCCTAATTCTAGTAATCTCTTCTATGTTCTTAATCTCCAGAGAAACTCAGCAGAGGCTGCAGAGAACAGAGAGTGGAAGAGAGCGCCTCTCTCTCCCGCATATTGCACAGCCGGTGTATTAGCAGCTTCCAAAAAAAAGTCTTATCGGGTCGGGTCGTATCCACCAACGACCCGAATGTGTCAATAGCACCAAAAAGCCTAACCGGTAACCGGAATGGTTAGTTTCTTATGGATTTGGATCCTCTAGGTAAGTTCACTTTTACCTAGAGTAGGTAATATAGTATGGATGAATGTCCCCTCATTCCATATACATCTGGCAACCATCTATTAAAAAGAAAGGATTGAAGTTAGTTGGTAAACCTCTCCCCTATTAATGTTTGTTACTTTTCATAAAGTTTGAAGGTTACTTTATATATTTCTAATAATTAAATATTTTCTTATGCAAAAAAATAGATCCATATCATAATATTTAATCACTTTTCATCTAAGTAATTACTTTTCTATACACACAAAAAATTACAACATCCAACGGATTCGTATCATTAATATCTAATGGTAAAAAAATTATAATATGAAATAATCGAGTTTTTTTAAAGGTAAGTAAGTATATTGCTGTGAGAATCAGATTACATTACAAGAGTAGTATAAACCCCTAGCAAAAACCCCAAATGGGGGTGGGGATCTGTTAAGACGGTAGAAAGCCGGACAAAAGGTTGGTTCCCATCAAAGAGAGACAACCAAAACTTTGGATTGTATTCGAGATCTTCCAAGATCCGGTTCGCCGTGACCCTTGCAGGTGTAGTTGAGCCCGTGGTCCAACGGAGGTTGCACTCCCGCCAGATCCACCACGTAGAGGTCGCGATAGCAGTTCTCAATCTCAGGGCCAATTCGGCGTCATGGTAATTAATGGACTTGAGCCAGTCTAGGACCCCCCTGTTAGAAGAGCCAGCCCAAAGGGCTGGAAGATGGAGAGATAGAGAGATGAAGTCCCAGGTATCCCTGGAATATGGGCAATCCCAGAAAAAAGTGATCTCTAATTTCACTTTGGGAGTCACATAACATGCAGTTTCCATCAATGGATAAACCCATATTTAGGAGCCTATCACAGGTGGGGAGCCCATTACGAGCCACACAAAACATAAAACATTTATGCTTAAGGACCGCCTTGGAGACCCACACTTCCGTCCAATAGTTGAAGATGAGACCCCTTGCTCTGACCAGGTCAAAGCAAGAGCGGAAGGAGAAACCTGTTGGAGGAGAAGACTAAATGTATAATGGGCCACGCTGCACAAGAGCCGGTGCGATGATGTCAAGGTTCCTCAATAAGGCCTTCTAGATTAAAGAAGCATTGACGGGGAAGGCAATTCCCAGAAGGATTCCACACGAAGATACTTAGCGCGAAGATAATCCGCCCAGAGAGAGCCCTCCACAGTAAGGAACCTCCAAGTCCACGCAACCTTCGAGGTCTTAGCAAGATCCCCAAGGGACCTAATACCCATCCCACCTTCATCTTAAGGACGACAAGCATCCAGCCGTGCAATCTCTTGTCTCTTGTAATCCCACAAGAAATCAGCACAAAGAGAGGAAATCTTGGAGATGGACGAGGAGATGAGGATTGTGCATTCGGTCAAATAGAGCAAGATACCAGCAATGACAGAGTTAATAAGTTTAATACGCCCCGCCATAGAGAGTAAACGTGCCTTCCAGCCGCAAAGATGGCTAACCTTGCCCACCATAACCTTCCCCACCAAAGAACGACTAATTTTATGGGAAAGAGGGATAACAAGATAGGTCGTGGGTAAGGCTTCAGCAAGGAGCCCCAAGGCAAGATTCCACCCAAATTGAGAGCTAGCATTCTTGGAGCAGAGAAGCCTGTTTTTTGCCCTATTCATCTTGAGCCCAGAAAACACCCCAAAAGCATTCATAGTAATGCCAATGGCATTTAGTATTCTGGAATTGCACTTAGTAAAAAAAGGAGGTCATCAACATATATCAAGTGAGTGGGAGCCCCCCCCTCCTACCCATAGGGGAGATGCAACCATCCACCACTGCCTGGCCAACCAGATAGGTGAGAGTCTCCATTACGATAGTGAAAAGGAGGGGGCTCTGGGGTCTCCCTGCCGAAGGCCCTTTGAGCCTTTGAACAGCCCATGAGGAATGCCATTGACCAAGACCGAGAAGGACACAATGCCAATGCAGTTATACATCCACCCCAACCTGGTGGAGACAAATCCCATAGCAGCCAATATGTTCAGAAGGAATTGATAGTTTACCGAATCAAATGCCTTAGCAAGATCAACCTTCACACACGCCCTAGGAAGGCCCCTCTGCCTCCCAAAACCCTGTGACAATTCTTGAGCTAGGCGCACACTATCTCCAATGCACCGACCTTTAATAAAAGCCATTTGATTTGGGGTGTGGGAGAACCTCCGAGAGTAGTTTCGCAAATATCTTTTAAATGACATTGCAGTAGGAGATTGGCCTAAAGTCCCCCACCCCAGAGGGAGAGGGGACCTTAGGAACAAATGTCAGAAAAAAGTATGGTTAACTTGTCTTAACATCGCCCCACCCGAAGGGAGGGAGGAGATAGCATGAATAACCTCCTTTTTAACAAGATTCCGGTGATATTTGAAGAACTTGGCATTGAATCCATCGGGTCTCGGGGTAGAGGCGGGGGACAGAATGGGGAGAGGATAGGACACAGGGGAAGGGCTGGATGACGCAACCAAGGATGGTGGGGGGAAGCGAGGATGGAAGGACATAGGTCGAGTGATGATGGAGCGAGTGCCTCCCGAGATGGGCAGATGCCTGACAACAATGAGCGTCGAGGAGGCAGAAGGGGAGTGTCCCGGCGGCATGGGGGGTGGAAGAGGGTGCGAAGGAGAGAAGCTAGGGTTAGGGTTAGGGGAAGGGGCGGGAGGGGCGGGATCAGGAGCCATTGATAACCCCCTCTAAAATTTACTCTTTGCATTAACAAATAAATCGAGTTATTAGTATGTACCTATCAAATAGATTTTTCGGATGGATGTCATAGCATATATATCTCTATATATTTGTTGAAGATGGCCATATAATTGGCATTCGTATCATTATGAAATATACCAATATTGTAAAAAATACAATATCAAACAAATGATTTTGTAATTTTTAAATTGAAAATACATACAATAGTAGACATATATTGATATTAAGGTTATGCATGCATCCACATAGTAATATATCATCTTTAATGTAAAATAGTTGATCATAAAAAAAATATCAGCATCAATTTCCTAAAGAATATGAATATGGTTATGACAATTTTGCGGAACCATCTGTATAGTAATCATCCATAATCGTTGATGAAAGCGAAATTCGCCTCTTTAATAAATATAAATAATGTTGTAGTACAGGAGGCGAATTTTGTTCAGCAAAAACCACAGACTTTGAATGCTGTGGAATATTTATACTTGGTAAGTGTACCAAGGTCGAACACAGGGATACGGCAGCCTAATCTGTGTGTATTGAATTTTGGTTCATGAAGTTCAATGTCAATTAATCTCAATTTCAGGTCCATATGCAAATTATGATGCACTATGATATTTTCAAGGCAATGCAAAGTGATGCTATGATGCATGTATTTTTATTGGTTCTTATGCAAATATAAAGTGATGCATGAAATAAGAATGCAAGAGAATAATAAAGCCTACAATTATACCCTAAAAATTATGAGCAACAACATAGAAATGAAATCAGTTCATATTAATCATAACATTAAAAAGCGGTCATCGGATCAAAGCCAGACAAGGAGAGCAGAGTCCCAATATTTGCACATGAAAATTCACTTCATTTAAAACAGGAGCAAATGAGACAAATAAGTACGCTAAGATGAAGAGGACAAAACAAGGATCAAAACGACACTAAAATCATGCAATTCGGACCTACGATGCTCAAGTTATGCTAAAAACAGTGCAAGGGCATAATTGTAATAAAAAGGCAATGAAATAAAGGGATAAATATTGCATTTAGGTCCCTGGAGGGACCTAAATGCAAATACCAAAAACCGTCTGGCCATTTTGTAATTTCTCCATTTGCGCGCAGGGGCCTTTTTGCAAATCTTCAGAATCTGGAGGGCTTCCCTGTAAAATACCCAGGCACGCACGTGAGGCACATGCCTGGGGACCAAAATGTAATTCCATAAACTTCCGGGTCTTTTTATGCAATTTACCCAGCACCTCACGTGCTCTGCACGTGAGGGACTAGGCTCAGGTGATCCCTGCAGGTTCGGGCCACGTGAATTCTTCTGGAGGTTCGGCGCAGGCTCGATCCACCCGAGCCTATAGGTTCAGAGTGAAGGCTCGGGTGGCATATGATGTCGCCACGTGGCATCATCCTAGCCGCCCGATCCTATAGATCGGACGGCAACTGTGCTTCCTCCTCCACCGCGGGCCACCGGAGGAGGCTGTGCTCCGGCGAACCTCTGTGGGCTCCGCCACCCTTTGCGAGGCTATCTGAGGTTCATGGAAGCTTTCTAGAAGTGTGGCGGAGGTCTTGGAGTCGAGGCGAGGCTCCGGGGATGATCGGAGGTCGAGGGCGGGGAAGCCTCACCGGAGCAGAAATGCTTGAAGGTGGTCCGATGCAGACTCCGGCCAATGAAGTACCTGCAAGCGTTAGAGATAGCTGAAGCTTGTGCGAATGCTTGCGAGTGAGAGGTGAGGCGAGTGGACGGCCGTGAAGCGACAGGAATGGTGGCCTGAGATCATCTCCTCCGACGGAGCTTGGAGGAGAGGGGAATCGGAGCGGGGGAGGTTTTGGAGAAAGGGAGATGGGTCGGCGAAAACGAGGGTGGTCGGGCGGAGATGGTAGGTTGATTGGATGAGGGTAACTGTGGTTTATGGAGTTGGAAAAATTAAGAAAAGAATTAACAAAACTCACCTCGCCGGAGCGAGGTGTTGGCGGAGGTTTTGGCTTGGGATGAGCACCCTGGGGGTACTCCGGTCGTCGCCCAGCTGGTCATCCATCTCCAGCGAGCTCAATGGTGCGCAGAGACACCGCGACACGGCCACATCGGTCGTGGGTCGACACCGAACTCCAGCCGTCGCTGCCTCGACGCCCCGCCCTCTCCGCTGTCACCGGAGGGGCGGGGGAGACTGGGCTAGAGCCCACAAATGGTGGACGAGTGGCTCCAGTGGCGGGGGAGGTGTTTTATAGCAGGTGGAGGTCGGAGGTTACGTGATGGAGGAACGGTTTTGATGGGAGGTTTTAATGGCGTGGGAGTGAAGGCAGTGATTGATGGTGGTGGCGCGAGGGAGGCGGATGAATGGGCTACGTGGAGGAGCGTTAGGAGCTCGAGGGGATGGTCGGGGTGACGGCCAAAAAAGGAAGGGGGCGGGGGATGCGCGAGGTTCGTAACGTATGGGAGCGGGGCGGCTTGAGGTTGACGATGGTGGTTGGATCGTTGGATCTTGATCCAACGGTTGGGATGAGTTCGCGAGCGGAAGGCCCTGATCAGATCCTTAGGATCTGATCGTGTGGTGGAGAGGGGGGTGTTTATGAGCGGTAGGGATTGACTCGGGGAGGCGATCTAACGGTCAGGGACGAATGGTTGACGTGGAGTACGGGGAAGCGTACGATATGGGCGATCGGACGGTAACGGTGAGGGGCTGACGTGGCAGGTTGTTAGGCATTGGATGGGTGGGAGATCAGACAGTTGATGATTAGGCGCTGGTGAGCGGCGTGGATCTGATCCAGAGGACGATCGGGCGGCTGAGGGATGAAGCGGGTTTGGAGGGCGGAGATGGACGTGATTGGAGCAAATCCAACGGCCTGAAATGGTGACGGGTGGCCAGAGAAGAAGCGGGCCGCGTGGCGGCTCCAGAGAGCGCCACGTGGCCCAATCAGAAAAATTCCAAAGATAATTACAAAGATAAATAGAAAAGAAATAGTTAGAGGCCGAATTAGGAAAAAGTCAAAATATGAAAGTTGCTCGTCTCGACGTGATCTACAATTTTTATGTTGGTCAAAAAGCCAAAAGAGGTCATTTGTACAAACGTATTTTTGGGGATATTTTTAAGGGGATAAAAATACCGATTTTGTGGTTTTGAGTTGTTTTTGTATTTTTTAGTGGTTTTAAATGTCAGTAATTTATAGACAAGTTATCTACCTAATTCTTAGGGGTTTTTGAGTGATAAAATAGATACAGAAAAATAAGAGAAATTAAATACAATAAATTACAGGTAATTTATACACAATATGGTACATGATAAAAATAGAGAATTAAAGGTGCTTTTATTGGATTATTTAACACAGGGGTTTTAATAAGTGGCTTTTAGCATGATGAATACGAGATTCATCATACCCCTATACTTAAACCATGCTCGTCCTCGAGCATCTAAAGAATGAAAGAGTTGGATTAATTCCTGACAGTGCGTGTGAAAAATTCAAGGCTTGATCTTTCGAAGACCCTTGACCTAAGTGATCCTAAAATTCTGGGTTTATCCAAGCCTTAGTCAGAAGGAATCCAACTTCTCTGATTATCAGACTCTCTTTTTGTACATATAATATAAGGATATGACATTTAGTGTACTGCATTTCATGAGAGTCGAGTCGATGCATCACCCAAGGTTCTGGTCCCAAAGATCTTCCTCTAGACCTAATCCTCAATACTAGGGAATAAGTCTATTCTTGCTTCAGTCAACCGTCTCTATAGTTTGTCAGACTTGAAAGTGTAGATGGACGGCCAGATGATGGAAGGACATGGGATTGTGTCTATTTTTCTCAACCTCACATTGGAACAAGGGGCCTCTCGAGTGCCTTTTACTCAACACATGTATATTATTATTTTGTTGATCAATGTGTCTGTCAAGAGAGTTGGAGTCATCTGCACTTGTTTTTCTGGGAATACACCGGGGTGTGTCTCTTTTGAGTATCTAAGATACCTTCGACACCCAGACTTGTAGCATTTACGATGCAGAGCCCTTTTTCGGTGTCAGCCCGACTCCTGGTCCTAATTAGCGCTTGGTCCAAGTGGACATTTTAAAAAAAGTTTGGGAGCGCTCGCCATTGGTGGAAGCTCATTTGGAAATTGACTTTAGATTTAGAGCTTTTCTTTGACATTTCATTTCTTTTGTTGGCTAGCTCCACTGCTTTTACCAAGGGATTGGCGCACACTGATCAACAAATTCCTTTAGGTTTCATCACACCCTGGCACTTCTAGGTAAATATCAAAGAGATAGCATATGAATCTTGTTCACATACTGGAGAGGGTTTTGCTGACACTCAGGTTTTCTGAAGCCTTCATTAACTTTATCCCATCCTCGAATATCATTAGATCGGGTCTAAACTCGTTTCTCTGGTCCTAGTTCCTCAAGTGATATCTCATCTCAGCTCATCAATCATGCAGTTGTGGAAGTGACTGTTCTGATCATATTTTCTTGAAGGTAGAGATGAAGAGTGCAATATAGCACTCAAATCTTTCAAATCAGAGGAGTGTGGATATTTAAGTCATGAAAACCCTAATGACTAAGGCATGTTAACTCAGACTCTCAAGATTCCAGAGGTCCAGTGTCCTCAAAATACTCAAGCCTTGCGTGAGTGTGAATGTGTCAGGAATACACCAACTCCATGGGTTAAAGAATTTTTGTTTGATTTTTATCTTTTGCAAATTTTTATGGGTTTTAATTTTTTTTTTGGAGAGACAATGACTGACCCAGGCTCAAATAAATAAAAGTATCCACTCTCAGCCAGTATGGGTGTAAGTGCGGGTCGAGACCCGTGATCCTTAAGGACAATGCCATATGCGGTGTCCTTTAAACCACCCACTCTGCTAAGGGAGACCGAGGTTCCCTCACTGAAAATGTCTACTAAGCCTAGTAGTCAGAGTCAAATCTCGAAAAAAAATTTTTTTTGAAAAAGGGTTATTTATAAAGATTAATCCCTCAATTTTTAAGAAAACTTTTTTACAAGGTTTTTACAAAACTCAGTTCACAGGTTTACCAAAACCCAGCCCGAAAAAATAAAATTTAAAAAGTTTTAAAAATGCGAGCTAAGGCTAAAGTAATATACAATAATATACGGTATACCCCCCTATACCTAAAATTTGCTATGTCCTCATAGCATAAGTGCCATGAAGCCAATGCTCGGTTTAAGTACAGGGTGATATAGCGGAACTGAGGAGGAGGGTCCCCATATACTTAGGCCAAAACTCGGCCTAAGCACAAGAAGACCGAACGAGGGAGGGATGAATAGGCAGGTCCCCCCTATACTTAGGCTACAAATAGCCTAAGTAAGATCTGCGTTGGGGGGGGGGGTTCTATGATACAAGGGTGAGGGGGAAAGGGTTCTTGAAAAATAGATACACAGAGAGAGAGAGAGATAGAGAGAGAGAGAGTGAGTGAGTGAAATATACAGGGGAAGGGTGGGGGTGAGTATGTGCATGTGCAGTGTAGGTGTGTGTGGGGGGGGATTTTTTTTGAGTACAATATGCAAGACTGAAAATAAATATGCAGATGCAATGTTTTTTTTACAACATGCAATGCTATTTGACTGATAAAAATCCTAGAATTTCTTCACGGCATCTTTTGCGGCCTCTTCAGCAGAAGCTTCCAACTTCGCGCCTCCATGACGATCAGGCGTCCCCGATTTTCATGGGCCCTGCCACAAAAGAGAAAAGTTAGAATCTCAAGGAAATCAAATCAGCAAATAATGTGCAAAGAAATGATGCATGAGATGAGGACCAAATTTTTGAAATAATTTTAAAAAAATCAAAATCCAAAAATTAAGCAAAGCCGTATCCCCGGCAACGGCGCCATTTGATGAAAGCGAAATTCGCTTCTTTAATAAATATAAATAATGTTGTAGTACAGGAGGCGAATTTTGTTCAGCAAAAACCACACACTTTGAATGCTGTGGAATATTTATACTTGGTAAGTGTACCAAGGTCGAACACAGGGATACGACAGCCTAATCTGTGTGTATTGAATTTTGGTTCATGAAGTTCAATGTCAATTAATCTCAATTTCAGGTCCATATGCAAATTATGATGCACTATGATATTTTCAAGGCAATGCAAAGTGATGCTATGATGCATGTATTTTTATTGGTTCTTATGCAAATATAAAGTGATGGAAATAAGAATGCAAGAGAATAATAAAGCCTACAATTATACCCTAAAAATTATGAGCAACAACATAGAAATGAAATCAGTGTCATATTAATCATAACATTAAAAAGCGGTCATCGGATCAAAGCCAGACAAGGAGAGCAGAGTCCCAATATTTGCACATGAAAATTCACTTCATTTAAAACAGGAGCAAATGAGACAAATAAGTACGCTAAGATGAAGAGGACAAAACAAGGATCAAAACGACACTAAAATCATGCAATTCGGACCTACGATGCTCAAGTTATGCTAAAAATAGTGCAAGGGCATATTTGTAATAAAAATGCAATGAAATAAAGGGATAAATATTGCATTTAGGTCCCTGGAGGGACCTAAATGCAAATACCAAAAACCGTCTGGCCATTTTGTAATTTCTCCATTTGCGCGCAGGGGCCTTTTTGCAAATCTTCAGAATCTGGAGGGCTTCCCTGTAAAATACCCAGGCACGCATGTGAGGCACATGCCTGGGGACCAAAATGTAATTCCATAAACTTCCGGGTATTTTTATGCAATTTACCCAGCACCTCACGTGCTCTGCACGTGAGGGACTAGGCTCAGGTGATCCCTGCAGGTTCGGGCCACGTGAATTCTTCTGGAGGTTCGGCGCAGGCTCGATCCACCCGAGCCTATAGGTTCAGAGTGAAGGCTCGGGTGGCATATGATGTCGCCACGTGGCATCATCCTAGCCGCCCGATCCTATAGATCGGACGGCAACTGTGCTTCCTCCTCCACCGCGGGCCACCGGAGGAGGCTGTGCTCCGGCGAACCTCTGTGGGCTCCGCCACCCTTTGCGAGGCTATCTGAGGTTCATGGAAGCTTTCTAGAAGTGTGGCGGAGGTCTTGGAGTCGAGGCGAGGCTCCGGGGATGATCGGAGGTCGAGGGCGGGGAAGCCTCACCGGAGCAGAAATGCTTGAAGGTGGTCCGATGCAGACTCCGGCCAATGAAGTACCTGCAAGCGTTAGAGATAGCTGAAGCTTGTGCGAATGCGTGCGAGTGAGAGGTGAGGCGAGTGGACGGCCGTGAAGCGACAGGAATGGTGGCCTGAGATCATCTCCTCCGACGGAGCTTGGAGGAGAGGGGAATCGGAGCGGGGGAGGTTTTGGAGAAAGGGAGATGGGTCGGCGAAAACGAGGGTGGTCGGGCGGAGATGGTAGGTTGATTGGATGAGGGTAACTGTGGTTTATGGAGTTGGAAAAATTAAGAAAAGAATTAACAAAACTCACCTCGCCGGAGCGAGGTGTTGGCGGAGGTTTTGGCTTGGGATGAGCACCCTGGGGGTACTCCGGTCGTCGCCCAGCTGGTCATCCATCTCCAGCGAGCTCAATGGTGCGCAGAGACACCGCGACACGGCCACATCGGCCGTGGGTCGACACCGAACTCCAGCCGTCGCTGCCTCGACGCCCCGCCCTCTCCGCTGTCACCGGAGGGGCGGGGGAGACTGGGCTAGAGCCCACAAATGGTGGACGAGTGGCTCCAGTGGCGGGGGAGGTGTTTTATAGCAGGTGGAGGTCGGAGGTTACGTGATGGAGGAACGGTTTTGATGGGAGGTTTTAATGGCGTGGGAGTGAAGGCAGTGATTTATGGTGGTGGCGCGAGGGAGGCGGATGAATGGGCTACGTGGAGGAGCGTTAGGAGCTCGAGGGGATGGTCGGGGTGACGGCCAAAAAAGGAAGGGGGCGGGGGATGCGCGAGGTTTGTAACGTCTGGGAGCGGGGCGGCTTGAGGTTGACGACGGTGGTTGGATCGCTGGATCTTGATCCAACGGTTGGGATGAGTTCGCGAGAGGAAGGCCCCGATCAGATCCTTAGGATCTAATCGTGTGGTGGAGAGGGGGGGGGGTGTTTATGAGCGGTAGGGATTGACTCGGGGAGGCGATCTAACGGTGAGGGACGAATGGTTGACGTGGAGTACGGGGAAGCGTACGATATGGGCGATCGGACGGTAACGGTGAGGGGCTGACGTGGCAGGTTGTTAGGCATTGGATGGGTGGGAGATCAGACGGTTGATGATTAGGCGCTGGTGAGCGGCGTGGATCTGATCCAGAGGACGATCGGGCGGCTGAGGGATGAAGCGGGTTTGGAGGGCGGAGATGGACGCGATTGGAGCAGATCCAACGGCCTGGAATGGTGACGGGTGGCCAGAGAAGAAGCGGGCCGCGTGGCGGCTCCAGAGAGCGCCACGTGGCCCAATCAGAAAAATTCCAAAGATAATTACAAAGATAAATAGAAAAGAAATAGTTAGAGGCCGAATTAGGAAAAAGTCAAAACATGAAAGTTGCTCGTCTCGACGTGATCTACAACTTTTATGTTGGTCAAAAAGCCAAAAGAGGTCATTTGTACAAAACGTATTTTTGGGGATATTTTTAAGGGGATAAAAATACCGATTTTGTGGTTTTGAGTTGTTTTTGTATTTTTTAGTGGTTTTAAAGGTCAGTAATTTATAGACAAGTTATCTACCTAATTCTTAGGGGTTTTTGAGTGATAAAATAGATACAGAAAAATAAGGGAAATTAAATACAATAAATTACAGGTAATTTATACACAATATGGTACATGATAAAAATAGAGAATTAAATGTGCTTTTATTGGATTATTTAACACAGGGGTTTTAATAAGTGGCTTTTAGCATGATGAATACGAGATTCATCATACCCCTATAATTAAACCATGCTCGTCCTCGAGCATCTAAAGAATGAAAGAGTTGGATTAATTCCTGACAGTGCGTGTGAAAAATTCAAGGCTTGATCTTTCGAAGACCCTTGACCTAAGTGATCCTAAAATTCTGGGTTTATCCAAGCCTTAGTCAGAAGGAATCCAACTTCTCTGATTATCAGACTCTCTTTTTGTACATATAATATAAGGATATGACATTTAGTGTACTGCATTTCATGAGAGTCGAGTCGATGCATCACCCAAGGTTCCAGTCCCAACGATCTTCCTCTAGACCTAATCCTCAATACTAGGGAATAAGTCTATTCTTGCTTCAGTCAACCGTCTCTGTAGTTTGTCAGACTTGAAAGTGTAGATGGACGGCCAGATGATGGAAGGACATGGGATTGTGTCTATTTTTCTCACCCTCACATTGGAACAAGGGGCCTCTCGAGTGCCTTTTACTCAACACATGTATATTATTATTTTGTTGATCAATGTGTCTGTCAAGAGAGTTGGAGTCGTCTGCACTTGGTTTTCTGGGAATACACCGGGGTGTGTCTCTTTTGAGTATCTAAGATACCTTCGACACCCAGACTTGTAGCATTTACGATGCAGAGCCCTTTTTTGGTGTCAGCCCGACTCCTGGTCCTAATTAGCGCTTGGTCCAAGTGGACACTTTAAAAAAAGTTTGGGAGCGCTCGCCATTGGTGGAAGCTCATTTGGAATTTGACTTTAGATTTAGAGCTTTTCTTTGACATTTCATTTCTTTTGTTGGCTAGCTCCACTGCTTTTACCAAGAGATTGGCGCACACTGATGTTGAAGCGTATTTTCGAGGGTTTGAGTACCCGATTTTGCACTCGGATAGTCGTTGCGAACCCGCAAAAACACGATCAAACAAATAATTTACCGGACTTAGCTATATTATGCACAAGGCAAAGTATAGGGTAAGTCAGGGTCGATCCACAGAGACAGGAAAATTTTGCACTTTATAAAAATACTTTTGTAAGTTTGCAAAATGTTTGAATAACAAGAATCGAAATGAAAATTGAGAAGACAATAGTGCAGGTAGGTAAGTGTTGATCGCTCCCCTTCTTTGCGGCAACTTCCAAATGGGACTCGTACGCAGTAACTCTTCGCGAATTTGGATATTCTGTCGAGGCGAGTTGGATGCGATAACAATCGCGGATCGAGCTCAAACCTCGTGTCACGTCCCAGATCTCCAAGAGTCGAGGATAATCACCGTTAGATACGGATCGTCACGATAGTTTGACGAATTCCTGCACGAAAGAAAAAATAACAAAATAAGACAGATATAAAATTTAAAGTGATAAAATAAAAGCGAAATAGAAATATGGTGATCGACGGCTCGGGAGGAAGCCTCTGGAGTCGGATTCACAGAGGGGCCGAGAAAATGATGGTTGGCAGACGTCTATGGTGTTGAATGACTTTTGGCGGCACTCGGGGTGGAGCCTCAGGAGTCGGATTCACTGGGGGTCCGAATGCACAAGTCGACGAGATCACTTCGATACTTCGTCGATGTACGATTAATTATGATGATGGGATTTTGCTAGACGATGGAATTAGTTTGAGTGGGATTGGTAGGCAATTGAATGGGGATGGAATGGTGGAGGATGCTTTGAATTCTAATGGAATACTCCGATCTCCCCTCCAAAACCCCTTATCGTGTTATTTATACACGTTAGATAGTCGTTGAAATGCCAAGGGGCACATCCCTTCCATTAACGTGTGCACCTTTTCCAATTGGAATGCATCCCTTTATATTGGAACCTTTTCATGTTAATAGCACCTCTTCACATTAGTGGGAGTTAGCATTTTCTATCTTACGTTGACCATTCCAATGGCCAACTAAATGAGCCATTCATTGGCCCCCATGTGATTTAACGCATGCTGCATCTTAGTCCCTTTAGCACGGCTCTCAAAAATAACATATTGCATACGTATCAATTACTTTATTAATATGCATCACACTAGATTTATGTTCTGTAAAGTGATATGAGATGCAATTCATGATCCCAACATAACATAGTAGCTTCAAATATTTTCCGAGTGTGAAGAGGTGCATGGACCATGTATAAAAATGTAAACACATTCTTGTTTTGTCATTCATAACATAATGTGCATTTTAACTTATGGATTTATCTCTAATCAACATTCTTGTGTAACAAATCATAGATTCATCATACCCCGTGCTTAAGATTTGCTAGTCCCTAGCAAATATAAATGAATAATCTCAAAACTCTAATATTAACATATAAGTAGATCATAGCCTCAGTTGGTTATAATAATTTATAAAGTTTGAGATTGGAAATGAATCTCTTCCTATAATGCTAAGTCATCTCAAGTGTCCTCAAGATATGAGTTCATGTATAGACTTGCTCGATTCAGATTAAGTGATACCTAGCATCAATAATGTTTTTAGACCTGAGGATAGAGTCAAATGTCAAATGTACTGCATTGATCAAGTACTTTCATCCACAAACCTCTAGCTCTAATACACTAAGCCAGGAAATGCCTGAGATGGGGGCTCAGAGTATTCTCACAAGCTCCAACTTCATAATTAGTTTAACACTCAACCCAACTTCCTCCAACTGGTCAGCAAGAAAAATAATAGGTTGATTTGAGAAATATTTAGGTTTAGGCTTATTTGGTGGAGATGACTTTGCTCAGATTTCAGTGTATGGATATGAGAGTGGTATAATATAGAATAAATGTTCATTATAAAATAATTTTGTTGAATAGTAGAGAAGAGAAAAATATAGATGGCATGAGAAGGGAATATTAACACACTGGTTCTCTTGGTTTTCTCTTCTTATTTCTTCTTCTTCTTCTCTCTCTCTTTTTTCTCTTTTTTTGCAATATTTTTTTTTGCTATACTTCTTTCTCTCTCTCTCTCTTTTTGCAGTACTTCTTTTCTTCTTCTTTTTTTTTGCAATATTTCTCTTCACTTTTCAAGAGAATCAATGTGCCTCAATGCTTTCTTCTAGGACTTAGAAACATAAAGAGACATGTATTTTGTTGTAAATGGAGGATAGAGTATTGAAGAATATTTCTCTTTTGATGCATAATAGAAGAAGAGGGATAAAGAAGTCGAATGAAATGAACAATACAGAATATTAATGGAAGACTTTTAAAGAAGTGGTGGATTTGAGAAGTATGTAGAAAGGCAAGCAAGAGGATGGTATGTGAAGGTTTCAAGTGTGTACAATAATTGTGCATAATGGGTAATTGCTTGACCAGTTGGGAACACTCCCTTACATTTTATGGTGGACTCCCTTCCTCACATATATTTGGTGGAACACTCCCTACTCCTCTACTCCGTGATAAGCTCACCATCACACAAACTCTGAGCACAACCATCAACAGACCCCCTTAGCCTTTTGTATGTCAAGCTAGCATCGCAGTACAAAGCTCCTGATCTTTTCAGTATATAATGTTTAAGCTCATTATTGATACCAAGTGTTAAAAGTTGAATCGAGGCTAAGTCTCTTGATGTAAATGCAAAAGGACAAGAGAGAGTCATAAGCATTCTAAGCTTAGAATCACTTCAAATCTCATACTTCATGTGGTATTTAATGATGAGGCTATTATTTTCCCTATATGTAAACTTAGAGAGTTGAAGTAGGGAAAAGCAAATGAATGTGATGCAATATGCATGAAAAAATGCAATTTTTTTTAGATATTGTCCCCCCATGCGTAAGATTTGCCATGCCCTCATGGTAAATGCATATGCAGTAAACTAGTTATGGGATGATGTATGAGATGGGCAGTGAACAAAGAAATGAGTGTATTATGAGGGGTTTTGCAGAACATGGGTTTCTAAAATAGGCATTGATTTTTCAGATTCAATGACAGGCTTGAGGCGTTGTCCATTCACTCGAAGGGTGATGGATGTTTTAGAATCGGTTATTTCAACGGACCCATTATCAAAAACTTGTGTGACAATGTATGGGCCTTTCCACTTTGACCTGAGCTTTCATGGAAAGAGCTTTAGCTTTGCATCAAACAACCAAACTTTTTGACTAATGGAAAAGGTTTTGTGAGAAATGTTGGCATCATGCCAAATTTTAACCTTTTCTTTGTAAATAAGATTGTTATCATATGCTCGCCAGCGAAGCTCAGTTAACTCATTAAGGTCAAGTAGTCGAATATGACCGGCTTGGGTTAAATCAAGGTTACATTTTTTTATAGCCCATAATGATTTATGATGGATCTCGACGGGGAGATGACAAAGTTTTCCATAAACGATGCGATATGGACTCATCCCTAGAGGAGCCTTATAAGCAGTGCGATAGGCCCATAATGTTGTATTAAGGTGTTGGGACCAATCTTTGCGATCAGAGCGAACAACTTTTTGTAGAATGGTTTTTATTTCTCGATTAGAGACCTCAGCTAAGCCATTAGTTTGGGGATGATAGGCGGTAGAAACTCGATGTTCAATTCCATTATTCTTCATTAGTTTTCGTACCGAATTATTAAGGAAATGCGAACCCCCGTCACTTATAATGACCTTAGGTATGTCGAAGCGAGCAAATAAATCATTCAAGAACTTGATTATTGTTGCACTATCGGCAACACGAGTAGGTATGGCTTCGACCCATCTGGAGACGTAGTCGACTGCAAGAAGGATATATAGGTAACCATTTGATTGAGTGAAGGGACCCATGAAGTCAATGCCCCATGCATCAAAAATTTCAACTACATGGATAGGATTTAGAGGCATCATGTCTCTTTTTGTCATAGTTCCTGTAGTTTGACATGTAGGGCATGATTTCACAAAATCATGGGCATCCTTAAATAAAGTAGGCCAGAAAAAATCACACTGGAGTACTTTTGCAGCTGTACGTTTTCCAGAGTGACGTCCACCACACCCAAAAGTGTGGCAATGAGATAGGACACTCGAAATTTCAGACTCAGGTATACAACGTCTCCATATACAGTCGGTCCCTTCCCTAAATAATAAAGGATCTTCCCAATGGTAGTATCGAGAGTCAGCTATGAATCGATCTCGTTTTGCCTTAGGCCAATCATCAGGAATTCGAGATGTGACTAAGTAGTTTACCATATCAGCAAACCACGGTAGTTGTGATATGGCAAGGATGGATTCATCAGGAAAGGTTTCTAATATGGGAATGAGTTGGTCGGTTTGTTTGGTTTCAGACTCATGGAGTCTGGAGAGATGGTCGGCCACGACATTTTGCGCTCCTGCCTTGTCTTTGATTTCAATGTCAAATTCTTGTAACAAGAGTATCCATCTAATCAATCGTGGTTTCGAATCTTTCTTGGAAAGTAGGTGGCGTAGTGCAGTGTGGTCGGTGTAAATAACCACATGTGAACCCAGTAGGTATGACCTAAATTTTTCAAGTGCAAAGACAACTGCTAGCAATTCTTTTTCAGTGACTGTGTAGTTTTTTTGTGCATCGTCAAGTGTTCTGCTAGCGTAATGGATGGCAATTGGTTTGCCATCTTTTCTTTGACCTAGTACAGCTCTTACTGCATAATCTGATGCATCACACATTATTTCAAAGTCTAAGGTCCAATCAGGGGACTGTAAAATTGGTGCTTCAGTGAGAGACCTTTTTAATGTCTCAAAGGATCTAAGGGCATCTTCAGAAAATTCAAAAGCTCGATCCTTTGAGAGTAACTCAGTAAGAGGTTTAGCAATTTTTGAAAAATCCTTTATGAATCTTCTATAGAAGCCAACATGTCCTAGAAAAGATCGAACACCTTTCAGTGATGTAGGTGTGGATAGGTGAGTTATAGTCTCAATTTTCGATGGGTCAACCTCCATTCCTTTTTTAGAGACAATGTGACCTAGAACAATGCCCTTGGTGACCATAAAATGTGATTTTTCCCATGATAAGACTAGATTCACCTCCATGCATTTTTGCAATACCCGATCAAGAAATCCAAGGCACTCATCAAAGGAATCACCGAATACAGAGAAATCATCCATAAATACTTCCATAAAATCTCCCACCATATCGGCAAATACGGCTAGCATACATCGTTGGAAGGTAGCCGGCGCATTACACAGCCCAAAGGGCATCCGTCGAAAAGCAAATGTACCGTAAGGACATGTAAATGTTATTTTCTCTTGGTCTTCAGGTGCAATAGCTACCTGATTATAACCTGAGTAACCATCGAGAAAACAAAAATATTCCCTCCCCGCTAGTCTCTCAATAATTTGATCTATGAATGGGAGAGGGAAGTGGTCCTTCTTCGTGGCAAGGTTTAATTTCCTGTAATCAACACAAATCCTCCACGAAGTGGTTGTACGAGTGGGGATCTCTTTACCCTGATCATTGGTGACTATAGTCAGACCAGCTTTCTTCGGTACAACTTGTAAAGGGCTGACCCATCGACTATCTGATATTGGGTAGATGATCCCTGCACCTAGCCATTTGCATATTTCCTTCTTAACTACTTCTCGTAGATTTGGATTTAATCTTCTTTGCATTTCTTGAGAAGGTTTTGCATTATCTTCCAAATAAATATGGTGGGTACATAGTGATGGACTTATTCCCCTAAGATCAGATATCGTCCAACCAATTGCCCTTGAATTTCTTCTCAAAACATCCATTAATTTATTTTCTTGATCTAGATCCAAGTGGGCATTGATTATTACCGGGTATGCCTTAATTTTCTTCATCTAGAAACACATATTTTAGGTCCTTCGGTAAAGGTTTTAATTCAACTACGGGGACCTGAATTGTCTCTTGGGAACCTTCTATTGAATTTATGGGGCGGGTGGGTGCGGTGATTGTAAGGTCTTCCTCCTTGTTATGTAGTAATTCCAAAATAGGAGGTTCTAGCATGGGCATAATCATTTCCGAGATAGGAGAAATTAAAGCATCAAGTTCATCCCATGCTTGGTCTAGTTCTATGATATTGAATTTGTCAACGCTTCGTAGGGTTCATTCTTGATGGAATCAAGGGTTTCGGCCACTAAAACATGTTGTCTCTCAAATAATTTATCATCTAAAGTCAAAGTTGTCTCAAGAGGATCTCTAGCGAGGTTCAAGGGAGTTAAATCGTCTATGATTTGTTTAATTGTCGAACATTCCTCTATCCATCCACAATCTTCAGTATCGTGTTCTTGAATTGTGGGGTTGACAAGATCGACAGGAACAATCTCACCATTTACTTTGAATTCTACTTTTCCAACCTCATAGTCAAAATGAGCCTTGGCAGTGGCTAAGAATGGTCTTCCGAGTATAATAGGAGTTTGAGCAAGTGTTTTAGCCGAGTCCATATCTAGTACGATAAAGTCGACTGGGAACTGATGTCCTTGGACTGTGACTAAAACGTCCTCTAGTATTCCTAATGGCCTCTTTACAGATCTGTCAGCTAATTGTAAAATCATAGAAATAGGTTTTAACTGACTTACTGCATAATATTTTAGTACGGCAGCTGGGAGGAGATTTATCGAAGCACCATTATCAAGTAGGGTACGCTCAAAGGTCATGTCTCCAATGATGCACTTTACTAATGGAGCCCCAGGATCTTTCATTTTAAGGGGAAGGAGTTGAGAGATGGCATTAGATGATGCGAGCGGTAACACATGCCTCTCTTCCTCGTGTTGGTCATTCTTTTTCTTTCCCCTCGGTTTTCTTTTTGGAGTGCATTTCTCTTTTAAGAAACGTGAATATGCAGGAACTTCTTCTATAGCCTTAAGGAGGGGGATTTGTATGATAACATTGGAGAATAAATTCTCCAAGTCAGGAGTCAGAGTCGAAGGTTGTTTCTTCACTTTTCTTCGCAAGGCCTCTGGAAATGGAATAGTTGGTTGTGTAAAGGTTGGTGATGGGGATATAGAGGGTGGTTGTGTAGTAGGTGATGGTTGGTCTTGCATTGGTGAATCATTCTCATGTGTTTGATGGTTTTGTGTGGTCGATATTTGAGGTGTGCTTATGGTGCGACTACTTCTCAAGTGGATGGCACTGGCAGATGCATTTGACTCATTTTTGCTTGTACTAGCTGCATTTCTAAAGCTCACGGGTCCTCGAGTAGGTTGTTGTGAAAAGCCAGGAGGGCGGATTTGTGAGTTGTTAGGATTTTGTACCGTTTGAGCAGGTAGTTGTGGTTGAGGTGGTATTTGAGAACGAATCTCGGTCAATTGTCTTTGGACCTCAACTTGGCTTTGAGCCAGTTGCTTTTGAACCTCAACTTGATTCTGAGCCAGCTGTTGTATGAGTTTCATCAAGTCACGATAATCAGAGGCAAGTCCTTGTGATGGTGTAGTCAAGGGTTGTAGTGGTGGTTGGACTTGTTGTGTGAATTGGTTTTGATTTGACCCTTGTTGGGTGACTTGATATCCTGAATTGTTATTCGTTGGGGCCTTCCATGCAAAATTTGGATGGTTCCTCCATCCTGGATTATAGGTGGAGGAATAGGGGTTGTTATTGGAATTCCCCTCCACCCAATTAACTGCTTCAGGATTAATTTGTTCATCTAAAGGGACAGATGGTTGGCACATCTCTGGTTCCATAGGGGCTACCTTGCAAACTGATGGGGTAGTTTTTTCTAATACAAGACTCCCTACGGTTTTAGTTAATTGGTCCACTTGTTTAGCCATCAACTCTACTTTGTCCAGCTTTGAAGCAATGATTTGGATATCCGAGGATGTGTCTCCATTTATTGTTGCATAGTCTATGGCTTGGATTGGTCTTTTATGTCTATTATAGAGCTCTATAGAATAATTGTTGACAGAGTTATCTGCCATGTCCTCATATAATTGCCATACAAAGTTCTCATCCTTATTCAAGTAGTTGCCTCCACAAGAGCCGTCGACAACTCTCTTGTATGATTCCGTTAAGCCCTCATAAAATATTTGCACTTGCTTCCATTTTTCGATTCCATGATGTGGGCATTTGCGTAAAAGATCTCTAAATCTTTCCCAAGCTTCATGGATTGGCTCTACGGGTTTTTGGGTGAAGTGAGAAATGACATGCCTAAGTGCGTTGGTCTTACCAATGGGGAAATATTTTTTTAAGAATGCCTCTCTCAACTCGGTCCATGATCGAATCGGTACTTCATAGCTACGAAGCCATTGGCTTGCTTTTTGTTGAAGGGAGAACGGGAAGGCTCGTAGGTAAACATGTTCTTTGTTTACCTCCCCTGTGTTTAGTGTATCGCAGGCTGCTACGAAATCCTGAAGGTGCATTATAGGGTCCTCGGACTCTTCTCCCCGGAATTTGGGGAGGAAGGAAATAGTTGCAGGTTTTATCTCAAAGTTTCCTGCTTCTGCGGGAAGTTGGATGACCGATACAAGTTGATGATTAGCAGGATTATAGTGATTTCGTATTGGTATTGGTGGTGGGTTGTTTAACCCTTGATGTGCTATCAATTGTCGAACTTGGGCATCTTGCACCTCTTGGCGTTCTGCCATTTGTTGTAATTGTTGCATTATTATAGTGGGTGGATCGGGAGGAGGTGGTACACCAGCCATGGATTTTGTCTCGGGCTTGACTTTGGATTTTGGAGGATAGAATGGATCAAATTCAAGGGGATCAGTAAGGGGACTCCTTAATGACCTCCTGCCAAGCATACACAAATCAAACACCAAACAATTTGTTTATTCCCACTCAACGCTTATAGTTTAGTTTTTTTTCTTTTAAGTTTTGATTTGCAGACAAGAATACAAGTTGATTACGTTTCCTAAGATATCTAGCGGTTCAGAATAATTCAATGATTACCACAATGTCGTTCTTCTGGTTCTGAGGCCAGTCAGAGGGTAAGTAGGCTGGAGCCTTTCTTAGATCAACTTGGATCTTAAACCCCTCGTCTTTCTTAGTTAAACACCTCAGGGACGAGTATACTAAGCAATGTAGTTTTCAGAAAATTATCACGAACCGCGGGATTTGGGCTTTGGTCCTAGGGGTACGCGTGCGCGTGCGATTGTGAGAATGGTGCAACAAACACAAGTTGGCAAACAAAATTTTGTTTTAAGGTTTTTTGTGACCGCTTTAATTTAATCCGATTAATATGTATTTTTTTATCTTGATTAGTCGGCAAACAATTAAATGGTCTTTTTAAATGCAAGGTGGGACTATGGGGAAGAAATCCTATGGAGATGCAATGCAATACGGAAAAAGAAGTTGATTTTTTTGTTGTTTTTTTAATATGCGCAAACAAAGAAATAAATAAAAGATCCTAGTTATGCCTAAGAAAAGAGAACTTATCGCGAGAGCGCTCCAAATATATAATTTTTTTTAACTTCACGTTATGTTTGATGCGGCTCCTTTCCAATGCGACTTGTCCCCTGCAGAAAAAAAGATGGTGAAAAGCAAAATGTAAAGAAAAACTTTTTTTTATATAAAGCGTGAATAATTGCCTGTCCCCGGCAACGGCGCCAAAATGTTGAAGCGTATTTTCGAGGGTTTGAGTACCCGATTTTGCACTCGGATAGTCGTTGCGAACCCGCAAAAACACGATCAAACAAATAATTTACCGGACTTAGCTATATTATGCACAAGGCAAAGTATAGGGTAAGTCAGGGTCGATCCACAGAGACAGGAAAATTTTGCACTTTATAAAAATACTTTTGTAAGTTTGCAAAATGTTTGAATAACAAGAATCGAAATGAAAATTGAGAAGACAATAGTGCAAGTAGGTAAGTGCTGATCGCTCCCCTTCTTTGCGGCAACTTCCAAATGGGACTCGTACGCAGTAACTCTTCGCGAATTTGGATATTCTGGCGAGGCGAGTTGGATGCGATAACAACCGCGGATCGAGCTCAAACCTCGTGTCACGTCCCAGATCTCCAAGAGTCAAGGATAATCACCGTTAGATACGGATCGTCGCGATAGTTTGACGAATTCCTGCACGAAAGAGAAGATAACAAAATAAGACAGATATAAAATTTAAAGTGATAAAATAAAAGCGAAGTAGAAATATGATGATCGGCGGCTCGGGAGGAAGCCTCTGGAGTCGGAGTCACAGAGGGGCCGAGAAAATGATGGTTGGCGGACGTCTATGGTGTTGAATGACTTTTGGCGGCACTCGGGGTGGAGCCTCAGGAGTCGGATTCACTGGGGGTCCGAATGCACAAGTCGACGAGATCACTTCGATACTTCGTCGATGTACGATTAATTATGATGATGGGATTTTGCTAGACGATGGAATTAGTTTGAGTGGGATTGGTAGGCAATTGAATGGGGATGGAATGGTGGAGGATGCTTTGAATTCTAATGGAATACTCCGATCTCCCCTCCAAAACCCCTTATCGTGTTATTTATACACGTTAGATAGTCGTTGAAATGCCAAGGGCACATCCCTTCCATTAACGTGTGCACCTTTTCCAATTGGAATGCATCCCTTTATATTGGAACCTTTTCATGTTAATAGCACCTCTTCACATTAGTGGGAGTTAGCATTTTCTATCTTACGTTGACCATTCCAATGGCCAACTAAATGAGCCATTCATTGGCCCCCATGTGATTTAACGCATGCTGCATCTTAGTCCCTTTAGCACGGCTCCCAAAAATAACATATTGCATACGTATCAATTACTTTATTAATATGCATCACACTAGATTTGTGTTCTGTAAAGTGATATGAGATGCAATTCATGATCCCAACATAACATAGTAGCTTCAAATATTTTCCGAGTGTGAAGAGGTGCATGGACCATGTATAAAAATATAAACACATTCTTGTTTTGTCATTCATAATATAATGTGCATTTTAACTTATGGATTTATCTCTAATCAACATTCTTGTGTAACAAATCATAGATTCATCAACTGATCAACAAATTCCTTTAGGTTTCATCACACCCTGGCACTTCTAGGTAAATATCAAAGAGATAGCATATGAATCTTGTTCACATACTGGCTAGGGCTTTGCTGACACCCAGGTTTTCTGAAGCCTTCATTAACTTTATCCCATCCTCGAATATCATTAGATCGGGTCTAAACTGGTTTCTCTGGTCCTAGTTCTTCAAGTGATATCTCATCTCAGCTCATCAATCATGCAGTTGTGGAAGTGACTGTGCTGCCGTATCCCTGTGTTCGACCTTGGTACACTTACCAAGTATAAATATTCCACAGCATTCAAAGTCTGTGGTTTTTGCTGAACAAAATTCGCCTCCTGTACTACAGCATTATTTATATTTATTAAAGAGGCGAATTTCGCTTTCATCAAATGGCGCCGTTGCCGGGGATGATCGGAGGTCGAGGGCGGGGAAGCCTCACCGGAGAAGAAATGCTTGAAGGTGGTCCGATGCAGACTCCGGCCAATGAAGTACCTGCAAGCGTTAGAGATAGCCGAAGCTTGTGCGAATGCGTGCGAGTGAGAGGTGAGGCGAGTGGACGGCCGTGAAGCGACAGGAATGGTGGCCTGAGATCATCTCCTCCGGCGGAGCTTGGTGGAGAGGGGAATCGGAGCGGGGGAGGTTTTGGAGAAAGGGAGATGGGTCGGCGAAAACGAGGGTGGTCGGGCGGAGATGGTAGGTTGATTGGATGAGGGTAACTGTGGTTTATGGAGTTGGAAAAATTAAGAAAAGAATTAACAAAACTCACCTCGCCGGAGCGAGGTGTTGGCGGAGGTTTTGGCTTGGGATGAGCACCCTGGGGGTACTCCGGTCGTCGCCC
Organism: Ottelia alismoides; assembly: GCA_037367405.1. NCBI lineage: Eukaryota > Viridiplantae > Streptophyta > Magnoliopsida > Alismatales > Hydrocharitaceae > Ottelia > Ottelia alismoides. Next base: position 297,388 of record JAZKJV010000173.1, read on the forward strand.
AGCTGGTCAGCCATCTCCAGCGAGCTCAATGGTGCGCAGAGACACCACGACACGGCCACATCGGCCGTGGGTCGACACCGAACTCCAGCCGTCGCTGCCTCGACGCCCCGCCCTCTCCGCTGTCACTGGAGGGGGGGGGGGAGACTGGGCTAGAGCCCACAAATGGTGGATGAGTGGCTCCAGTGGCGGAGGAGGTGTTTTATAGCAGGTGGAGGTCGGAGGTTACGTGATGGAGGAACGGTTTTGATGGGAGGTTTTAATGGCGTGGGAGTGAAGGCAGTGATTGATGGTGGTGGCGCAAGGGAGGCGGATGAATGGGCTACGTGGAGGAGCGTTAGGAGCTCGAGGGGATGGTCGGGGTGACGGCCAAAAAAGGAAGGGGGCGGGGGATGCGCGAGGTTTGTAACGTCTGGGAGCGGGGCGGCTTGAGGTTGACGACGGTGGTTGGATCGTTGGATCTTGATCCAACGGTTGGGATGAGTTCGCGAGCGGAAATCCCCGATCAGATCCTTAGGATCTGATCGTGTGGTTGGGAGGGGGGGTGTTTATGAGCGGTAGGGATTGACTCGGGGAGGCGATCTAACGGTGAGGGACGAATGGTTGACGTGGAGTACAGGGAAGCGTACGATATGGGCGATCGGACGGTAACGGTGAGGGGCTGACGTGGCAGGTTGTTAGGCATTGGATGGGTGGGAGATCAGACGGTTGATGATTAGGCGCTGGTGAGCGGCGTGGATCTGATCCAGAGGATGATCGGGCGGCTGAGGGATGAAGCGGGTTTGGAGGGCGGAGATGGACGCGATTGGAGCAGATCCAACGGCCTGGAATGGTGACGGGTGGCCAGAGAAGAAGCGGGCCGCGTGGCGGCTCCAGAGAGCGCCACGTGGCCCAATCAGAAAAATTCCAAAGATAATTACAAAGATAAATAGAAAAGAAATAGTTAGAGGCCGAATTAGGAAAAAGTCAAAACATGAAAGTTGCTCGTCTCGACGTGATCTACGATTTTTATGTTGGTCAAAAAGCCAAAAGAGGTCATTTGTACAAAACATATTTTTTGGGGATATTTTTAAGGGGATAAAAATATCGATTTTGTGATTTTGAGTTGTTTTTGTATTTTTTAGTGGTTTTAAAGGTCAGTAATTTATAGACAAGTTATCTACCTAATTCTTAGGGGTTTTTGAGTGATAAAATAGATACAGAAAAATAAGGGAAATTAAATACAATAAATTACAGGTAATTTATACACAATATGGTACATGATAAAAATAGAGAATTAAAGGTGCTTTTATTGGATTATTTAACACAGGAGTTTTAATAAGTGGCTTTTAGCATGATGAATACGAGATTCATCAATCGTAAAAGATGTCCGTGTTTATTTCCAATCAAAAAATTTGTGGATCCGTATTGTTTGATATATTTTTTTCACGAATATATATACATATCATAATAATACAAATGCAGAATCAATGGTCAATCAATTTTTATTAACATTTGGATATCTATTTGTTATATGATCCATCTTCAACCATTTTTTTGCATAAGAAAATATTCAATTTTAGAAACATATAAAACAACCTTCAAACTTTATGAAAAGTAACCGACATTAATAAGAGTTAGGTTTGTCATTAATGTTCCAACGAACTTCAATCTTTTCTTTTTATTAGATGATTGCCACATGTATATGAGATGCAGTGGCATCCATCCATGCTATATTACCTACTCTAGATAAAAGTAAACTTACCTAGAGGATCCAAATCCAGTTTCTTATCCAAAGTGGACTTTAAGTACCCACATCATGACATCACCAAGATCATTCTAATCCAAAGTTTCTTTGGCACACTCACCCTTAATTTATAAGGGCTTATTTTTAACCATGAGGTAGAAGTTATCTGAATCGAGACATCGAATCCATATGAATAGTCTTAAGGGAGATGGTTAAGAACAACACGCATAATCTTCTACCCGCTTTTCACAAGAATCGACCGCATCATCATAAGACATGGAGAAGTGGCTAGAGTGATTGCTCCAGATCAGATTGATGATGTAGATTCCAACATGGGAATCATCTAAAATTAACTCACAAAAGTTGACCAGTTTGTAAAATAAATCAATGAGTTGTAGTAGTTGATAATCGAGATTTGGCGAGGGTCTAAAGTAGTCCACACAAGGCGGGACCACAATGTCGCTGAGGCGACCGCTCACGAAACCTCAATCAATCAACAATTAACCCACAACAATCAAATAAGGCAGTGAAAGTGAATGTGGAGTTAAAATTTATTATAACTCTACAACAAGATGTCTATAGGTGCAAGTATGTGTAGCGGTCGAACACAGGGAGCGAACAGGTAGAACGGGGCAATAATGCTAAAAAATATGAATGTGAAGTATTTGTCTATCTATGCTATTTTTTGTGGGTTTTTAATTTTATATTTTTTATTTGATTTTTAATTTTTATATTTTTATATTTTGATTTTTACTTTTCTGGTTTTATATTTTCTTTTTATATTTTATATTTTTTTATGTTTTTATAAATAGAATATATACACAATATGAGAGAGAGAGGAATACAATATTTATAAAAACAGGTAAAAATAAGTAAAAATCAGGAAATAAAGTATTTTTGGTCTTTTTATACTTTTCTAATGTTTTTATAATTTTTCTAGATTTTTCCTATTTTTTTGGTATTTTTAAAGTAAAAAATACTATAAATAGTGAATAAAAGGGCTGGCCAAAATTAAAATGAGGATGAAAAATATAAATCAGAATCCAAAATTCCTCAAATTAATTTTAAATAAAATATAATAAAAAACAGAAAATTTATAAATAGAGTTTATATTTTTAGGATTTTTAATGGATTTTTAATATTTTTATGAAGATTTTTGGGCTTTTCTAATTTTTAGGAGTTTTATTTTATATTTTTTAGTGGATTAAAGATAAAACACACTAAAATAAGCGAAACATATTTTTTTGGGAATTTTCTGAAGTGTTTTTATAATTTGTAGGGATTTTCTAATGCAAACAGTGCTGAAAATGCACGTTTTTGAATTTATATATATATATTAAAAATGCAATAAATAAGAAAATAAAAATATGCCATGAATCTAGGATGCAACAGGTATTTAAGTCTATTTTCTGAGAATTTTTGGGATTTTATAGATGCATGAAATAAATACTAGAAGCAAAGAGAAACTACATGACTAGCAAGGGCCTTTTTGCAAATAAGGAAAAGTTTGAGGATAGAGGTGTAATTTGTCCACAAAATATATACTAAATATTAAAAACCCAGGATCAATACGAAATAATCAAAGCCACAGAAGTACAACTGCAAAAATCCTAGCCTCACGTGCGCAGCCACGCGCGCCAGGGAAGGACTGTTCTGCAATTAACAAAACTCCGAGGGCTATTATGCAATATTTCCACAAATATTATAACTGCATAGAATAGTTTTGGGACTCAACATAAATAAGACAAGGCCCCGGGGTTTACTTGCAAAATTGCCAAGTCACGTGCGTAGCACATGACCTGGCGAGGACCTAAATGGTATATTACAGAACTTCAGGGGGCTAAATGCAAATTTTACAACAATTTTAAAAGCTGAAGGATTATATATTAATTAATAAACACAAAAAATTGGTGGGGTATAAATTGTAAAATCACCAACCTTAGGCGCGATCAAACGGCGGAGCGTCGTTCACTTGGACACGTGGCGTAACCAGGGCGCGCGATACCCTTTCGGTTATGACGGCCGCGATTAGAAGATCAAGAACGATCGGGCGGCTGGGACAGATCACGATCCGACGATAGCTGCTTTATCTGGGACTCCTTGATGATCCGACGGTGCAGGAGGCTGATGGATGAGCGGGGAAGAACGCCGCCGCTGCGAAGTTCTTCATGCGCGATCCTCCCTCTCTGGCGGTCCTTCGTGCTCCAAAATGGTCCCGGAGCTTCCAGGAGAAACCCTCAAATGGTTGGCGGCCGCAAAATGTCCTGGGAGAGGACGGAGATCCGCTGCGACGTAAAGGGGTGATGGGTGCTCCAAGTACCTCAGTGCTTCGCAAAAACGATCCCACAGAGGGCGGCCTGGCACCGGGGACCTGCAAAAGAAAAGATACGACGACAACAAGAGGTCCCAGTGCAAACGCGGTCGAATGGGTGGCGTTTGGTGCAACTAGGAGTTCGTTGGAGCCGGGCGGAAAATCAAACTCAAACGAAACCAATGATAGGATAAAATTGAACCTGGCGATGCAGCTAATCTACAGCAACAAAAAGACAAAAAAAACAAACAAAAAACACCTCAACTGGCCGGGAAAAACAAAGAGAAAACCTCACGGCCATAGTGGCCAGAGATAGGTGGATGCACCTCCGCGCCTCCTAACGAGGAGGTGAGTTAGCTGTCACCTTACTCTAACCTCAGCTTGCGAAAAGAGGGGGAAAAACGGGTCACGAAGGGTTCGAAAGTGGATGGAAGGTGACAGGGGCGTTTTGAGCAAAGGGGTCGAGAGGCGTGAAAAACGATGGAGATATCACGAATCCAAGATCCAATCCCCGAGGAAGCCCTTGGGCGTGTAAGATGGATCTTCGAGGAGCAAAAGGTCAGAAGGAAGTGTCATCAAAAGGTGAAAGCCCTGGCCTTGAAAAATCTGCGAAATAGGCTCGAAACTCAACTCTGACAGGTACAAGAGGGGGGTCAGGCAGTTGACCTTCGGTCAACTATCCAGACCACCTGGTTGGTCCACGTGGACCAACCAGGAAAAACCTCCTGAAAAAAGATTTAAAAATCAATTTAAATTAGTAAATGAATTTATTAATTTTTGATTATTAAATAAAAATATTTATTATTTTATAAATTATTTTATGGTAATTTTTATTTATTTTTTCGAGATTAATAATTACAAGTTTCCTTTTATACCCTTTATAGGTATATTCTTCTATATATTTTATTATTTTATTTTATTTTGTATATTTAATTTATTTTTTGTTTATTATTTTATAAATTTATAAAGTATTTTTATATACTTAAATATATTTTTATTTTATTTTTCTGAGATGTTTTATACACTTAATAAAATAGGATTATACTCTATGTAGGTATATTTATAGGTATTATGCCTATCTATGTAATATAAAAACATTTTATTTTGTATTTTCTTGGGGTTTTTATTCTTGTTTTAATGTACAAATATATTATAAGTAATATTTACAAAGTTATAAAAATATAAAATGGTAAAAATAATAAATAAATAATAAAATGATTATTTTAATCTGTACAAGTATACAATAGGGGTCCAAAACTCAACTTTCAAACCGTAGCTCCGCGAAATGCGAAACCAACGCCATTACATAGATTATTTTAAATTATATACAATTAAAGGTGAGTTTGATGCATTTGGAGTTTTTATTTGCGAGATACAGATCTGGGAAGTTGGGATTCTGGAATTTTATTGTGATCATAACTTTTTATCTGTACATTATTTTTGTGTGAAATCAATTTTGTATTTTTATTTTTAATTATCTACAATTTCATGTTCAAAGTTTATTTATTTGATGTATAAAAAGTGGAACCAAAAATAGGTCCCAAAATGCATAAAGAATGAATTAAATAAAAGGTATTTTTGTTGTATCTTGGCCCTTATCTCCCTACTTTATTCCTTGTCGACCTAGTCATAGAGATGCCTAGGTCTCGGGGTTTCGGACAATAAAATATTTACAATATTTTATTCTTTTTCTTTTCTTCTCTTTATTCTATAATTTTGTCTTTAAAAACCGCATTTTATACAATATTTACACAGTGATGCATGAATGCTAAAATGCCTAAATTAAGCCTATTTACATGCATTTACTAGGGTTTTTAAGGCCAGAATGATAGAATAAAGATGATAAAACGTGGATTCATCAGTATTTTAAGGAGTTATAGAGTCTCTCCAAATTTTCGCAACAAAAGGAGGACTTAGCCGCAAAGGTAGCCAACGTCAAGGTCACCATACCTTCATAACCACCTGGTTTGGCCTATCATGTTCACCATGTTGAGGATCAACCAAGCATGAAGATGTCACATATAACATGGATTGATGACTCGTCAGTTGTTTAGCAAATCTAATATACATTCGCATTCGCATCATCTAAGATAGTTGCAAGTAGACCCACATTTATACAGTGTTAATGGATTGTGGTATAGACAAGTCCTGGTCACATACAAGTTGTAATGGAGGAATCATCCATGGTTTCATTATTTAGTTGCTTACCATGCTAGAAATATCACTCCTACACAACATTATTAGAGTGGATTGTATCAACCAAACTACCCATATACTTAGCCTCTTTAGCAACAACAACTACCAGAAGAGCAGTGATAATGGTGATAATTACCCCCATAGTAGCAACATATCCAATAATAGTACTACCACCACTAACCAAACAACCACCAGAACCACCACAACACCTTTCTTGCTCTCAACACCAACCTTAAATTTAGAGAAAATTCCATAATTATCCCAGGGCATCCAAATTTGTCCTACTTGACCTCCAAAGAATCTCCAACATAATTAATAATTTATAGGCAATGTACTATGCTCAAACAACTAAACATCTAAGGTCATCTAGAGACTTTTTTTAGATAGCCAGGTCATTCCTCTACTCTCATCATTCAGTACCTTTTTTTCTGGTAGAAGGTGGGGATTGGGGGATTCGAACCTTGGACTATTGTTGAGGGAGTCACCGCTCAACCGCCAAACCAATTGTTGGTTCTTTTCTGGTAGAAGGTCAACTAGAGACTTGATTATCCAACCAGGCCAAAGTCTACATCCTTGCACAGACGTATATCAATCAGAATCATTTGAAGTGTGGTGCCCTAGAAAGATCATGTATATTATACAAACGGTCCTCCCATGCCATCTGCTAAACTCCTACAATTGTTTTCTAACCATATTAACATCAGAACAGACCAGACCATCCATACCACAAACTAGGCCACATAGGATGATGCCACAAGCGTTTCTTGGAGAAGGAGCCAATTATGGAGGAAGACATCCAAGAAGAAGAAAAGGATCTCTATACTCAAAATAAAATACAATAAAATAAATAAAATAATACAAAAGGAATAAAAAACAGAGTAATGGAAACCGTGAAGTCGAATCAAGAATGAAAGCTAGGTACGAAAACGAATATAAATATACTCGTATCCATTCGTATTCACATTCTTCAAAAAAGAGGACATGCATGCAATTTCCCGTATCTAGCGAATATGAATGCGGTCATGAATATAAAAACTCAATATTCGACGAATATAATTACAAATATAATATTCTTAATTTTGACGAATACCAAAATTTAAATGACAGATATGAATATTAGTTTTTAAAAGGATACGAATACAAATACAATTACAAATATAAATACAGATGCGATTGTGAATCTCCATTTTTTGAATGATACTAATACTTATATGATACACACATAAATAAATATAGGAAGCTTTCTTTTATTATTTAGTTACTTCTTCCAGATTTACTTATTATTTAGGTATTTTTATGTATATATTCATTTTTAAATATTAAATATATATTGTTTGAACCTAAAATGCTTATAGGTTTTTTAAGTAAATTTATACATGTCTAATATTCATAAATTAATTTGTATTCGTTTATCAAATATCCATATCTGAATTGTCAATATTTATTTTGCATTCCTATTCATATTTCAAAGATATGATTATGCATTTTACACATTCATATGATATTCATATTCTTATCTTGATTTTAAAAAGGATAAGGATATGATAACACCTATATTCCTATCCGTATCCGACCATTTTCATCCCTAATGCAAGTTGATGATAAACATAAGATATTGATTTTACTATAACCGATGGACCTAAAATTAAAGTCCCATAGTTTTCTTTTTTAATAATAATTTTCATTCTTAGAAACCAGTAAATACTGGAACAATGTTAAACAGTTTTCTGTTGATAAAGAAAATACACTTTTTATATATGTCTCGACTCCTCACACAATCCCCTTCCCCACTTCCTTGGTCGATGAAAAGAAGAAAAATACCAAAAATATTGATGATTTTGAGATGAAGAAGATATGTACGGATCATATCTTCCAAAAGGTACCTCTTCACTTGGCTTTGGAGAACCTACCTACCATGTAGAAAATACTTATAGGCCAGATGCACACTTAAAAGAAAGAGCAGGAAAAAGAACAACAAAACTAAAAATCTTGTGCAATCATAGCCACATTCTACACAATTAAGAATATCCTCCCCTCGAAGAAGGAATCAGGAGCACACTATGTTAGCATTGAGATGTCTTAAGAGAACTTCAATTAAACTCTACTTGATATCAGTTCCTCTATTGATCTTATTCTCATTACTAGAAAAAGTCCGAGCTAAAACCTCTTAAAAAATCCCACATAATTCTTCACTTTATTGATCGATATGTTAAGAGGCCTTATTGTTACAGTTGAAGTATGCAATTCCCAGTGGATTTCAGTGTCATGGATATGGATTGCTCTAAGCAATTACCCCTTATCCCGATCGTACTCGTAATGCCCTTCTTTCATGACAACAAAATGTTTGTTTGACTATGATACCACAAAGGTATGCTTCCACATACAAGGCAAAAGTGTACACATTGAGATGGTCAATGATCCTGCCGATAAACATGATTAGGATGCTATTACAAAGTGTTCGAGTTTCTATGGCCGATCATGACTCATGGATAGATTTTGCCTTGATGAACTATTATATTCCGACTTTGAGACACGCTTGTGAAGTCCTAAAATTGACTTTCTCATATATGGACTTACATACCATCATAGAATCCAGCTTGACGAGATCAGAGATCATTATGGATTGTTATGAATTTTGGAAGCAAGAGAGGTTGATGTCAGTTAAACCTTTCTTAACCCTTACTCATTGTTACTAAGATTAACTAATCACAATTATAAGTACTAAGATGATTAAGTCTACTAAGGATGATTTAATAATACTAAATTATGGATTAGTGCATGTTAATTGTAATTAATGATGACTAATCGTGATTAGCACTAATTAATCATGATTAACACTAATTAAGTGTAATTAACAAAATCCTAAGCTTTGCGATATACAAATGAAAAATCATGAGGTTGCTGAATGGGACCATACTTCATAATAAGTGAATGGTGACTCGTCGATTACGATTAATAATCGATGGCTGGACTGACATGTATGTGGGGTGGAGGCTTATAAATACCACCCTACCCCTTCATTCTCTACACATATCACCCCTCGATCATCCCCATGGCTAGAGTTGACAAGCTGAGAGAAGGATGTGAAGCAATGAAGAGGCACAAGCGAAGCAATACGAAAAGAAGAGGAGAAAGGTACGGTGTGATCATCTCCTAGCCACATTTGGGCAAAAGGTAAATAAATACGACTTGAGCTAGCTTTTAAAGTTTCTCCCCTTTTCATATATTAGTAAAAGCATGTAAAGATGAGATCTAAGAATAACCCTTACTTAGGTGATGGCAGTTTTGCTGTCAGTGAACATGTGATTCTTCACACACTTCATCCATGCATGTTATGAGGCATGCCGACTCTTACTACATGTTGATAGTAGTGTTATTATGTGATGTCGAAAGATGAGTAATGGCGTCCTTGGATGAAGATGACACTATCATCGACAAGCATATGATTCTTCACATGCTTCACCCAACTATGGCGAAAGGTATACCAATTATTCATCATTTACTCTTTTCGACGATTCTTTTCAAATTTCCATTTCCTTTCAAAAATTGCTTTTTACAAGAGGAAACTCCATTCAATTCTGTTCTTTGAAATATCACATGAAACTCCATTTTCTTTAGCACAAGATTTTAGCCTCGCATGACTATCATTTCACAATCAAGGCACCATGGAAGTGAATTATAATACAGCACTCAGTTAGATATTTCTTATCTCTCTCCCTTTTCAAAGAGGAACAATTTTAGTATAAGAGCATGTTTACCATTTTTTTGACTTTACTCATTTTAATGTTATTTTGTACTGCATAATTCCATTTTTTTAGATAACATATTCCTTTCTCACACACACACAAGAAATGAGAAAAATTGTAATCATGCGCTGGGTAAATGAAAGGGTAAATGAAAGGGTAAATGAAAATTTGATTGACAAAACTTTCTTGATCTTATGTGATAAGAGAAACTCTGCCAAAATTTCCTTTAAAATATACAGGGGAAGTGCTGCCAATATTGCAAAAGGATTTATGTTCGCATTCTGCATTCAGTCTTCGCACATTTTTCGTGTTCTTGATTCGTAAGTGAATTTCAATCATTTCAACTGTCATTAAATCATCAACTGAACAATCTAAGTTGATTGAACACCACATGAGAGACAACAAGACCGGGTAATGAAATTCTATATTTTATAATTGTGTTTGTAAGTTAAATAAAATCAAATCATTTTTTTATTATTAAATTCTTCATCACAAAGAACATTACATGTTTATTTTGAGAACTTATGAATGATTAATTAATGTTCACAACAAAACAATTGCTGAAATTGTAATATAATGCATACATACAAATACCATGATTCATGCAAGTTTGTGAGGTTTTGAGTTTAAAAAAGTTAGGTCTTCTGAAATATTATATATATATGTGTGTGTGTGTGCGCGCGCGCGTGTCTAACACAGAGTAAAAAAATCTAGCTACATGACTAGATATGTATATCTATGCTACAAGAACATCAAAGGAAACATGCCATTCGCTTAGGTGAATAGCGAACATCAGAACTTGGAAGGCAACAATGCTATACTTGAAATACATAACAATGAAGTATTCATCTACATGACTGGAATTATTGCTGAAGGTCAGTACAATTGCAAATTTACTCCTTTTTACTGCAATCCTCCTGAAAATATTTGACAATATGGAAAATCCCTAATTACTCGTGAAATCGAGTAGTAGCACATGAAATTAAACTGAGATGTAGTTATTTCTCTAATAGGAACCAGACAGTGATCTTAGATAATAGTAACTGCATCGACAAAACACACTAAGCATGATTTGTTTCATATAACATAGATGCAACTTTCTATAACCTAGAAATATGTTATAAAGTATGATCATCGCCCTTAAATAATATTTTAGACAACATAAATTACAGGTGCCTAAGGTTTAATCATAGCACCAGTCACCACCACGAACCACATGCCTCCAAACACTACATTCAATTTGTAAAAACAAAAAAAAACAAAAAAGGGTGCTGGCTACTTGGTAATGTTGCTACCGTAGCTTTGTGATCGATCGTGAATAACAATTGCTCATAGTCTTCACCTCTGCCCACATGATAGGAACTATCTAACTCCCTTGTTTCGCAAATCCCATGTGTTGGAACAGCAAGGTCACCTCATCAGGTGAATCGTTGGCATTTGAGATAAGATCCTCTTACCCAACAGAATCCTACACTTATATGTCAAGATGCTCAAGATTGATCATGCCTGCCGAATTTCGTATCAATTCTTTCCTTGTGTCAACCTAGAATTGGATAAAACACCACCAATCAATCACAAAAAAGGATTAGGAGCGCACAAAAATGACCGGATTTTAAGCAAAAATAATAATATCCTTCCATATCATGATTCTTACCCGATCACCCATAAGCGAGGAGAATGCAACATTTGCTTCGGCAGCATCTTCTACAACTAATTTCTTCAGTAGTCTTCTTTCAGGGTCAAGAGTTGTCTCCCATAGCTGCAAGGGCATCATTTCTCCTAAACCTGAGGATTGATAAATATATGCACACAGGATTAGTAAAAAGAGCAAGAGGCGCAATCCCATCCGACAATAACATCACAGTCCTACACATGACACCCATCTACAAATTGTATTAGCTTAAGATTACAAGTAGGGAAGCAAAGAACCAACAATAAGCCCTCTGCTTCCTGGCTTTCCTTTGTCGGCCTTTTTTCATTCTCCAGTTGCATTTGACTATACGAAAAATCATGAGTGACGATTGCAATGATGATAAGATAGAATCCTCAGTCGCGAACAGCGGAGCAAATCAGGCAAGCCACTCGCAGTGCTATTCATTTTTTAAAATCTAAAAATAATATGATCAGTTCGGGAAGTTCACAGACCCACGATGATGGTGGCGAGCAGGAACCTATTCTTATCATGGCAAATGAGCCTCGACCTCATTAAAGTGAACATAAGAAGTAAATATTAAGAGAATACAAAAACACATCAAGAACAAAAAAATCATGGAAATGAGTAAACCTATAATATCGCCCCAGTCATTACAAGACTTGTGTGAGGTATGCACGAAAACGCAACACATGCTGAAAATGTGGGTGTGAAGGTTTGGCTGTACATAAAATTAGGGCAAGGACAAAAACCAATACAAGGTATGCATGATCCTTCCATACTAACACAGACAAAGGATAACACAACACCATGTAATATAGGGCCGAACATGTACGAAATAGTTCGGAACAAATCATACTCAATGAAAACTGAGATGACACAATGCCTGCACTCAGAAGCGCACCCTGCCACACACCATCGGTGATTTGGATCAGTACAGGTGCAGCAAGCAGATGGAATCGCCCATATTATGTAGCACCCAAAAATTATGGCACAATCTTTAGCCAATATTCTGGATATCTAGGAACATGGTGATCGCTTTTTTGTCCAGATACATCCACTATCATTAAACATTGACGAAAAACATACAACTATGAACTTTAATTTACTTTATGATAAGGGGAATCTGATGCAGAAGATATATTAAATGACACTAAATATATACTACCTTTGAACCTTTGAATGTTATAGGACACATTTGGAGGGAATGAGTTTTGCATGCGCATGAGCTCCGCATCATCATAGCAGTAGTGCACACTTTTACCCCGTTCCACCTATAGAAAATTTTGAGAGAACTAATGAAATGACGTTTCCATCTTGTGATAAAAGATTTCTGAACCTGCCCTTAAGTGCCAACCTTGTACAGTGGTGGAACTCCCACATATATGCAACCTTCTTCAAACAGAGCTTTCTGCAGTAAAACTTCATTATTGACATCGTGGGTGAAAAACAACCAAACTTTTATTATTTTATTAAGGGTCAACTTCCAACCTGGTATCTAAAGAAGAATGTCAACAAGAGAGTTCTTATATGAGCCCCATCTACATCAGCATCAGTAAGAATGATGATCTTGTGATACCTAAGGTCTTCTTTCCGAAAATCCTCACCCTAGAAATGGGATCGTGAGAGATCGAGTACAACTTGATGTAAAACAAGCTAAGGGAAAGCTAAAACCTTGACACCAAGTCCAAGTCCAAGAATTAAATTCTGAATCTCTTGATTTTTGTACATAGCTGCCTCATCCTTCCTCTCGATGTTTAAAATTTTGCCCCTTAAAGGCAGCACAGCCTGTGTATTTGACAGAATGTCATTAATTGAAAAACACGAATAAGAAATTGCAACTGTTCAAGATGTTTGAAATTAGGAATATCATGATACTAAAAATAAAAGAATGTGGGTCAAACTAGTACGGGAAACGTATTAGTAGAACACTCATGCCAGACTTAAAATATCTTTTGGAGACAAAAATGTACGCAATGATGATTTTTCTTAGAAGAGAAGAGGTGGACATTAAGGCATTGACTTCTTGGGCATATAGGCAGAAGTAAATTTTAGCCGAACCTCTTTAGCTTCTGGAAACTAATTCGACGGCATGGTAAGCATTTGGAAACTAATTTTAACGTTAATAGTACTGCAATCTTTAGAAAATATGGGAATATATCGCCTCTCCACTTCCTAGACCAGAAAATCACGCATCAATATTAGCTATCCATTGACAGATTTGATGCCTATATCAATTCACCTTCCTGACCATCATAACAAGGCGTGTGTATGTGGGTTGTGAGATACCATAACCAGCACACATAGTTGAGACACTTGCATATAAATTCAGGTCTTAAAAAATCCAAACAAAACGAAACCGATTATAAATAAAAGACAATTACTACTGACCGTACTATTAGAGCAATGATTTGATTGAGATGTTCGCTACTTATTAAATAATAAGACAGCTGGATAATGATTACCACACCTCTATTTAATATAAGGGATTTTTATACTAGGGCCTAAATAAACTTTGTCGATTATATCACAACCCCTGTGAACTTCATAATTACCCTCACAAACCCTGCAAACTTGCTAGCTCTTACACTATGGCCCCTGGGGAACTCCCGTCCATTTGGTCGTTGAAGTTAATGAAATCCGTTAAAAGCGGGTGATACTGACCCTTCTTGTTTATGAATTTTAAAATGTAATGTTCCTCTCCTTCCTCCTCCCTCCAACCCTCCCCCCGTCCGTCGCCGATCTCCGCATCATGCGGGGAACAACGCAAAATCCACCATGTCTTCGCCGTCTCCTGGAGCTTTCGCTCCCAACATACATTGCCCTACATCTAGGGGTAAAGCACTGTTTCGGTGCGGGCCGCGGGGGTTGAGCAATTGTGTTTCACCCATAAACTATATATTCATAAAACAAGTCAAAGCCAATCTTCCTGTGGCTGCACCCCTAATTACTAGATCGTGGCCGCATCAAAGGAGAATAGATAGGAAGAGGTGCCCCTACTAATTGTCACCAACTGTCGTGATCGTCACCATAGGTGAGTTAGCCTTCTTTCACCTATTTTATTTATAACGAATTTCAAGTACAACTAAGCGGTTGGGCATAACATGCCTCATTTTGAGACGGAGCTCAACCTAAGTTTCGGTTAAGAATGACAATCACCTAGCTTCCCCGATGCGAACCCTAGCCCCTGGTCCATTGAGACTGCACCACCATCACCGCCTTGAGAGGTGATGTCATCAGATCAACATCGACCACACCTGCCCTGCTCTGCTCATCACATTTGGTCGCCTCCAGTTTGTTGTTTTGACAGGATGATAAGATGGAGGAGAGGGCCCTTTGTTATACTTATTCTAGGCTATATGCATTGGCATTGGATTAGGTGGCACGAGTTGCCAGATGTGTAGTCAGAGGGGTCTTGGACCATTGGAAGTCAACTTTTGTACCAAATATGTTTGATCAGGAAGCTGAGGAATTCTTGCGTTTGTCGAGCACGTTGGTCATAACGGCGGAACCTTTGGAAGGTCGAGACTCCTAGTGCTGGAAAGATGGGTCCTTCACTGTGAAGAAGGCGTACGAGGTTTTGTCAGTCCCGCCAATACGGATAACTGATGAGGTATCTCGGGATTGTGCAAGAATCTAGGGGAGGAAGGCCTCCATGCGGATAAAGCTTTTCTTGTAGTTCTTGAGAAAAGGTCGAATTATAATAGGGTTAAGGAGAACAAGGATTTCCTCAGGGTGCGATGAGATGTATAAGCGGTGTGGCAAGGTTGTCGGGGACATTGACCATCTTTTCTTCAAATGCCATGGATTAAGCTAGACATGGGCAGTATTTGATCTCCCTAATGTCCAATGGGATAACGTGGATTCTTTTTAAAGCTAATGTGGATTCTTTTTAAAGCTTGATTGATAGTAATTGGAGGGGTTCAGTTGAAGGCAAGAATAAGGTGGGTGCGCTCATCTGAGCCATATGACAGGAGAGGAATTGATTCATTTTAAGAATACTTAGTTTGCCTTGATAATGTAATTGAGCATGCCAAGACCTTGTACGAAACTTGGAGCTTGTGATTTCTTGTTTATACTTTATTAAATATGCAAAGCATGAATGGACCTTTCATGGATGTACATCCTCTTTTTCCTCAAAAAATTTCAAGTTCATGTAGAAAGGCGATAAATCATCTAATCTCACAAGCGGCTTGAGCCATGGCTCTATCCCCTCCTTCTGCATTAGATCTTAAAGCAACTATTTGCTTCTTAACGCAAGGTGACTAGATTTTTCACCGAACATAAAAAACCAATGATGGAGCATCTATCCTCAAGAGAATTAGCCTAACCTACATTTGTGTATAATGTAATTGAGCATGCCAAGACCCTGTACGGAATTTAGAGCTTGTGATTTCTTGTTTATACTTTATTAAATATGCAAAGCATGAATGGATCTTTCATGGATGTACATCCTATTTTTCCTCAAAAAATTTCAAGTTCATGTAGAAAGGTGATAAGTCATCTAATCTCACCAATGGCTTGAGCCATGGCTCTATCCCCTCCTGCATTGGATCTTAAAGCAATCATTTGCTTCTTACGATGCAAGGTGACTAGATTCTTCACCGAACATTAAAAAACCAATGATGGAGCATCTATCCTCAAGAGAATTAGCCTAACCTACATTTGTGTATAATGTATTGTTTGCATGATCATAGAAGCATAAAAGAATCCCTTGCCTGGCAAATTCTTCATACACATGAGAAGGTGAAGCACATCATGTCAATGACTATACTTGGTTTCTCCATATATTGACTGACTCTGTTCATATCACAAGTAATCTCAAGCATGGTAACTGCAAGATACAAAAGTTTTATCTACTAGGCTTTCATGTCGTGCAATATTCTCAAACAAGGGTTTCATCGAGATAATGTGGAATAGAAGAGTTACAACAAAGTAAACATGCATATGCGAAAAACTCAAGATGATGCAAGGATGTCAAGATAATACTTACAATGGGATAGGTGTATTCCTCCGAAGATATGATTGACCTTAATACTAAGAAAGTAACGGAGGTAATAATGGAGGTAACCAAGGTCCTTGGTGACAAACACCTTCTGCAGAAAGGCCTTATTTTAAGAAGGTTTGAATTGTCATCTCCAGAAATAATAATATTATTAGAATTATTATATTACAATTATTATATTACAATTATGTTTGTAACCCTTCGGACTCTGTAACCCTTAACCTTTCAGGTTTCGTAACATTTAACCCTTCGGGTTTTGTAACCCCTCAGGGGTATTTACGTGTTTTTCCTCTTGTACTCTCTAGGATTTTTTCTTCGTATAAGAGAGTCTAGCCCTATGGAATAGATATTCCATTCGTCTCTCTTCTCCACATGGTATCAGAGCAACGGTCCTAAACTGATGTTCTAACCTAAAATCCCCACCGTCACCTTCAAGCCTCGCAAAATCCTGTGCGGTCTTCCCTGAATTAGGGCCCCACGCAAGGCCCTCCAATCGCCTCCAGTGCAGCAGCTCGACCTCAAAGGAGCATCTCCAGCACATATCGGTGCCGCCAGGGGGCACACAACACTCCTACTAGCGCTACCTTGCACTTTCAAGACCTCCTACGAAGGTCATCATCCCCACAGCTACCATACACGGTACCGTATGGACTCTCTGAAGATCCAAAACTCATCACGGAAAGCTGTCAAGAATCCAGATCTGTTGCCCATTGAGGGATAGCCGTTCTTTAAGGGTAAACATGAGTTTTAGGGCATTTTTAGCTCTTATATGCATCCTTAGTTGATCACAGGATCTTCTTTCTATTTTAAGACCACCATGATACCTTCTTCTACCGAGACAAAGCCCTTAGCCACTAATATTATGGCACAAGGCACTACTATCAAACTCAAGGGCACATAAAATTACGTGCTCTGGTCTCAATCTTTTATGGTGTTCATTGGTGGTTAGAGGAAACTCTACATTTTGACTAAAGATCCGTTAGATGAAAAGGACAAAGGGTACGACAACTGGCAGACTGACAACTATTTGGTTATCAACTGGATGACCAATAGTATTGATGCTCACATTGCCTCAAATCTTCTTTACAAAAATATTGCCAAGGAAATGTGGGAGGATCTCGAGCAAACATACTCCCAGAAGAAGACGAAGTCACGCATTGCAGACATTTACAGGCGAATCAGGTCGGCATTTTAGTGTGATTCCACCCTCATCGAGTACTACATGCATCTCTCCAGCCTGTATAAGGAGCTTGCAATATTCCACATGTTGCACCAAACAGATACAAGAGCGTTCTGACTGGTAGGTATACTGCTTCCTTGATGACCTGCATTCTAGATACCATGCATCGGAAGAGCAATTTCTTTGTCAGACACACTGCCGAAAATGAAGGTCATCTTTGGCTGACTTGAAGAGCTCAAGAAATCCGTTGCCCGACCTCCTCTCTTACCTTCAATAGAGAACTTTGCACACATCGCCTCATATGGGCGAGGAGGCAGATACAACTTGTGAGGACATAGTTGTGATCCAAGTCGTGACCGTGGACGAGAATCAGGACGAGGCCGTGACTTTGGTCATTGTCGTGGGCGAGACTCTATTGTCCCATGCACTCACTTTGGTAGGTGGAACCACACGACTGAACAATGCTAGCAAAAGTTTGGCATACCTTCTTACCATGCCAATAATGCTTATGAGGATGCCTATGATGTGGAAGGGACATCGCCTACCTCCAATGGCAAGACTGTTCATCTTAATGATGCGGATTACTCCCGCCTAATGCAGATCCTTCAGACTCCAGGGCCTACCACCACTAGTAATACTACAACCATTGTTATGGCTACTCCTTCAGGTACAATAGCCAACTCTGCTATCACTCCTACTCCAGCTTGGATTATTGATTCCGGTGCCTCTACTCATCTCACTGGAGAAGGTAGTATGCTCACCTCTTCCATACGATCTACTTCTGTGAAGTTAGTTCGAGTCGCTAATGGGACTCAACACAGATTACTATTGTCGAAACTATGGAATTCTCTTCCAAGCTCCGACTTTTGAGGGTTCACTATGCTCCTGATTTTCCTATTAGCTTGCTATCAGATCACAAGCTTTGTGTTGAGCTTCATTGTCGTGTGATATTTGATGAGTCTTGTTATTTTCAGGACATTCAGACGAGGCAAATTTTTGGTGGGGGTCATGAGAAGAACGGTCTATATTATCTTGACATAACCTCGGACTCCAATTTTGTTGGTGTTGCGTCCATCTTTGAAGACCCGTTCCTATGGCATATGCGCCTTGGGCAACCCTCTGTCAAGGCCATCTCCATGATGTTTCCTGAACTCTCTACTCTAGAGCTCTTTCAGTGCGAGGCATGTGAGTTCGGAAAACACCATCGAGCTTCGTTTTCTGTTCGTACTGAGTCTCGAAGTACTGCTGCTTTTCATCTTGTTCATTGTGATGTTTGGGGACCTTGTCCGATCCGCACATTAAGTGGTCATCGCTATTTTATAGTTTTCGTTGACGATTATAGTCGATCTTCTTGGGTGTATCTAATATAATCAAATTGTTAGAAATTTCTTTCAATATGTTAAAAATTAATTTTCTATCATTGTTAAGATCATTCGTATTGACAATGCTCTTGAGCTAACCCAACATGACTTGACTTCTTTCTTTGCATCTCGGGGAACTGTTCACCAAACATCATGTCCATATACCTCAAAACAGAATGGTATACCTGAGAGGAAACTCTGACACTTGCTAAATGTTGCCAGATTTCTTCTTAGTCAAATGAGTGTTCCTAAACAATATTGGGGAGATGCTATCCTTATTGCAGTGTATCTCATCAACCGTGTTCCTTCATCTGTTCTCAAAGCGTCTTCTTTTCCCATACCTCTGCGAATTTCTATTGTATTGCCTTTGTTCATAACCTTCATGCATCAGACAAACTATCCTCTCGTGCCATCAAATGCGTTTTTCTTGGATACTCTCATACCCAGAAAGGCTATCGATGCTTTGATCCTGTTGGACGTCGATATTATGTGTTTGCTGATGTCACCTTCTTTGAGCAAACAAGTTATTTTACACAGGCTGTGAGTGACATTCCTGTGGACCTCCCTCCTCCATCAATCGTCTATTGTACTCGCCAACGTACCTCTATACCTTCTACACCAGTGTATGTAGCTTTGCCTATCCCTTTTATGCAGGATGATCTGGCCACTTCGAGTGCTCCCACCATTGTTGTCCTGGATGTACCGGGGGAGCTTCATATAGCTCTTGCAAGCAAAAAAGGCAATGTACGTATCACCCTATGTCATATTTTACTTCTACAGATGGTTTATCTAGCTGTGAGAAGAGATTTGCATATGCTCTGAATGCTATTTCTATTCCACGAGATCATTTCAGTGCAATACAGGATCATGGTTGGCGACAGGCCATGGATGAGGAGATGAATGCACTTACCTCCCAGGGCACGTGGGATCTTGTGACGTGCCCCCCGAGAGTTCGCCATGTGGCTTGTTGATGGGTATTCACGATCAAACAGTCGACTGATGGTTCTATTGACATGTTGAAAACCAGACTTGTTGCCAAAGGTTTCACACAAACCTTTGGAGTTGATTATTTTGAGACCTTCTCGCATGTTGCCAGAATGGGGTCGATACGTACCATTCTCTATGTTGCTGCCAACAAAACTTGGCCCATTTATCAACTTGATATGAAGAACGCCTTTCTTTAAGTTGATCTTGAGTTGGAGGTCGACATGACGCAACCGTCGGGGTATGTAGTCGAGGGGGAGCATGTATGTCGACTATGCAAAGCCATTTATGGCCTGAAGCAAAGCTCAAGGGCATGGTTTGACAAGCTCACTATGAAGATCAACACACTCGATTTTCAGAGAACAACATCTGATTACTCTGTCTTTATTAGACGAAGGTCTACTGGCACGATCATTTTTGATGTATATGTTGATGATATGGTTATCATAGTAGATGATGTAGATCATATTCAGGAGACCAAGACCTTCCTCTAGAAGGTCTTTGTCACGAAAGATCTCGGCCAACTTCGTTATTTTCTTGGCATCGAAGTAATACACACTACAAAGGGGCTCCATCTTTCACAGAGAAAGTATTGTCTCGATATTTTGACTGAGGCAGGACTTCTTGGATGCAAGCCATCTGGCATTCCTGCAAAAGTAAGAAATATTCAGCATTTACTGATCCAGCTTTTGAGAATGCAACACGATACAAAAGCTTAGTGGAAAACTTACTCTATCTCATTGTTACTAGGATAGATATATCATATGTTGTGAGCAGAATCAACCAGCATATGGAGAAGCCTCTTTACAGTCACTGGCAGGATGTTCTTTTGATCCTTCGATATTTGAAGGAATCTCCCGGACGTGGACTCTTCTATGGGGTGAATGCGCACACTAATACCTCTGCCTACACAGATTTTGACTATGTTAGCTCTCTTGAGGACTGCCGATCCACTACAGGATACGCCATGCTTGTTGGGGATAACATTGTCACTCGGCGAAGAAGGAAGCATACAGTGGTCTCCAGATCCAGTGCAGAAGCAGAATACATAGCATTGAATCAAGCCACATGTGAGATCACATGGCTTGTTTCTTTCCTAGCATAACTTGGCATGTCAGTCACCACTCATGTACCCTTATACTGCGACAACAAGTCTGCCACGTACAACGCCACCAATCCAGTTTTCCATGAGCAGACAAAACACATTGAAGTTGATTACCATTTTATTCGTGATGCAGTATGAGGAGGACGAATCAGCACTCCACACATCTCCACTTAACTTCAACTTGCAGACATTCTCACAAAGGCTCTTCCAACTTCCAAGGATAAACGCCTCATGTACTTAGTATCCAAGTTGGGCATGATCGACAGATATGCTCCAACTTGAGGGGGAATGTTAGAATTATTATATTACAATTATGTTTGTAACCCTTCGGGCTCCGTAATTAACACTTTGGGTTTCGTAACCCCTCAGGGGTATTTATGTATTTTTTTCTTTTGTACTCTATAGGGGTTTTCTCTCTATATAAGAGACCCTAGCCCTATGGAATAGATATCCCATTCATCTCTCTTCTCCACAAATATCATCAACATACACTGTAAGGATAACGATACCTGAAGCATGTATCAGAATAAGCACGGAGTATTCAGACATGGTCCTATGAAAACCAAGGGGATTGATCTTTGAGGTAAGTCTATCAAACCAGGCTCGCAAGCTCTGCTTTAGGCTATAGATAGCATTTCGCCTAGCCCTATGGAATAGATATCCCATTCATCTCTCTTCTCCACAAATATCATCAACATACACGGTAAGGATAACGATACCTGAAGCATGTATCAGAATAAGCACGGAGTATTCAGACATGGTCCTATGAAAACCAAGGGGATTGATCTTTGAGGTAAGTCTATCAAACCAAGCTCGCAAGCTCTGCTTTATGCTATAGATAGCATTTCGCAGACGACACACCTACTCCCCCTTGATGGTATAACCTGGTGGTTGTTTCATATATACGTCCTCCACAAGATCACCATACAAAAAGGGACGGTTAACATATAACTGAAAAATCTCACTCCACAAACAGGCACCAGAAATATTTGTCGTTGGCCAACAAAAATCTATGATGCATATTGAATGATTGATCCTCAGCTTTGGCCTCCGAAAAAAACATCACATGCTTGAAGAGTCAAACACCATGTCCTCTCTTCGTCAATCCAGCCCAGCAAGAAATCAATGTCCCATTTATTTGTATGAAAAACCAGAAAATTATGATAACAAACTTAAATTAGACTAATTATCGACCCAAAAAATTGAATATGGTCCCACCTCTCATAACAGGTCAAAAAGGTTGCGACATTTGTAAGAAAACACATAAATTCCAAAAAGACAAAACCCCCTTTCGATGCACAATTGGGAGGCAAAAGTGAAGGAAAAAAACTTCGCCGTCTCCCTATCAAGTTTGCAACCATTCAGACCTAGACAAGAGGAGTGTTGTGCCTAATCATTTTGTTCTTCTTTTCCATTTTGTCCCATTTTAGCAGAATTTCTCTAGTGGCATTGACAATGCCAGTGCAAAAGGGAGGGAATGAGAAGATATAGGATGAGACATGATGAAGGTAACAGGTACAAGACATGGATTGGAAGGAAAAGGTAGTTGGCAGGGGGCATCACATGGTAAAGTGGGGAGGGTAGCAGCAGAAGTACAGACTACAGAGAGGAAGCAGTATAAAGAACGGGCTATTTCATGGAGAGGGGCCACTTGAAACTAGCATAAAACAGTCGATATATATTGAAAAATTCAATCCAGTGAGTGTATTTAGCATGGCCCGAAATTTCAGCGAAATTTCCATTTCCCCAAGTTGGGGAAATCGAAACCGCAACACTGAAATTTGACCGGACTTCTTTGCATTTTCATGATTTCAACCGAAATGAGCGAAATATCAGCGACATTTCGCCAATATTTCTTTTTCCCCAAGTCAACGATATGCTAGCGAAATTGACATTTGATGCCTTGGTATTTAGATATCCACCTTACTGTTGATACTTTAACTCTTCTTCGTCATTAAAAGAGGTAATAAGAGATAGTGGGTTAATGCAGCAAGAAAATACTATATTTTATCAACCGAATGACAAAACAAATTCCATGGAAAAATATCACAGTAAAACAAGGAATAAGCTGCAAAATTCAACCACAAAATATTGCCAAATGAACCACATATACATATATTCATGTAAAATGGAAATACGGTTTGGCACCTGAAATCGTCTATCACGACCTTGCTTTGCACTACCACCAGCAGAATCACCTTCAACGATGAAAATTTCTGAGAAAAAGAAAGAACTTATGAAAAAATAAACTCTTAATAATGTCAACTGCGTGATAGTTCAAACTTTAACTGGATGGTTTGGACATTAAAATCATGCATATGTCAGATCTCCAAAGGCAAGTATACTTGGCATTGACAAAAAAATTAAAATCAAGGTACATAAAAAATAGGGTTTTTACCAATGTGCCCATTCGAGATATTGCAATTCAAGTTATGTCCCTCCTTTTTTGGGAATGTCAGTAGTGCCCTTAACTTCTTTCTCTGTTATCACTTGCGCCCTTCCGTCAGATTGGCCGTCGAAGAATTAAATAATCATTGTTTATTCAAACCATGGGGTGGTCAGAGCGACATTATGGTCAGAACAAAATCCCTCTCCTTTCCCCTATCCCCACAAACTCGACTCCTCTCCTCCCTCTACCGCACGTGGTCGTCTCCTCCGGTCCTCCCCGAGGGCCTTCTCGAACATGGAGCTCCTGATATTGGACGACCTCCAAGATTGCAGCGGAAGCGCAAAGAGCGTGGCATCGGGTCGGGCCTCGACAACACTGCCGCGAAGGGCGAGGCTGAGCTGGATGAAGCAGGGTTGGAGAGGAGGAGGATGGACTGGAGGTGGGGATTGGCGAGGAGGGGACATGACTGGGAGGAAGAGGTGGTCGGTGGAGGGGCTAGAGGAGCTGGCAGGATAGGGAGGAGGAGTGGAGTGGTTGGAGGGGGTCGATCTTGGGAAGAGGGGATGGAAGGAGTGACTGGAGGGGTTGGGTTGGGGAGGAGGGGGCAGAGGAGGTGTGAGGGTTGGGTTGGGGAGGGGGGGGAGGAGGAGGTGCGAGGGTTGGGTTGGGGAGGAGGGGGCAGAGGAGGAGGTGCGATGAAAGGACTGGGGATGAGGGGTTGGAGAGGGTTGGGCAGGGGAGGAGGGGATGAAAGGAGGGGCGGGAGAGGGTTGGGCTGAGGATGAGGGGCAGAAGGAGGGGCTGGAGGTGGCAGGCTGGGAAGGAGGGAGCAGAGGAGGAGATATGGGGGCAGGCTGGGGAGGAGGGGGCGGAAGAAGGGGTTGGAGAGGGTCGGTCTGGGGTGGAGGGGTTAGACTGGAGGCGACATACTAGGGACGAGGGTGCGAAGGAGAAGGTGTGGGGGTGGGTTGGGTAGGAGGTGTCAAGACTAGGAGGAGGTGGTCGATGGAGGTGAGGGGAAGGAGCTTAGAGCGGAGGAGGAAGCGGAGGAGGCAGCAGAGGAGGAGCGAGGGCAGAGGGGGAGGCACGGGGGCAAGGGCAGGAGCTGGTGGCGAGGGGAGGAGGTGGTGGAGGAGCAGGAGGCTGGGGAGGAGGAAGAGAAGGGGAGGAAGATGAAGAAGATGGTAAAAGAGGAGGAAGAGGATGGTGTGACTTTCCAACCCTCCTTTTTTAAAGTAATTCCGTTTGCGTTCCCAAAGTTAATGTCCGTTGGAGTTGGAGATGGACGGGAACTAACCCGAGGGGTATAAGTGATAGAACGACAAGAATTTAAGGGCACAACTAATATTCCCAAAAAGGGAGAGGTATAACAAATATTACAATATCTCAGAGGGACACAACTGATAAAAAACCTAAAAAAATACGAGACATTGCATATGCACATATAACCATAACATTGTCCAGAAAAACAATCTTATAAACAAATTGAAAAAATTGAATGTGAGCCTCTTAAAATAAAAAAAAAGAAAATGCCTTATAATAATCGTGTTTTAGTCCAAACATTGACATGGAAAATAAATAAAAAAACCCCAGTACAGCATCATGGACATCACGTAATAGCATGTTCAATGACAAACCGCACAAACTCCCTATTTTGCAGGAAGGGACCCGTTGTGTTTTTTTGAAACAATATTTAATGTTTCCGCTCACGAAATTTGATGACACAAGGTTCTCTATATAGCTCCCACAGTTCACACGCAAAAACCTAATGGGTGCATGAATAAATTCAAGCCTCACACTAATGGATTAATTACATTTTCAGGAGAATAATTATGCATCGATTCCAAATACATCCACTTGGCAAGATGCACCCAACAAATAATACTATTGGGAAAAAACAAGTCCATCAAATCCTTATAAACTTCAACTTTGTTAATTACACATGTTATAACAATAAAATGGCAAACCTTATTCACAATTAAGTGGTATTCTGATGAAATTCTCTTGCTCTTCGATATGCAATCATATCTTCCTTATTATACAAAAATCCTACTCTCAGATTCACCATCCTGTGTACTATATCGCCAAAAGGGTTCACCCAGCACAATAGAAAATGGACTACTAGATTGACCTCGCACCAACTTAAGGCGTCAGGTTATATAAATCATAAATTAAAAATGGACAGTTTAAACAGATCACGTACAAAAGACAGTTTACACCGACCAAAGTATCATCTATCGCAATACATACTAGTCTATAATCTTTTTAAAAGGTTGCTGAACTGTAAACTGATTGTTGACTTAACAATGAAATTTGATGAAAATTTGAAAGCCATCGATCTCACATATATGAAGCAGCAAAGTCCAAGTATGGCCCAAGCATGCAAAAATGGAGAGAAAAAACCTAGATATCCAACTCCTCAAAATGCAGTATATGCTTGATTTTTGTTTTGGTTCCAGTTATCTAATGAAGTGAAACAAAAACATTGAACCGCTAAAATATTAATTTTAGATCCTAAAAAGTAGGTTCTGGAGAGCGGGGATATACATGAATTGGACAGATTCACGATCCAATGTTAAGTCAAATACCTCAAGATTGGAGTATATTCCACCTTTATCTATCCATTGAACAATGAATCGGATGGAGTGAATGTAAATCACTATGATCAAATGCATAACTTGTACATAGATATTTTTGTTCCGTGTGGACATGACATATAACCTTGGCCTGTTGAAGTTGGGGAACCCCCAGTCATAACATGTGAGACACCCTCTTCCTACTACCCCCAATGGCAATTGGGTGACTTCCTTTTCCACATATGACCATATGCCATGCAATTTCCTCCCAGAGACATAGGTATACATCAGGATAGACCATCACCCCTACATAAAATCATGAATAGCTCCTGGTTATCTACCATATTCGCCTTCATCCAGCAGCGTACAAATCATCACACTCCTGACCTTCCCAGCGATCCACCCATCTTACTTAGTGATGGAATGAATTGGACATTTTCAATCCATAAAGGCTGTATCTTGAGATTCTATCCAAGCACATTCCATGTCGAACCCTTCTAAAGGAAGTGCAGAAATTGCAATCAAGAAGCTGCTCCGTTGATATATAAAAAAGAAATTTTAAGGAATGCCAATGTATAATCCCACCAAGCTCGTAAAATCTGACGTGTTTTGATAATTTTCGGGAATACCTATGACAACTGAGATTCTATTGGAACCATTCTAAGAAAATGTAGTCAATGAAGAAGCCATTTAATGGCAACACTATTCACAAATAAGAGTATAAGACAATTTGGACTTCAAAATTTTCATTTTCTAATGCACATTTAAAGATACAATCTTCACTGAACAACAAAGATAACTTTAAATTAACCGAAAGAAATGTGAATGGCGAGTATTCATCAAAGAGATCTACAACTCCATGTTCTAAGACTGCATAATGTAAGGAGCATTTTCCTTTGTCCACTTGATTTCGTTTAAAAATAAGCCAGTAGTTCATGAAACCTCCAACTTGAAAGGAAGGAAGAGAGATATAGCAGGCAATGAAAAAGTAAAAGCTATGGAAGATTAAAAAATTTAAAGATAAGACCAGTCTGAATTCTAATGATACGGACATTACCTGATTCCTCTGGATTCTGTGAAGAGCAATCAGCTAATTTACCAGGGAGGGAGGACGACTTCAGCACGCTTTTGGTTCTCACCAGTTCTCGAGCCCTTTTGGCAGCCAATGCTGCCTAGACAGGAAAATATTCTTCAATGAGTTTTGAACTTTAAAATAGTAAAGCGGGCATAAGTAGCCTCTCGAGCCAATAAAGATATTATGGTCCTTTGAAAACTTAAACAATAAAGCCGACACTTTTGTAAAGTTTATAAAAGCATTTGGACACCAGCACATGTTACAGAGATTTAACGCACAGGCACAGGGTTGATACCAAAAATAAACATATCATAGGAATGAAAGTAGATAAACAAATGGTGCTGACGGTTAATGTCATTATCTATGAATAATTATTTTAAAAAATGAGTACCTTCAGAGCATTGATAGATTTGGCGAGGATTGAATCCAGTATATCCGGATGCAGCTCTAAGTATTCTGTTAGCTGCTCTTGCACACATTGTTCAACCACTCTTCTCACCTCTGGATTACCCAACCTCGTCTACCTCCAACATACAAATTAATAGCAAACCCAATAACAAAAACAGGGTAAAAAGCAACAAAGAACCTTCCTCAAACCACTAACAAAAGTGTGTTAAAAGCAATAATTTTGTGGAAATTGTACCTTTGTTTGTCCTTCAAACTCAGGATTTTGAACCTTGACCGATACAATACAAGTCAACCCTTCCCTAACATGTTCGCCACTTAAAGTGAAATCCTTTTCCTGCAGCAAACTGAATGAGATTAGAGAATCTTTGACAAGATCCTCCTACCTAGATGCTAAGAAGGAAGATTCCCTTCAAAACAAAATTTGGCTATTGATAAAAAATGCAAACAGGCAGTTCAAGTCCAGAATCTGAAATAGTTTCAAAATAATCGAGCCTGTTAATCCTTGGAACTAAGAACATGCAGAAACAACAGACCTAGATTCCATATTGCAAGGACATAATTATATTTCCATCGAAAATATATCGGCACATGAACCTCACATCCCAATCTATAAGGTATCTCACACAATCAAATACCGTCTTCTCAAAGCACGTACCTTTCTCAAAGGCCTCGCATCAACTTACATATGCTCCTTCACATAGTAGGAGGAACTTACTATGAAGTGTGGTCCATCTTGCTAGAGATGATACCACTCACCTCAACCACTAATTAAAGGAATTGCTTATAGACATCGTAGAAAAAACAAGCACCATAAAGACAAGGGTTTACGAGGAAACCCTCCTCGATGGGAGAGAAAAACTATGGGTAAAGTACCATGTTGCTCACAGCAACTAGGTGGGTCTGTTTTCTTTATAAGTAACCCTACCTCATGAATATATTTTTTCTACTGCCTTTTTATTTACTTCCACATGGTATCAGAACAACGGTCCTATACCAGAGTTCGTATCAAAGAACCCCACCACCACAAGCCTCCTTCCCGAGCGGGCCTTGCTCTTCACACCACCATAACACGTGAATGCTCATGTACCATCTGCCCACACACATGGATGTGTCTCGGCACACAGCCTCGGTGTACAACAGTGTCCCACCACATCGTCTTCTGCCTTATGCAGTACGAGCCCGCATGCACAATAGTGGTCCGCATGCAGGTATTGCCAGAGCGGTCCCGGTGCGCTCTCCTTGCCCTGTGCGGGTCCCTCTCTGGGTAGCAGGCTAATGCCCTAATCATTCTCCACATGAGGGATTAGACTTCTGCAACACTTTATTGAATTTTCTCCCTAACCATGATGACCACGACTCAATCTGATTATGTTTGACCCCCTTATCACTTGTCTCAGGCTCTCAGCCAGTCTACATCGATTAACTGCACACCCTCTGATATCATATCAGACTCTTTTTTTCAACTATTGACTTGATATTGAAAAATATCGAGTCAATCCCATGTTTTCCACATCTTCTATGATGGCTCAAGGGACTTCTATCAAACTCAAGGGCACAATACTCTGATCTTCGGCTTTCAAGGTATTCATCAGCACTCAAAGGAAGATATCTATCGCGACGCATGAACCTCCGAAGGAAACAAACAAAGACCATGAGTTTTGACTTGGGAACAACTAACAAATCATGACCACCAGCGGCGAGTTCCACATTGCCGCCAATCTCATGTACAAGGATATTTCGAAGGACATGTGGGATGAACAGGCACAAACCTATTCTCAGCACTACCAAGTCATAACTTACATACATCTACATGTGGATTTAGTCTGCTTCACAAGGAGAGACCACCATCGTGGAGTACTAACAACATCTCAATGATGTCGATGAGGAACTTGCCATCTTTCAGCCAGCTTGTTGTCTAAACATGTGACAGAAATGTCTAAGTGGTAAGTCTACAAAATTCTTGCTCGTCTTCAACCTAATTATCAGATCATAAAGGACCAGTTTCGCATGTTTAATCCACTTCCATCCATCAAGGTCATCTTTGGTCGTCTATAGTTTAAGATATAGAATGGTCATACTCATCCTCTGAAGCATGCGGAGAACCCTACATTTCCAGCGCCACCTAGAAGAAATGGTCGCAACAGCTCCTGAGGAGATTGAGGTCTAGCTTCTGGCCGACGTCGCGGACGTACACCATGCATTCTTTATTGCATATCCAACGACCTATCTGCGAGAAGTTAGACAAATTTTGGGAAACCACCGCAAACCAACATTGCATCATCATCTGATTATGACACAATGAACACACATGTGCCCACATATCAGGACCCCAATGGATACGGATGAAAATGGATCGGATATGGAACAAATATGCCAATTTTCATATCCATATTCGCTTTATCTCTATCGAATACGGATATGGATATGATTCGGATATGCATTAAGGAAACCATATCCTTAAAAATACGGATACGAATCCAAATCAGATATTTATCGAATCCAAATACGGATTGAATAAAGAGCGGATCCGAATACGGATCGAATAAAGAGCTCATCCAAATATTAATCAAATAAAGAGTGAAATCCAAATATGGATCCAATGAACATGGAATCCGAATACAGATCGAATAAAGGCTACAAACAAATTGAATTTTTATCAAAGTTCATAAATGGTAATGAAAAATAAGTTGCATCTTAACAAAAGGGAGCATCAAGGTGACATGCATTCTTGAACGAAAGCAAAAAGGACGACATGGATTCGTAACTTTTATTCGTGCCCATCCTCAAACAAACGAAAGATTATCAATATCATTAACATATTGTATTTTATTATGTATAATACTAATATAATAACACAGAATTGTGGATTATATTATATTAACTAATATATAAAATAATATTAAATATTATATTTGGATATCCGGATCTGGATATTCAAGCCATTACCATATCTACATCCATATCCGAAAATTTTTTACAACCCATATCCATATTCGATCCGTATTCTATTAATATTCGGATACGGATATATGTATCCGATAATTTTTCGAATACGACAAGCGGATATTCTGATATATCCGTATCCATTTTCATTGCTACCAGTGGACATGCGATCTAACTATCTGTCACAAGCTACTCCAGATTCATGCAACTGCTACAGAATTCTCCCACATGCGAGAATCATCCCACTATAAATATGGCTAAAATCTCAAGTATTGTAGCCAATTCTGCTTCTTCCTCACACAAGCATTGATTATCAATTTTGGTGCATCTACTCACTTGACAAGAGAATGTAGTCTCCTGACCTCTTCAGAATGTTCTTCTATTGTGAAGTCAATTCCTTAAGCCAAAGGTGCTCATCAACCATTACAACCATTGGAATAATGGAGTTTCCTCTAGGCTCGTATTCTTGGAGTTTTCGGTGCTCCTGACTTTCCATTAAGCTTACTTTCTTTTCATAGATTACGTGTTAAATTGAATTGCATAGTCATTTTTTGTTATTGCTACTGTTATTTCAGAACACCCCCAGATAATAAAGATCTTTGTCAGGGGCCATGAGAAGAATGACATGTACTATCTTGGCATCCCTGTTGACTCCTTTTTCACTGATTTTGTCTTAGTTTCTGTTAACCAGATCCTTTGGCATTTACGTTTTCTTTAGCCCTTTGCTAAAGCCCTCTCTCAGATGTTTCTTAAACAGTCTTTGCTGAAGACTTTTGAGTGTGAAGCCTGTCAGTTTGGCAAATATGACAACCCCAAGGTCACAATACTCAGCAATACATATCCACACATACGATTTTACATTCGGAATACCAAGTTGTACAATACATGCAAGAGAGTAGTAAGAAAGAAGAACCATATACAATGTACTCAAAATGTATAGCAACATGTGCGTACACATCATGTCTCTCAAAAACATGTACAAGTACAAGAAAACAAAGGAAAAGTAAACTATTGCACCATTATTCGAAGCTATTAACCTACAAGCCGCCTATTGTTGTTGTTGCTCCTGTAAACCAGCTGATTTTATGCAATAGGATTATGAGCAAAGCGCTCAGTATGGATATAAAACAACTAAAAAATGGTAAAAAGTGTGCATAAGAAACTATAACTATAAGGAAAAGAACTACCAATAAGAAAAGTGACTATTAATAAGTGTTGAAAGGGAAGTGAACGCTCTAGAAGGTAGCACTATCATTACAGTTATCACATTTAAATTATATAAGAACTATTGTTATTATATATACCCTAACTAAGCTCCATCCATTACAAATGAGATAAGACATTTAATTTCAACAATAATAAACTAAGATCCACTAATCGTCGGTAAGGGTCCACGATGGTAGGACACAACGTAGAGCACAAGATTTGATTATATTCACCACTCACTCATTATAGTCGAGAAAGCTTACTACTACCTTCCATTTTTCTCTGATTACGAGGCAAATCGATAGAACACCTCCTTCGCTAACAATATCCCCGAACTCCCTTCATAGAAGCAATACGAGAAACCAACTCGAGTGATCAACTCTAATTGACCTCCAGTATTAATCATATGATCGAAAGTGAATATAAAACTACCATCTATGCATCCTCGAACGTTGTCGCAACCACCGGAACTACATCAGGTTACAGTCGAACTATGTGTCTCCCAGCCAACGCAAACACTGTGGTCGCAGCCGTCTAATCATCTACCGGGGGACCCAAGGGAGTAAGCCCATCCCTTGTGATCGCTATCTTCCTATACCTGATGCAACACGCGAACTCCATCAGTGTGCAAAACCACAACACGGGAAGAGACATCCGTTGAGACACACAAAGCATGCATGGACTACATCCACAGCAAATCAGATATCTCAATCTTTGTAATCATATCATGTTCATCACCACCTCAAAAAAATTTAGAGTAATGCAAACCACCTAGGCTAATTGATCTATTAAAGCAATTAGATTTTAAATAATCCAACCATTGAGTAATTTATACAAATATATGTGAGAGTAGATAAATTGGATCGTATAATATTATGACAGTATAGTGATAATTATGGCATTTATATATTTGATTCATAAATAAATAATTTAACCATCATTGTTCCATTTCCAATTAAAGCTAACCTTGTTCATTTTGCATTTCAGGATCCCATTGTAACTAGTAGGCTGTCAGGGGTGAAAAGCCCAAAATCACAACTTAAGATAACATTGGCATTTGGACCCCTTCTTCCCATCTTCTTCACAATTATTTTTATAATATATATTGTAGTTAGGGGGTTTTGGGTAACACACAAACGACTCTCGATGTTTGTGCAATTGCACAACCTATGAAATGGGAGGAGTCGGTTCCCTCTCATTCAATTCAATTGGAAATTTGTTTCAATCTAAGGATTGTTAAAGAAGTTACTTGAATCAAAGAGGTGAGTGGAGTTATTTTAACACATAGATGACGTGTTATAGCCCCCCACCTCTTATTTCCATACAACTTCTCCCATATACCCACCCCTCACGACCCCACTCGCTCTCTTTATTCCCTATCTCTTTATCTCGGTCTTTATCCCTCTAAGTTCTCTTAGTCTCTTCTAAGCATACAAGTAAAATGAGTCCATCCTTCATGAAACATCACAGATCTGGCTTCCCACAACGGATCTGACTCCTTGTACAAACAACACTCAATGAACAACCACGGATCCAGCACCTCGCACAGATCTGGAAACACCACAAATGTGTGACCACATATTCGACACCTCACACGGATCTAATTCTTTGTGGACCCAATCGCAAGTGTGAACACCCTCAAAGATATTGGTTCCGCATGCGACTCCATCATATGCATGAACCCATTTGTGGATTCGGTTCCGCATTAGCGATCCAACGGCCACACGGATGCGATTTGGGAACCAAAATCAAATACGTATCAGATCCCAAAACCATCTCCATATGCATGCATAACATGTTTACGGATCCGCAAACCCTCGCATGATTGGTAATGGCTTGACTTTACCCAATAGGTAGGGCTGGCTATCGAGCCCAACGAGCCGAGCCAGCCCCTGGCTTGGGCTCGATAAGCCCAGCCAGACTTGGGCTCGATGCGCTCAAGCTCTCAAGCTCCTTATCGAGAAGGCTCGGGCTCGAGCCGAGCCCCTTATCGAGACCAAGCTCTTTATCGAGCCAGGTCTGGGCTCGAGCCCAAGTCAAGCTCGTTAAGGATGATTACCTTTTGGCGGAAAAGAGTTTTACGCAGGTTCGAGTTCACGACTGACTCTGTCAAGAGTGTTCCTTACCAGTTGGCCACTATCCAAGATGTACGGAAAATCTTAATAATATATATATTGTAACTTTGCTTATAAAAAAAAAGAAAAAAAGTACTAATTTTCAAATGCGTGGGCAGGGAGCAAATGTTTGGGCGGGAATGGGATTTCGGGAACTATAATTCAAAGTAGGGTTAGATATCGAGCCCAACGAGCAGAGCCACCCCTGGCTCGGGCTCGATAAGCCCAGCCAGGTTCGGGCTCGATGCACTCGAGCCCCTTATCGAGATAGCTCGAGCTCGAACCGAACCCCTTATCGAGCCCAAGCTCCTCATCGAGCCCGATATGGGCTCGAGCCCAAGTCAGACTCGTTAAGGATGATTACTTTTTGACGAAAAAGAGTTTTGCACATGATCGAAACTCACGACCTACTCTATTAAGAGAGTGTTCCTTACCAGTTGGCTATTACCCAAGATGTGAACAAAATCTTAATTATAATATATATATTGTAACTTTGCTTATAAAAAATAAAAAAAGTACTAATTTTCTAATGCGTGGGCAGCGAGCAAATGTCTGAGCGAGAATGGGATTTTGGGAACTATAATTCAAGGGGATGGTAGTAATCCATGATGGCATATTGTATTCGTAAAAAGGTTAAAAATCTGACAATATAGAAAGTATCGTGCAAATGGAAGTATGAGATAATGTCTTGAATAATTTGATGTCTAAGATCAGGATATGCTCAAGATCTAATGTCCACTGACATCTCAGGTTCTACTTGATGAATCTGTGATTCATCACTCTAAAAGTTGAAAATAGAGCATTGTTCCCGAGTAAGTAAAAGCATATTTCCACAAATATTGCATAATTAGCATTCATACATGCATTGATAACATTTGCATTTTAGCATTTGCATCCGCATGAAATAAGAAGCTAAATTCATCTCTAAAAATCACCTATCTTTAGATATTTTACACTAACCCTAAATCCCATAAATTCACTCCATATTGTATATATTACTAACATAAATACAAGAAAAATACCAGAAAAGTGCTAACTTATAAATTGACAAATAAAACCCCAAACCAAGTTAGAGACCATGGACCTTAGAATACACATATCTTTCTCAAACAGCCTCCGATTTAGGTTTACTCACTTTTAAAATAATATACATTCAGAGACCTTCAAAATGAGACCAATTTCATTAAAATCAGAGCTCGTATGCAAAACTTGGGTTTTAGGCCCCCATTGTATACTATATGTATGTATATTTGTACCCTTATATTTTATTACTTTATTCGACCTCGTTTCCGTTTTTGGTCAACATGAAACTTATAGATCTCATCGAGATCTACAACTTTCATGTTTTGAGTTTTTCCAAATTCAACCATTTTCTCCCTCTTATTTCACATTAGCAGAGAAGATATTTTTGATCTCGAGAAGAAAAGATATAATGATAAAGACATGCTTCAGAGTTTTGTTTTAGCAAAAAAAACCCAAGAAAGTCTAGAATAATCATCCACAACAACCATATAAAAATGATATCCCTGATGATCAGGAACACGACTAGGACCCCAAATGTCAAAAATGAAACAATTCAAAAGACTGACTACTGAAACGACCCTGACGACTCGAAAATGAAGACCGATGATGCTTTCCAAGCTGACAGGCTTTACAGACCAAGGTGGTGCGAATAAATATCAATGGTAGAACCTAACACAGCTTCTGAAGAGGAAAATGACCAAACTGTAGATGCCACATGAAAGGAGAAACAAAGCATGGAGGAATAGTAGTGACTCCGGCACAAGGTGGTATGGCAAGCTCGTACAATCCTCTCTGCTCACGGCCACATCCAATCACCATGCCCATTAGTATGTCCTGAAACACAAGAGAAGAGGGATCAAATATGCCACGACAGTGTAAATCCTTTGTAATTTGGCTAATTGACAAAAGATTCATCTGAAAATTAGGAGCACATAAAACATTCTGCACATGCATAGATGGAGTTAGAACAATCTCCCCTTGACCAATAATGGAAAGACGTACTCCATTAGCAATCTCTACGGATCTAACAGGTGGGATGGACATGTAAGAAGTGAATTGTGCTCGATCTCCACACATATGGTGCGATGCACCCGAATCCATAATCTAGTCAGTCAAATCTGAATAGCTACAACTTGTGAGTGCATAAGTAATACCTGATGAGCTAGATGAAGCACGGGCAGTAGTGGCGGCCTCTGAAGAACTTGCAGCTGGAATAGCAGGAGTGGACATCATCTCATGAAGTCTAGAAACAATATCATTCATGTGTGCATCCTGTGTAGGAGCAGAAGAAGGCTTAGTCTGCTCAGCACCCCTCGCAGACCTAGGATATCCATGCTTCTGAAAGCATGTCTCCTCAGAATGTCCAACACGATGATAATGAGAACGCGGGCCATGCTGACATTCTCCTCCACGATCTCGAGGTCCACACCCTCGAGATTGGGAGCCCCCCCCCCCACCTCGAGACACTGCCATAGCTATGGGAGGCTGGGCTGCAGTAGTAGATGGAGTAGTAATCCTGCTCAAGCGCGTATACACCTCTTCCATCGGGGGTATCGTCTCTCCAATCAGGAGTTGAGTACGTGATGCATCGAGCTCAGAGTCGAAACATGAAAGGAAAACTCCTGTCATAGTGGCATTCCGATATTGTTGTTGTTGCTCAGTACTGGTAATGATAGGCATGAAGCTGTGCAGTCGCTCAAACATGCCTCTAAGATGAGAGAAGTGTTGATGTAGTGGTCGACCATTCTGTTTGGTCGAGAAAATGTCAAACTGCAACTAAAGAATCTTGCTCTCATTCTTTGTCTGCCCATACGTAGCGGCTAACATGTCCCACATAGCTTTTGCTGTGGGCTGATTGACTATATTGTTGACAATCTCCGTGGTGAGCGTCCTGAAGGGCCAAATGCTGCTTCCACGAAGCATTAGTCCCCGTTTTGTCTGCTGGTTCTGTTTCCGTCAGAATGTGCTCCTTATTATGGCACTGCATGAGAGTACGAAACTACATGGACCACATCTTGTAGTTGGACCCATCCATCTTTACGATGGGAGCTGGACCCTTGAAGGCACCAGACGAAGAAAAAACGCCACTCTTGTTTTCTGACATCGAATCAATAAGTAGAACCACGGACAACTGAGGAGCAGATCGATCTGAGAGTGTCTACACAATTATAAAGAGGAGTGATTGCATTTGTAGACTCATATAACCATCCTTATTGACTTGTGGTGAGGTCTATTGTCGTAAGATGTGACTTATATGAGAGAAATCACGGCCTCCGAAGAAAATCAGACCTCCAGGTCTCGAATAGAGGCGTATGAATGGCCCTTGGGTGACCGGAGCATGGCCGCGATGCCCTGCACAACACGTGTTGGAGGCCGAAGGGCTTCTCGATTGCACCGGAGCCCCTGTGCAGGCGGAGGTCGTCCCTGCGACAGGTTGGCTGACGGCACCCCTGTGTGGGCTGGCAGCGCCCCTGTGCGCAGGGAAGGGGTTGCGACGACTGGCGGAGGGGCGGGGTAGCCCAGCGGTGCTGCGCAGAGGGGTGGGGTAGCCGGCAGTGGCTGGCGGGGAGGGTAGAGTTAGGGTTTGGCGGTAGGATATGGGAACCCCGGTCTAGGACCGTTGCTCCGATACCATGTTAGGAGAAACGAATGACTTGTATTAGACGAGACCACAGGGCTCTCTTATATAGGAGAAAACCCATGGGTTAATTATAGAGAAGTACATAAAGAAAACATAAAATAACAAAACAACATAACTGGAGATACAATTATCGTAACAGAATACATTTATAGCAAGCTATTTAAATTTTAATCTTCTCTTGCACCCCATCACTCTACCACCAAGCCTCCTTTTGGCCTAGAACTCCTCCCTTAGACTTGCATAGTAACTTTTTGGCTACTCCTTGAATACAAAATGCTACTGCCTCCCACATCTCGTTTGCACTTCCGTTACAATCCCAAGATAAATCTTTTGAAACCTTCTCTTTGAAGCCTGATTGCTTCAATTGAAGATTCCATCATTTCCTAAACGATCTTGAGAACCATTCGTTTCTTTACCAGCCCTTTTATTTGCGCACCCATGACTAGCAAGTGATATCAGGATGTCAAGCTCTCTTCAGAGATTACTTTGCAGTATTTGCAACACAACCGATATCTTCTCCTCAATGCAAAGTAAGCTATTTATGTTTCAATCGGACCACTCTTATAAGTAATTAAATGCAACTCTATCTTATCGAAAAAAGCTAAAAATAACAAACATCATTTTGCAATTATATAATATCACCAGTCCAAGTGGAATCGGACCACTCTTATAAGTAATTAAATGCAACTCTGTCTTATCGAAAATAGCTAAAAATAACAAACATCATTTTGCAATTATATAATATCACCAGTCCAGTGGTTTCGTCAAAAAAATTTAATGCTTGCATACTTTTTTAAGAAAAATTTAATGCTCGCATAACTTTAAACGTCATACCGACTCTTTCTTTCAAAGCTTATCTAAAAGAACGGGTAAACTAAGCTATTCTAATCACCAAAGGCCTAGGTGTCACTAGAATCTAAATAGGGCACTCACTCGATACTCTCTACAACTTCCTCCACAGTGGCTTAACGTAAATAGAGAAGTTGTTAACCAGAAATACTTCCAGATTCCAGAAGTCCGGTGGAAGTTGAAAATAGTGTATCTAAGTTCAGTGAAAAACGTGAAAATAGCAACTGCACAAGATAAAATCTGGCAAAGGAAATAAACAAAATCAGAAAAATGTATAAGAGACCTTCATCATCTTCGATTTCTTCCCAAGATTATTTATGGTTCTTGTTAAGGAAGCTTTCATGCCATCAATGTGGGTACCCCCATCAATGGTTCTAATGCTATTGGCG
The DNA here is from genome assembly GCA_037367405.1 of Ottelia alismoides. Lineage (NCBI taxonomy): Eukaryota > Viridiplantae > Streptophyta > Magnoliopsida > Alismatales > Hydrocharitaceae > Ottelia > Ottelia alismoides. The sequence goes on from JAZKJV010000173.1 coordinate 336,263, forward strand.
TATCCAAGCATTGTATCTGCATATGCATCTGCACACCTAAAAAACTGATATTCACAACGAATTGATAGAATATGCAGACGATAAGCATATTAGTGTTCCCCATGAGAAAAAAACAATCACAATCAGAAAACTTCCCAATAGGAATAAGAAAATGGTATAGGATTAGCATGAAAGGCATCCTTTAAATCAAGTGTAGGTATAAACATCCGCAATAAACCTTAGGTTATGAAGTGCAAAAACCAAACTGTATCGTGAGTTCTAGTGAACTTGCGGTAACAAGCACAATTTTCATTAGTTGTATTGTCAAACAATTTTGTTCAGGCAGTATACCATTGAAGTGCCACAATGACAGTGATTCCATCTGTTTCCTTCTGGAAGGCCAAGGTGTCATGAAGCGGCTTCTGTTGCAATGTACATAGTAAAGTTAGAAGAGTACAAGTTAGAAAGCATGAAAGGAAGACATGGTAGATGGTTGGTCTAGAATTTCTAGGAATAAAGAACCTCCCTTACATAGATAATATTAGCAGATAAAGGCATCATTAGGACAAAGAAACTGACAGGCAGTACTTTCTACCGAGGATAAAAGCCATGAACTCCAAACAAATTCTTGAAATTTGGCAAAAAAAGATAACAAGAATGACGAAAGCCTTCCATGCCTTCTAGAAATCCATAAGTAACTGACTCATGGTAAGTTTTCCTGGTTATCATTAGCTGAAGTGCTTGTCATAAGGAGAATTTAACTTTTTCTAAACTTTCCATCCCCATTCCCAGCTCCCAACTCTTCCCGCATATCGCCATTGGTGGATTGGAGGACGATCACTCATTCTAAGGATAATGCTTGGCTTGGTGTTATCAGTTTAAAGAGATGAAAAAGGCTCTCCAACTGAAATGGAAAGTCCGCATTTGGGGTGATAGTGATGACCTGTGCACTTTGGTCCGCAAGATTTATAAGGTTTACTCTTGTTTTCCGATTGCTAGGGAGGGAGGTAACTCACTATTGATGTTTTGGAAGGATGCTTATTCGGTGTTGCCAGAGGCGCCACTTTGGAAGGGGTTTTATTCGATGTTACCAAAGGCACCACCGATGATGGGCAGCTAGTATGGCCTTAAATGTCAATTTCAGACTTTCAGTCACTGTGTGGGTGCCCTTTATTGTTGAAATGTCCGGTCATTTCGGTCGAATTTCAGTGACCAGTCAAAACGGGAACTCGGTCGCATTTCGGTGAAATTTGAGGTTGTGGCGGCTAGTGTTGGGATATGGTGGTGGATTCCATTTTTGATGACCTGATTGAATGGAGGATGGGGTTCTTAGTGAAAAATTCCCTTGTGTGTGCTCGAGCACCTGACCCTGATGTTACCATGGCTGAGAAGTGGGAGGATGAATCTTTCTTCTCAGTTTTTTGTTCCGACCTGACGGATCAGAGGGCGATGGACCTTATGATGTTGATGGAATCGTTGGATGGACTGGAAGGTCGCTCTTTGGGATGTGATCATTGATGTTGGTTGACGGAAGGTTTTCGTAGGAAAAGCCCATAAAGATATCATCGAGATGGTAGCTTATGATAAAGAGGATGTATTGTTGATTGTAAGAGGATTTGGAATTGGAAGGTTCTAATAATGATTAAGGTCCTTTTTTGTTGAGGCACAGAAGTTTGATGGTTAGACTAAGCGGACTCGGTTATTCCAGGACGCTAACACCACATGTATTAGTTGCTCTGGGCAAAATGAGGATGTTGATCACCTTTTCTTAAGTATGAGGTTTCTAAGGGTGTTTGGGAGAAGATTGATTAATCAAAGGTGGTAACTAAATGCTCTGTTGGTTTCTAGGGCTCCCTTGGTTCAAATTGATGTGACTTTGACGCAGATACATCTGAGGTTGTGGTTGTGGTGTGGGCTCTCTAGTTGGACAAGAATGTGTGGTGTTCCAGTAGGATAGACTTTACATTGAGAATGTAGTATAGCTCTAAGTATTTCGTCCAACCTCAGCCCTTGTAAAGTATTTATCGCTTAGACTCGTACTTGTAATTTTGTGAGCTAATGAAGAAGTTTTGTGTACACATCTTAACGATCAATCGCCGTTTTTCTTTTGAAAAAGTATTCCCCCCTCCCAATAACTCTACTATTTTGTGTTTCGTCCGTTTTCCCAACCCAGTTCTCTACTTCCCACCGTCCTATCTACAGCTCCGACAATCACCACACCCCCCCCCCCCCCAACCAATCATCACCGACATAGTCGCTACCTCAAACCACCTCTCCTAGCCAAACCGCCTTACCTGAATCTGCTCATCGCATGTAACCCCCTCTTAACTAGTGCCACTTTGCACAGACCCTCCTAGCAACCAATCGGCATCGCCATCGCCGACAAGCTCTTCATGGCCATAACTCTAGCCTCATCCTACAACCCCTCCACCAGACCGCTTGACTCCAATCAACTTGCCCCAACATCATCATCTAGGGCACATGTAGCTCTAACAAAACCCATGAAGCCGTAGGACACACATAGGTGTGAGATAAACATCTACCCCTCTTCTGTATTTACTACCACAAGTGGAATTTATTCCGCTTATCATCTCAACTATTTAGAGTTTGAACTAACAAGCACAATAAGTGATCGTTCTATATAATAACTCACCTACATGCCAAATCAAAGAATAATTAGGTTCTATTGATAATGCAATGCTAGTCGGTCGATTTCCATGTAGTGGTTTGCATTGTCACGTCATCCACCTGAGTCGTTACCACTATTGGAGAAGAGGATAGGCACATACTACATGCCGCCTTCTTGGGAAAACTAACTCTGAAAGAATGACAAGCTCCACTAAGGCAATTGAATAGACCCATGAGAATAGACAATCACAAATAATACAAGCAACCATTCCAACGACGATAAAGACTAGTGATCAAATCAAAGTCCAACAGCATCCCCACTAACTCCACCAAAAAGTCATGCTCCGCAATAAAGCAACCATCATGCATATTGCATCATCTCCAGCATAAAGGGCATCCCCGCTGACAACTCTCATAAGAAACCCCATACTCAACAAAGGTTCTCCAAAAGGAAGATAATGAGTTAGAGAACAGAAGCAACAACATCCTAGTTTAGTTAAGTGCCATGTACGAGCCCCAACCTCGAAACCACTATTGGAGAAGAGGATAGGCACATATTACATGCCACCTTCTAGGGAGGACTAACTCCAAAAGGATGATAAGCTCCACTAGGACAACTGAATAGCCCCATGAGAATAGACCATCACAAATAATGCTAGCAACCATTCCAACGATAAAGTCTTCGTGATCGAATCAAAGTCACAATTGCCCAACAGCATCCACACTAACTCCACCAAAAGGTCATGCTCCGCAATAAAGCATCCATCATGCATATTGTGTCATCTCAAGCGCAAAGGGCATCCCCAGAGAAACACCGACAACTCTCACGACAAACCTCATACTTAAAGAAGGTTCTCCAAAAGGGAGATAATGAGTAAGAGAAGAACAGAAGCAACAACAGTCTAGTTTAGTTAAGTGCAATGTACAAGCCCCGACCTCCGAAGTCCGAACAACTATCAACATCCATATACCAAAAATCAGGTCCTCCCTCTTTCCCCTAGTCCGCTCAGAACCAATGTTGTCAACAAGGTCGTGGCTATGCTAGCACCTCATTTACCTTTACAACAACCCTTCCATCATGCATTCCCCACTTCACCACCATCTTCATCTTCCTAAACTAGTGTCATGCTTCCCCTGCAAGCCCTCGTGCATGTATCATCATCAAATTGAAAGCCAACCTCAATGCAGACAACATCGTCCCTACAAACATCCACCGAATGCCAAAGCACACCACATCAAGAGCATTGCATCGCCGACAATAGCGTTGAGCCACGACATCCCCTCGACTCCATCAACCTATGCTCTCTTACACCTCTCGTTCTCTACCAACATACCAGGACCCAATTCCCCCTCTCTCAACCACCTTCTCTTCTCCTTTTAAAAGAACCCCACTCCTTGCATGCTCCCTCTAGCCTCTCTCTTTATTATTTGCGCTCTCCTTTCCTCACTTGAACTCTCACTCTCTCTTCATTTTTATTTTTTAGATAGGGATTTTTACACCATGAACCTTATAAAGTTTGCTAATTACCTGCTCGCCCATGTGTTCTTTCTAATTATCCCAGAGCCCCAGCAAACTTACAAATTCTTACATCACAACCCCCTGTACCTCTTATACATATGACCATTAAAGTTAATAGATTCTGTTAAAAATATGTTAAGCATGCCCTTCTTGTTTATTAAGATTACAAATCCCTGCCATCCCTCTTCACCCTCCCCTCCCCTCCAACTCTCCTTTCATGATGTTGTTGCTGCATCATTTCAAAACAATGTCTGGTTCCTCGTGAATGAAAAGGACACGATGGATGTCGTGATCGAGGTGGCACTAAGATTTTTTTTTGAAATCTAACGATTCAGGAGAGACACGGCGTGGTGTTCGCCCCAAAAGCTTTATTAATAAAAATCGGTAAACAAGAGGGAAAGAAGTATAGGGACAGAAAGAGAAAGGACAACGATAGGATCGAGAAGATCCCACCCCGATCAGAAGACGCGAATTACAGCAACGACCAGTCCCAAGTTAGATGAGCCGCGTGAGTCAAAACATTCTCCTTGTAAAATCTTTGGCCCTTAAAAATTGTTGCGTTACGCCCCAGCCAAATCGCCCAAATGCAAGCAAAAAGGGCCACGAAGTCTCTGCGCGCCATGTCCTTGTTGGACCTCAATGAGTCCCAAAAACCGACCAAGAGCGCAGGACAATCCTCGAATCCTCGAATCCGATATGAACAATTCCATAAGGCGCTAAGATTTATGTGGGGGAAGAGCGCAGGACAATCCTCGAATCCGATATGAATAATTCCATAAGGAATTAGTACAAAACACCTCCATCACTTTGGACATAGTGGATTATTGTTCTCCTCGAAGTTGACATCATAATCGGCTTAGCACTCAGCTATCCTCCAGCAAGCATCACCCGAACCCTGACTGTCTAGTTTCCCTTCTTTGCAAATCAGAGCAATGCGATCTTCTTACAAACTCAGATGTACATTCGTATGAACACGAGTTCCACAACCTTTATTTTCTCCTCTCACAGTGAGCAACCTCTTCCCCATGAACACATTAATTCTAGAATTTCGACCAAGGTGCTTGATTCCTCTTTTTTCAATTTGTCATTGATTTCTGACTTGAACGTAAATCGGTATATGTGCGCAAAGGAGGATGATCTCATGGATCGATCGGCGATAAAGCGACAAGAGAGAGCTTGAGCTAAGCAAAAGATCCTCAGCTTGGTGGTGTCGCTAGTGGGTAGAGTATTGATGGTGCCATAGTTGGGTTTCTTGGGAGGGAGAGAAAGAAAGGGAAGATGAGAAGGAAGGAAAATCCAATCTTGGATTACGTTGTGAATTAACTAACTCAACCTTAAGCAAATTAACTCAAGAAGAGCTTTTTTAGAGGGAAAAGGGTGGAATCCCGGGCTAGGCCCCACCGTGGCTTATATACATGGAAAAAGAAATAGTACAATGCTTTACATGATTCAGAAAAAAAAATCACAGCACCCTACATTACGCTACATGGTTCCAGGAATTGCACAACACCGTACAATATTCAAGAACATTAGTAGAACACTTGCCCTCGAAAAATGGTTCCGTTCCTATTGCACCAGATTGCCCATAAGATTGCAAAAGGATGCAAGTTATCCTCATGTTTGTTCCCGCAAATTGATCTAATGCATATCCAAAAGATGGCACCATCTTTCGTCGAGAGACATGGAATGTTAGCCCTACTCCACACCTATGTCGAGTGAGGTAAGGAAAAGAAAATATGACTTACATCTTCCACCTCCATCTCGCATATGTCACACTTGCAATCATCAACTCTTAACAACTTGTTCCGACGACTCTTAATAAGCACCCTACGAAGTCCGAATAGACACAAAAATACCTTGACTCTATTCGACACTTTGCTCCTCCAAATAAAGCACGCGTCGAGTCGCACATCTTGATACTCCACCTCACCATCCTCAAAGAAGAAGCACTAGGCCTTCTTTATCGAGATCCTCCCATCCCCCCACACAAAGTGATCCCTGCCTGTTGACTGGTTCTCAAATTGAGCCAACCCTCTTTGCAATTTCAGAAGCTCCTCCAATCGTTGATTAGATAGAATCATGTAGTTGTACAACAACCAATGGACCGAGTCCTCCTTACTACTGGTCAGCGAAAATAGTCACGGAAAACACTCCCCCAGGGCTCCACCCCAGCCCAATCATCGAGCCAAAATATAAAAATCTCCCCGTCCCCAAGCACTAGACATAGCTTCACCGCCATCTCCGGAAGAACCCGAGTGATACCCTGCCACAATAGCTCCCTCTGTAGAGCAAGGAACTCCTCCACTCTCTGATCCGACAGGGTTGAAGAGAACACTGGGGGGCACGCCCCGCCGTCCCAGACTTGTTGCACCATCACCCCGTTGCCTCCCGCCAACCTCAAGAGTCGATGGTAACATCTCATTCCCCGTCCAATCGTCCAGTCAAAATGTTGGAGTATGTTGATATGCGTTACTTGAGTTGTAGATGGGTAAATGGATCACTCCAGGATCTATTTACCACATCCAAGTCTTTAGTTCCACATCTACCAATTGGGAGATGTAGAGACTCGATGAGGGCTATATAAGAAGCACCTCAGCCCATGTATCTAGTGAGAAAAAAGAATAGACACCAACCCATTGAGGCGTTCTCCCGTGATTTCATCCTGCTCCTTAGGGAGTAGGGTTCCACGTTAAAATCTCGTGTTCATCATGTTCATATTTATTTTTCTCCGATTCTACTTCTGCATTCCTCTTTTCTAACTTGGTATTAGAGCAGGTCGATTCTCGAGGATTTTAAGTCTTCATTTTTACTTGAGAATCGATTTTGGAATTATGGTTCTTAAAGATTTATTTGAAGATTCAATCATTTAAATCTGTTTCTGGAGATCCGAAGGCATCTAGGGTTTTTTGAACCCTAGTTTCTCGTGAGCAAAGGCCTTGGCGATGTTCTCTTCTCGTACAGGTTGTGTGGGGGCCTTTCCCATCTGGGGGTAGCGCACCTCCTTCAAACATCTCATTCAAAGCCCCCAGGCACATGTCTACCTCATTCAGACTCGGTGCTCCAACCTCATCTTCAGAAAGCGACAATCCTCCAACAGCCTCATCGTGCCGCCCCTCTCCACACACATATCCAGGAGACATAGCCCTTTCAAAGCAGCGTACGGGCCTCCAGGCGGTGGCGCATAGCGCACAAGGCCGCCAAGGCGACATCACGTCTCCATCAGCAGCAACTTCGCTCCCATGCTCCATTCCCAATCGGCGGAGCCTGAAGCAAGCTGGATCCCAATCGATGTGGATGCCACACCAACTTCTCGGTTGCGCACCTCCGACCTTCAGGCGCGGTAACACCCCCACAAGAAGAGTCGCCCACGCCTGTGTGTCCTACTATTGTTGCTCGCAGATCTGCCCCCGTTCCCCCAATCAGCACCCGAACGTGTGCGAGCAGAGATCCTTCTCGATGGTGGCAGTGGGTTCTCCACATCAGGAACCCTAGTGGGGAATAGAAAGAAAAGGATATGTCGGTCCTTTAAAAAAAGATTTGTGTTCATTTTAAGCCCAAGTGGGCCGAAAGTTGAAGAAAAACGGGTCCAAGAGAAAAACGTGGCTGTGAGAAATGGGGCACCATTAAAAAAATAAAGGGTCATACCAAAAAATGGGGCCGATAGATATTTTATAAAAAAAGAAGAGAGGGAAAAAGAGTAGGTTCCATACAGCTACTATAAAAATATGTTTCTGCTGCAATTTTCAAAAAAAAGTTTTAAAAAAGATGCATACAAAAGAAAAGTCATATGCAACAAAAAATTACAAAAAAGGAAGGAAAGCATTGAAAAAAATGTACGGCTTAAAAAATTTTATGGCTATTAAAAAAATGGAATAGCCGAAAAATAGAAAAATGAAAGAAAAAATCAAGAAAATTTGTTACAGCTTATGTGATGTTTTCCCCATCTTTGTTGTCTTCTCCCAACTTGGTCGACATCTTCATTCCGACCAGTATGGGGGAAAGGGAGAGTATTGTGTAGAGTCACAAGTCCATTCAGATGTCATATTCTCCAGACCATCCAGATGTTCTACAGTCCAGTTTTAGACTCGACGTCAGATTTCGAGTTCTCAGTTTCAGACAGGCACATATATGTGATCTTTTAGATGAGCACATGTTCGCCATCATGTTTTTGTAGTCCCCATCATTCATGCTTTTTCGGCCAAGGTTTTCATATGATCCATAGGGACTCCAGAATAAAGATCTCATTCCCTATACTATGTGGGTTAGGGTTTTCATGTGGTTTCATAGACACTCCAGAGTAGAGATCCCATTCTCTGAGTCAGTAAGGGAAAGACCCAGTTCTCCGGCGAGGAAACGTTTTCAGACTCCATTCTCCAGCGATCGTGGACTCCGACGAGGATTGCACTTCACGGCTTTTCAGTTTGGCCCTTTCAGAGATGGAGCAGTTGTCCACATGTGGTGGGCCAGAGTACTCCGACGAGGATTCATTTCAATTGCAGTGACTCTGACAGGCGTAGTATAGAGAACATGCTCTTCGATGAGGAGATTCAGTTTGACTCACACTTCATCTCGTTCATCATCCTCATCTGCACGGCATGAGAAGCAACGTCCTCGACATCAGCCGCAGTTGCGTGTTGAGTTGATATTATCTGTGTGTCTTGTATTGTGAGTTGAGATTTCTTTTTATCTGTCCAAGCTGAGCATTGCATGCTTCAGCTTGAGGGGGAGTGTTGGAAAATGTTGATATGCGTCACTTGAGTCGTAGATGGGTAAATGGATCACTCTATGATCCATTTACCACATCCAAGTCTTTATTCCCACATCTACTAGTTGGGAGATGTAGAGACTCGATGGGGTCTATATAAGAAGCCCCTCACCCCATGTATCCAGTGAAAAAAAAAGAGAATCGACACCGATCCTTTGATGCGTTCTCCTGTGATTTCATCCCGCTTCTTAGGGAGTAGGGTTCCATGCTAAATTCTCATGTTCTTTACGTTCATATTTATTTTTCTCTGATTCTGCTTCCGCATTCCTATTTTCTAACAAGAAACGAAACCTTGCTCCATCCTCGAGCACCAGTCGCAACTTGGTGGCAATCTTCAGAAGAACCGTGGTAATCCCCTTCCACATCAAAGAAGATAGCTGCCCAGGGCTAACCTCCAGCGACATGGTCACCCCATAGAACTTTCTCAGCAAACGACAAACCAAACCCTCTGACTTCCCCCACAACTGAACCACTCATTTCGTCATAAAATCCTTATTCATCTCATCCATCTGCAGCACTCCCAATCCACCATTCCTCTTTAATGATATCACCTTGGCCCAATCCATCAGGTGAAACCCCTTCTTAACTTGTTGCCCGTCAACCCAAAAAATCTTCTCATCAATGCCCCAATTTTGTTTCGCACCCCTGTCGGCAACAACCTCATGGAGCAGAAGAATGCAGGTACCGCCGAGAGAACACGCTTCAAAAGCACCAACTTCCCACCCCTAGAGAGCATGAACACCTTCCACCACGCCAACCTCGCCTCCGACCTCTCCAACAATATCCCCCAATCCCCGGACTTCGGCTTTCCCGACTTCTTCTCCCTATTGACCCGACGTCCGGATATGTCCCCAAAATATCCACAATACGCGATGCATGTCGAATCTTCTCCACTTCAGCCTTCCAGAAATAACATGATATCATCAGCATATTGTAACAGTGGGATGGATATCCCCTTCCTTCATATAAATTGAACACCAGTCCCCATCAACCATCAACCTCATCATCACAACCAAAGTGCCAGCCACCATCACAAAAAGGAGTGGAGCCAGTAAAAAATTGGGATATTTACACCCATAACCCTGAGTAATCTCGTAATTACCCCAGGAACCCTGTGCAAGCACGAATTACACCCAGAACCCCGAATAATGTTTAACCCTTACATTACATAACCTTGAGTCAACTTCCATCCATTTTACCGTTAACTATTGACGGTATCCGTTATGTATTTTATATTTACACCCTTTAAATTTTCATTATTAAGAAATAAGGTCAACTATCCCCTTCCTCCTTCCCCGTTTGATTTCCAGCACCGACCTCCGAACACCACCTCCACCCCTACCGACCATCTCCTCCGCGGCTCCGCCCCTTCCTCGCCCCTCCCATGGCCGCAAGCTCTTGTTCGAAGAACCCCTCCGACCCCACTCTGCAGCCCCCGGTCGACGCCTCCCCTGCCCCCTCCCATTCGGACAGGGGAATCGACCTCCACCTGTAACTGCCTCCCCAAGGTCGGAACCCCCAAGGTCGTCTCCTCGTTGAAGCCCAAGGCGCCTGCCCAAGGACGGAACCCCCCAGGTCGTCTCCTCCGTGAAGCCCAAGGCGCTTGCACCTCCCCAAGTCGGTGCCCCGTTGGAACCCCCCAGGTCGTCTCCTCCTTAAAGCCCAAGCCGTCGCCTGCAACCCCCTCCCCCCCTCCGGGACCCGACCTCCACCTTCAAGCCCAGGACGCCTGCACCTCCCCAATCGGTGCCCCGTTGGAACCCCCCAGGTCGTCTCCTCCTTGAAGCCCAAGCCGCCGCCTGCAACCCCCTCCCCCCCTCCGGGACCCGACATCCACCTTCAAGCCCAAGGCGCCTGCACCTCCCCAAGTCGGTGCCCCGTTGGAACCCCCCAGGTCGTCTCCTCCTTGAAGCCCAAGATGCCGCCTGCAACCCCACCCCCCCTCTGGGACCCGACCTCCACCTGCAACTGCCTCCCCAAGTCATGCCCCCATAAAGCCCAAGCCGCCTCCTGCAACCCCCCCCCCCTCCGGGACCCGACCTCCACCTGCAACTGCCTCCCCAAGTCGTGTCCCCCCGAGGTTGGAACCTGGGAGTCGTCTCCTCCTTCAAGCCCAAGGAGTCGTCTCCTCCTTCAAGCTCAAGCCGCCTGCAACACCCAACCACCCCCCCCCTCGGGGGACCTGCCAGCACCACCATTACCCCACCAAGTCTCCGCCTGCGCACACCCACCCCCCGCCTGCACCCCCCAAACCTCAGCTTGCACCCCACCCCTTTCTCCGCCTACACCACTACCTCCCCCAAGCCCCGAGGTCGCCAGCCAAACCCCAATTCGGAGACCCCACTGCCGGTCGTCGCCTGCCTGCATCCCAGGATTGGGCTCGCAAGCCCCTTAGAACCCCCAGTGGCCGTCCTCTTCCTCGTCACCCACCTTCTCTTCTTCCTTTCCTTTCTTTTTCTTTTTTTATTTTCGGTTAATCCCAACCGTAGATCGCGGATTGGTTAGATTAACTCAACCATCTGGTTGAGTTAACGAACGAAACTAACGGAAGGTTATGGGTGTAAAACGACGTGGTTATTCAGGGTCCTGAGGATAATTAGTGTTTAGGGTTTCTGGGGTAATTACCATATTACTCAGGGTTATGGGTGTAAATATCCCTAAAAAATTCTTGATCAAAGTCACTATATCTATGTAATTCTTTTCCATGAAATAGTAAAGAATTTTATATCACAGGCTTCAAAACAAATAAACACAAATATTCCGTGTACCTTGCCATCATTAAGCCATCTAACATATTCTGTCAATCCACCTGCATAACAATACTCCGTCCTTTGTGTCAACGCTGGTTCACGATCAACCTTTTCTAAGGTGATCGTAAGCTGCAAAAAATAAAATAGAAACTCAATTATTAAATGGATTCTATAAAAATATCATGAATATCTATATAACATGTTAAACAATACATAGTGGTGCTTTTATTCACCGCCGGAAAAAGATCAGAGATGGCACATATCCTAAAACTGTCTTTCCAGAAAATTTTAATCATATTCTATAAACAGATCTTCCATTTTCTAAATAAAATGCCAAAGGACGACTATTACCATCATCTTCGGGAAGGGACAGAGTGATATCTCTTTCGCCTCTTATCTGTTGGTGGACAGCAAGGCCTATTGCAGTGATTCAAGCCAAATGGTTATAGAGGAATGACATCGTTTTAAGATCCAGTCACGTGAGCAACTCTTGTTTACAGGAAGCCTGAGAGGGGCGATCTTTTTTTAGCCTAATGATTGCCCACATATTTTAAGTTCCGTAAAAGTTCGGATGAAGATTAACCCTTGGTGCCTATTTGGATACAAGGGTATCTCAAATCACAAACCAGTTGCGCTAAAATTTCTAACAGAGACATTGCAACCCATTCAAAGGTAGCTCAAACTCTTATAAATGTCACACTATAAGTCATCTTATACTCCAACCTAATTACTTTTTAAAAAAACTTCAAGATATGTCGCATTGCAGCCCATCCAATTTATATCAAACTCCCACTAATATCATATCGCAAGTTATCCTCAGCTCCAACCTACGGTTGAAAAATAGAAGTTTACATAAAGGTTATCCTGTGGAAAAATTATAATAAACAGGATATTCTACTTCAAAACTAGACCTGGCCAAAATGCGGATCGGGCCGAACGGGCCGAGGTTCAAAAACCTATGTCCAAAGCCCGTCCATGGGCCGGCCCATGGCCCATTTCAGTCTTTATCCATTGAATTTTTTTCATGGTATTTAATATGTATAAATGATTTTATTAATACCATTTATACTTTATATAACTAATATAAATAGTTTATATGTTACTTGACATGTAAACTATTAATTTTTATTTTAAACTAGTGTCACATATGAAAATTTTGAAGTGTATCATATTAATATATGTATTATCCAGCTTATATTTATATATTTTTTATTTTTTGTGGACCGTACCGAGCCGGCCCATTCCCAAATCTCCTAGCCCAAGATCGGCCCATGAACGGGCTCGTCGGGTGAGCCCCCAGCCCTTTGGTAGGGTCTATTCAAAACACACCCAAGGGAAGTTAACTTCCGTTCAAAACTGCCTTCGGAACTAGCGATGGAAGATAATGAGCCTAATATACTCTTACATCGAGATACAAAAGGGGCAAGTTGCGCCCGCATCTTGTAACAATCTGTTCATGTAAAAATCCTTGTTTTTTTAGAGAGAGAGAAGGGTGGATTTCCAAGTTGGGTCCCACCGCTGTAAAAAAATCTATAACTCTATTTAAAGCTGAGTTTTTCACAGCTTGCTTGACACGTGGAGGATTGTATTGTGAGGGTTTTGAACATGGGCTCTCAACGTTGTTTCTCTCTTTTTCCTTAACTTTTTCTCTCTCTACCCACTATCTCTATTTATGGCAAAGCAAGAACTTGCAATCCTTCTTCATACACGTGGACCCCTTCTCCTTTATACACTCAAAACTCCTCAACTTTAAGTTCAGAGTGCACGTGCATGCTAGGATTTTTGTACGTTTATCTCATAAATTTATACTTATCCACACGTGCTCATATACTTATCGATTATTACGTATACACCCCTCAACAATGCTGATAGTAAAATATAGTATAAGTTTTATGAAAAATAAAATACGTGATATAAAAATAAAAATATTGTTAAATGCCTATTAATATACTCTCTACTATATTAATCGATTTTGAAATTTAAATAATATCTAATTTCATAAATAAAAATTATACATAAAAATTACATTCAACTTTGAAAATCCATAAAATTTCAACAAAAAAAATAGCACGTCCAAAAAATAAAGGATAGAGAATATAGTATATTATAATATATGCAAAACTAACGGGAAAATATAAAGTTAAAATCGTCAACAACAACAACAACAAAGCCTTTTCCCACAATTAAGTAGGGTCGGCTACATGGATTCTTCGCCTCCATTCAGATCTATCTTGGGTCAATCTCGGACTTATATCCAAAAAACTAAGATCCCTTCGTATAGTCTCTTTCCAACACTTCTTGGGCCGTCCTCACCCTCTCTTAGCCGGCTCAACATCCCACCACTCGCATCTCCTAACCGGTGCATCAGTTGACCTTCTTTGCAAATGACCAAACCATCTTAAGCGGTTTTCTCGCATCTTATCCTCGATCGGAGCTACACCAACTTTCTTTCTGATTTCATCATTCTGAATCCGATCTTTACGTGTATGTCCACACATCCATCTTAGCATTTTCATTTCTGCTACAGCCATTCTCTGCACATGTCTATGGTTCACAGGCCAACATTCAGAACCATAAAGCATAGCAGGTCTCACGGCTGCTTTGTAAAACTTTCCTTTAATTTTTAAAGAAATTTCTTATCACAGAGAACAGCGGAGGCTCCTCTCCACTTTAGTCGGCCTGCATTTATTCTATTAGTAACATCTCCATCAATTTCCCCGTCATGTTGCAAAATAGATCCCAGATATCTAAAAGAATCTCTCTTCTGAATGTTATCGGCACCAATCTTCACCTCGATTCATTCACCATTGCTTCCATCAAAGGTGCATTCCATATATTCCGTCTTATCCCTACTTATACGAAAACCTTTAGTCTCCAATGCATGTCTCCAAACCTCAAGCTTCCCATTTACTCCATCTCTAGTCTCGTCAATCAACACAATATCATCAGCAAATAACATACACCAAGGTAACTCATCCTGAATGTGACTTGTCAACTCGTCCATAATCAACGTAAAAAGAAATGGACTCAAAGTTGAACCTTGATGTAAACCAATGTTGATATAAAAATAGTCAGTCTTCCCCGTCGGGGTCCTTACACAAGATAAAGCCCTATCATACATATCCTTTATGAGATTAATGTATAGGACAGGTACTTGTCTCTTCTCCAAAACACTCCACAGTATCTCTCGTGGGACGGAATCATAAGCCTTCTCTAAATCAATAAAGAGCATATGGAGATTCTTCCTTTTAGCTCTATAAATCTCCATTGTTCTCCTCAGCAAATGGATGGCTTCAATAGTTGAGCGACCTGGCATGAATCCGAATTGGTTTTCTTTTATTTGGGAAACTTGTCTCAACCTTCTTTCGATCACACGTTCCCAAATTTCTTCTAAAACACTATTTATGAATTTATCTCGAAACCGTTCGGATCTTTTAAACGTGTATTTAAGCAAACATAAAGTTAAAATCGTATTTAAAATAAATATTCCTTATATTTTTTAAAATCATGACAAATAGTATGAAAATGACAAAACTACGTAACCCATATTATTGTGATTGTTTTTAAATTGTTTAAACATAAAAATATATAATTTTTTATTTTTGTATCAAATACATATTAAATATATATATCAAATTTAATAATATTATTATTATGAGCATGAGTATAGTTTTAATAATCAGTATATGATATTCAATTGTGTGGGTCTTTTAAAATTGAGTATTTTCCACAAATTTAATCATATTTTAATGAATTTTTTTGTGAGGTGAATCACTGGTTGAATCATTTGTATTAACAAAGCATATGTCTATCATTATGTTTATTTAATATACAATGTTTGACATGACAATTTTCGCATGTTAAGAATTTTATCTTCTCTCCATTTTTTTTGTATTTGGTTTTCCCTCGAGTATAATATGTAGGATACCTGTTTTAGGGAAATGCTTTTTTATTTTCAAGATTTCTGTAAATGTGAAAATGAATGTGGTTAATTTCAATATGTAATAAAAGTACTTATTTGGTAATATTAACTTATACAAATCAAATATTTTTTAGAAAGTATACCATTGCACATTAATATAAATGTAAATTTGAAAAGTTTACAAGCGTGTTTACTCACATATCAGTTCTAAAAATTTATTTAATGTCTTTCATATTTTATATATATTTGAAATATTAGAAGAAATACACGTGGTCTGTCGCGAAGCACGGGTATGCATTCTAGTTATATAAATGGATGACATTTACATTACGTTACATTACATGATGCCAAGAGGCACATAGCGTCCTACAATATTCAATGACATTCTTGGAGTAAAACAACCCACGAAACAATGTATCATTCCTACCACACCAGATTGCCCACAAGATAGCAAAAGGATAGAAGGCATTTGCATGCATACTCCCACACACCGGTATGATGCAATTCCGAAGCTGGTCCCACTCTCCACCTTAATCCAAGGAATGCATGCACCACTCCAGACCCGACCGAGTGCGAACAAGAGAAAAAGAGATGATCCAAATCCTCCACCTCCAGTCCTCATATATCACATCGGCAGTCATCCCATGGCCTCAAATTTCAGCGAAATTCAATCGAATTTCTGCTGAATACCGATATCCTATCGAAATCGAAATTAGACCGAAATGGCCGAAATGACCGAAATACAATGTCCCTAGTACAAAAAAAGACTGAGATGACCGAAATTTTGATCGAATTTCGATCGAAATTCCACCGAAATTCAGTTCCGGTCGGTCACCGAAATAGTGACCAAAACCGACATTTAAGGCCTTAAGTCATCCACCCCAAGCAACTGGCCACGATGGCCCTTGGTAAGCACCCTCCCAAGGCTGAGCAACCACATGAAGAGTTTGACTCTATGGTATCATGCTCCTCCAAATGATGATGGCATATGATCCGGTATCATTGTTCACCGACCTCTCTTCATCAGTGAAGAAACGGTAGGTCTTGCTCATCGTGAATCTACCATTACCCTACACCCAATGGTCCCGACTAACCGATGGACCCTTCACCTCCGCAAATTCCCTCTACAACCTAAGGATCTCATCAAACCTACGATAAAAAAGCATCAAGGACTAATCACCATGTTCCTGCATAAGGCTGTCTCACCCAAGCACTAATTTGTCGTCTCTTCCGATCTATAATAATTTCCATAGCCATTGCCAAGTTGTCTCCAATCTGTCAACCCGGGATGAAGGCAGGTTGCGCTGGTGAAATAATAGTGCCAAGGACAAGCCCTAGTCTGTTTGCGATGACCTTTGCCACAATGAGGGAAATTACAATAGACAAAGCTATATGTCTCAAATCCTCAATTCTTTCTGGGCCTTCCTTCTTTGGGAGGAGGAAAAGCATTGCCTTATTCAACCTATCAAAACCAACATCTTCCACAGCAAATTCATCAAGCACTGCCATCACATCAATTCTAACAACCTCCCAGAATTCCTTGTAAAAACAAACCGAAAACCCATCCAAACCTGGAGCACCATCTACGTTCAGATTCTACATTGCCAATTTTACTTTTTCAGGGGAGAAAGTGTGCGTAAGGATATTGGCATGCTCCACGTTGACGGATGGAGAGCCATTTCCCATCCATCTCCAACGATGACTCTCAAATCTACGAGAGAGTCCATGAAAGAAAGACACTAGCTCTCCACCCATTTCTCTGCCTCCCTTAATTCGTATGTCGTCCACCCCACTGACTGCAACATGTTATGGTTGTGTCTTACCCTAGCCCATCCGTGAAAGAACATAGTTAGCGTCAACCTCCTTAAGCCACTTCATCATGGATCTTCGCCTCCTTTCCGTCACAGCTTTCTCGTCTTCCTCTGCAATTATTTTCAAAAAATCTTCTCTCTACTTTAGTTCTTACTCTCCCAAGTCCTTAACATCCTCTTCATTACCAAGTCTCAAGACCTATGTATCCGTTGTCGTGCAACGGATTCTTCATGACTCCTTGATATCTTTGTAAAACAGACATAATCTCTTTCGTCGTGAGTTCAGCTTCTGAGTCATTCTGACCACGGCAGATCTTGATGTAATATGCTAAGTCCAATGATCGGTCATCAAATCTATGAACCCATCTTCAAGCCATACTCTCTCGAACCAGAAAACGATCGAGGAGAGGTACCCTCACCCGAATCCCAAATAAGACATGTATGATCAGATCTAGACCGAGGTCGAGAGGAGATCTTAGACAAGGGGAAGGTTGTCAATAAGTTCTTCCTCCCAAGTTACCACCTAGTGCAACTATTTTCTATTTACTTTGCTCGTAAATCTTACACCTTGATAGTTGTAATCTAGAATCGTCACAATGTTTATCTGCTCTTTGCAATGCATAATTCATATATGTTTGTCAAATATCCGTACTTGATAACAAATATCCGTTTTAAATTTTTTATGTATTTAAGGATATAATTTTCAACATATACATTTGTTTGAAATATGTATTCACAATGTTGCAAAAGTCGACCGACTAGAGTGACTAGTCGGTTTAACTATTCAAGTCAGTGGGGTGGTCGGCTTACAATTGATTGACTACTCTATCGATAGTCAGACACTTTTTGCATGTGTAATTTTTCTTGAAGTAAAATAATATAAGATGATTAATATTTGTTATGAGTTCGATTGTTTCTTTTATTTTGTTATGAAAGTATAGAAAATGTACAAATCTATCTAATATGTAAGAATATATGTATAAAAAATTGAGTTGTTTAGTTCAAATAAATAAAAAAATCTAAACCGACTAAGACTGACTAAATCCAATTAGTCGCCCGACTGCCAGTTAGTCCATAGTCAGTGACCCAGTCGACCTAGTACCAACTACCGACTTGTGTATTCATAATCATTTTCAAAGAAAAATGGATAAGGATATGAATCGTATGATAATACCTAAATTCATATTTGTGTGTGATCATTTTCATCTATAATTATATCCTACGATGGCAATCAACATCTACATGTTCAATTCTCTCACTAAAAGTAAGATAATAAAAAATGTGGCATGATTATTGTTAGTATGAGTCTCCTTTGGGGGTTCATCTCTCAATATAATATTCTTTCACTCCTTTATCCACGTTTTTAGAAAGGATTCTTTTTCTACAAGGTATCAGAAGAACAGTCCTAGACTTGTACTCCAAACGACATGCCCCACCCACCATCTAACCTTATTCCTGCTCTCATTGCAACCCCTACTTGGGTCTCCATCATCGTCTCTTCGGCAGTGTTGCCAATGCCACCATGGTTCCATCATTATTACCACCAATGACACCACAACTAGTCAATGCGACTACATCATTGTTTCCCCCAGTTCTACAGTTGCGGTTGCTTCGTTGTCATCATAAACATCATCGTCATCGTTGCTAGGCACCATGTATGCTTCCTACATGCCTACTGAGTAGTCATGCACCACCCATTTCTCCTTTTGGTAAGTAAAGGTGTGTGCTAGATTGCTTCACACTCATTTCTCCTTTTGGTAAGTAAAGGTGTGTGCTAGATTGCTTCCCACCAAACTTTTCTTATGCTTAGCATAGAGATCGGTAATAGAGGGTGTTGGAGAGTATAAACACTGAAGTGACATTGCAAGCAATGGATACATATACTATAAGGAACTCATTTTATGGTAAGAACATCAAGTTAAACGAGACCAATTATGCTTGATGGTCATGGATCTTCCTGATGTCAGTTAAAGGAGAAAAGAAGCTACACTTCTCCTACAGCCAGAGTCAAAGAACAACACAAGCAACTATGTCGTATGGGAGACAAGGATAATTGCATTATATGTACTTGAAACTTACTAGGGTTATTCCCCATATTGCTAATGAGGTAATTCACTATGAGATAGCATGTGCTATTGGGAACAACTTGAAGGAGTTATATTTTAAGCTTTGAAGGAGATATATTTTAATATTAATGTGAGTCATGTATTTCAGACGTGATGATTTGATGCAGCTTTGACACGAGGCAAGACTCTTCCAATAATAACTTATAGCGGATGGCATTAAGTGAGTAGTACAAGTCCTTGAGGCGTGTCTACATCCAGAAAGCGTCTCGAAAGCAGAAGTGGTGATTTTCCTTAATGGGTTGTGATCAAATTACCATGCAGCATATGGTCGGAGATGATAACAAGCACTACACTACCCACCCTATATGAGGTATACAGTGTTGTCTAAATTTCTCCCAACAGTCAGAGATATCATAGTCTCGAAATTCTGCCTTAGTAGTGTAATCTAACCATGAAGAATGCAGTTCGTCTAACAGGAGCTATAACAGAGGGTGAGGCAGACATCCTATGGGATGGATTAGTTCCATTCTTCATATTGGTCTTACCGGTAATACTGAGAGGTAAAGTTTATCGTACATTCTGTAGCATGATTATCTACAACGACTGACATATTGAACTAAGCACGACAAGCCATGTAGTGCTCAGCTGTCCACAAAAGGAGTGGACTCTTTCTCTTGTCAACCTGGATGAGATGTTCAAACAATTTTCTGACTCCACCCACGTTTTCGAATATGTCACCTAAGATTGCAGCTATGGTGACCAAATCGGCAGTACCTTCTACAACCATTTCAGATAGTCAGCTATATATGCTTACTCTTTCATTCTTTGGAGTTTGTCTAGTCAGTAGACATTGCAAAAATAGTGGCATGGATTGCCATATAGCCCAAATCATCCATTATATTGGAGTATCTACGTTGATGTCCTCCCATCCCTCAAATTGCTCATATTCACGAAATAATTGGCATGTTGTTAGATGCGTTGACAACATCAGGAAATGGGGGCACTTTAACTAGTATTAATATGGGAAAGGTCAAGGTGATGGCATGTACCACCAGCAATGCAATGACATCTAAATTCAAGGTGCAGACATCTCCTCAATGCGCCACATTTCCGCTACAAAAGCAAAATGGATACCCAACAAAATCTTGTAATGAAGCTTGCATGCTACAGAAAAGGCACCTCAAGTGATGGACCTTCATCGGTCCCAACCCCAACACCATAAACATGCTCACCTACCCCCATTCCTTCCTCCTCACCTCCACGGCCTCAGACAATCCCCTCTTCCCTACCTTATGCCAATGGCTCACAATCATTTCCCTCCCTTGCGTCCTAAAACCAATGCCCCCCTCCCTCCTCCTTGGTCACCACCCCCCCCCCGATTTATCACTGCAAGGGCTCTCTTTCTTAATGAAGATACCATCCAACAATTATAGATGATGAAAGGTCTCAAATTTTTATAAATACTTTCGATCCAACATTTTGAAAATTTACAAAAAAAACCCGTGATTTCGCAATTTACTAGAACATATGAATTTCAAAATTTTACAAGCACCCCATTCATTTTTTAGAGGAAATGTAGCCTCCCGGAACTTAAGATTCTATATACTCGCAACAGTTAGACACCTAATTAATGTCCAATCAAGAGTCAAGATAACTCATATGGAGATGATTTTTTATCGCTTTTTTTTTTTGAAAAAATGGTCGATGAGCCTTGATAGATGTTCACCCAAAAACTGCATTAATCACAAAAGCAAAAGATACGTGTACATCTACTATGATTCATGTGAGACTTTAACATGGCATACACGTTCTCAACCTAAAATCGCTTCCTACAGGAAACCAAAGCATTCACGGCTAGACGAATGGCACACATCGAAAAGCAAATAGCTTTGCCATCTCAATCATGGATTGATAAACCAAGTTGGTCCACTTCTGCCCTCAAACCTACCGGGAAAAATCATGAAAAAGAAGAGATTACGTATCTCTACCCCCCTCATCATAGAGTTGGAAATGTCAAAACCCAAGAAGATGCGTACCTTGGAAGTCCTCGCAACCACTCCTGTCCTTAAAAGCCGCATAAAAAACATCAGTCTTAAAGAAGCATGCACTCCAGGTCAGCACACAGTCTCTGGCCATGTGCGTGCTGCGAATCCATAGACTTTGATGCCTTCATGGTAGTGGATTCCCCCCAAACGAAAGTCAAATGGTCCCAATGCCTCGAAGGGCCTTCAACTAACTCCAACTTCCCTCGTAAACAAACGAATCAGGGACTCATGCAACCAAATTTGGGAATTTAATATTATTAGGGATTGCATTATTAGTAGGTTTTAAAGTAAGGTCCAACTATTTGATTTTATTCAATAAATAGATATCAATTATGGATCTATAATAAGTAGCAATCAATAAATGTGATTTGATTTTGATTTATAAATTCCTTTGGCCCCACCTCTACTATATATGGGCCTTTGTGCTTAGTGAAAAGAAATTATAAATTACGATAAAATTTTGAGTTCCTCTCTCAAAAAGAAAAAAATCTTTTCTTAAGAAAAATGGAGGATGGCATCCCAAGATGGGACCCACATCAAGAAATTTATATATTAAAAGAGTTAGAAATTCATTGTATTACATTATCCATGATATGCAAATTGCAAAGTGCCCTACAATGTTCGATTGCGTTTTCAGAGTAAAACAGCTGCCCCACAAAAATGACCTCATTCCTGATGCACCAAGTCACCCAAACTAGCGCCAAGGGATAAGAGGTCTTTGTGGCCACAACCACAGACCGAACTAATATCTCTCCAGAAGGTGTGACAATCCAATCTGGCAAGCATGTGATGGTGGCACTGCTCCACATCTGAGTCGAGAAAGGACAAGAGAAAAATAGATGCTCCACATCTTCCACCATCGATCCGCATCTATCACATCACGTGTAACATCCTCCATGTCCAACAGCTACCCCCGGCGAGCTTTAGTGAGAATCTTACCAAACCTGAACAACCAAGGAAAAACCTTAACACAGTTTGGCACTTTATTTCTCCATATCGTTCATGCATCAACGCCCGCCTCTTCTTGCATCTCACCCCCATCCTCCAAAAAAACGGTATGTTTTCTTCACCAAAAACCTCCTATTTGCCCATACAAAATGGTCCCTGCCAGAAGACGAACCCTCGAACTACGTCAGCTCCATCAGCAGAGCAAGGAATTCCTCCACCCTCTGATCCGACAAGTCAGAAGTAAACAGAAGACCAGGATCCTCAATCCAAACTCGAAAAAAAAAATGAAGCTCAACTCCCATGCATATCCCCCACTTTCCTTTTTCTATGGAATGCAACCCCCATCTCCATTCATCTCAAGGTGTAAGAAGTCCAAAAAATACGCATTGGTTGCTTGAAACAGATTGAATGGTTAATTCGTACTCATGTTCAAAATTGGTAGATTGATAGTAGGCATAGCTAAATTTGGTAAATTGAAAGTAAATCTAAGAAAGAAAATAAAATTATGCAATTTTCTAAAATCAAAAAAAACCTAAGCAAAGGCGAAGGCAATGCATAAATGCACAAAACTCTAATAGGAAATAGTGAGGAAAATCGAAAGCCAAATCCACTATATAATCTATAATGTGGATAAAAAATAATTTAGGAGTATTTTTATCAAAAGATTCAAAAACTACCTAGTTCATTAGATGAAAGAATTTTATTCTATTATAAAAATACATGTTTAAAACAAATTAAAGCAACCTGGGTAACATGTGGTGACATGAAAAGGGATTTGATATATGGGGAGCTTATCGCGGGAGAAATTCAGGGTTGAGCCAATAGAAAATCCAATAATACGGAAAGATAACAATATAGTTTTGGCACATGGAACGGCCGTGATTTTTTTCACTGATCCTAGAACTTGGGATAGGTGTAATGGCTTTGGACAGATCTACCTAAATGTCCACAGAGATGCCAACAGTCCTGATCTAACGAGAAAGCAAATAGCAACAGAAGAGAAAGTAGAAGGAAAAGAATTTAAAAAGGCAGATTCCAATTAAAACCCTAACATGTTTACTAATCATGAAATAGAAATCAAGTATGATATGAAATACCTCAATTTCTAGTAAACAGTGAATTACTCCAATAATAGCATGGTCTAAGGATCATGCCAAAAACTCTACTTCTCCATGAAATAAATTCATGAGTAAAATATAGATCTGGAATTTCACTCATCAGGTTTAAAAGTGCACTTTTTTCCGAGATCCCGAATTTGCTTTAGCCTGTGCTGGAATTTATCAAACTGGAAAGTTTTTTAATCAAAATAGAATCATAGACAATGTTACTACCATCAAAAAAAGTTAGATGATGTTACTACCATCAAAAGTAAGTTAGATTTCAATCTTTTAGTAATAGACAATAAATAGATTACTTTATAGCCATTAGATTTTTATACATGAGAAAACAAAATCCTACCTCAAACTACTTGGCAAGTCGGAAATTTTGGTAACTAAAGTTTTCATTGGATTGCAAACTGATTAGGAGTTCAAAGGCACCTTTAAGAGTGAATATGTTTCTTTGATCCTTAAAGCATGGTCAATTGGAATTGAAGCACCTTTTACTCACATGCAACCACGCTAGAAAATTTTGAAGGGAAGCATCTATCTCGTGGATGGACAACTTCACCGTTGGCAATGTTCCGGAACTCACTCTTTTAGCTCAATTAGGACAATTGTGGAACAGTTGAGACCTACAACATGGTTATATCAAGCTCGCTAGAAATGGGTTATTTTCCATGATGATCACTTGTATGTTGGGAACGTGGCCTATCATGCCAGAACTCTACTCGAGTGCTGGTCTTCGTTATTTGTATTTTAATGGTTTAATATATTCGGATCGGCGTCAATTTTGGCATCCTCTTTCTCCCAATAAAGTCGAAGAAATTAATTTTTTCAGAAAAATTAACATACATGAACAAGCAAGAACTCCAAAATTTTGCTTGATTAAAGGGAAGGGATAATAGATCAACTAATTTAAACGCCTTGATTTATAAAAACGCTGCTATTGCACCTGCACCTATGATGGATTGCATTTGTGCTATTGTTGAACTGCTGCTGAAGATCAAGATACTGTGGATGCTTCCTGCTTACAGCCCGCGTGGAAGGTACGGGGGAGATGGGCACTGCCATTTCTAATTACTTCAGGGAGGTTACCTCTACAACTATTACAAGAAGATGGAGGTGGCGGGGTCGGACGTCCAGGTCGGTGGCGAGGAATGCCTGCGAGAACTTGATTTGTGATGTAACTCTGGAGGAGCTGAAGGACGCTGTGTAGGATCTCCACGACGACGCGTCGCCTGGTCCTGATGGATTCTCGATCTCCTTTTATAAGGATTTTGGGATATTATTGGAGTGGAGGGTGCTGGAGGTTGTTAAAGAATTCTGTTCGGGTAACGCGGGCTTTGATAGAATCAATCGCGCCCACCTCGTCCTTCTTCCTAAGTCTTCGGTGGCCTCCTCGATCGGGGACTTCCGGCCTATTGTCGTATCAAATGCTATATACTTAATCACGGCGAAGGTTTCGCTCGAAGGCTGAATATTATCCTCGGGAACATTGTATCTCCGGCTCAGGCGGCTTTCATCCCCGGTCGTCAGATCTCTGACTGTGTATCGCTCGCGTCTGAAATTATCGCGGATTGGAAGAGAGGGGTACTAGCGGCATTCTTTGGAAAGTGGATTTCTCGAAAGCCTATGATACATTGGATAGGAGATTTCTGTGGAGCGTGCTCAAGAGAAAGGGCTTCCCCAACATTTGGATCACTTGGATGCGACGTTGCATTTCTACGGCGTCATTCTCAATTCTGGTCAACGGGAGCCCGGAGGGGGGTTGAATCCAACCTCGCAGGGGGTTGCGCCAGGGCTGTCCCCTCGCGCCTATGTTATTCATTATCGCAGTTGATGACCTTTCTGACATGGCGGAAAGCGTTGTTGCGCACGGTCTGACTAGAGGCTTCTCGAAGAACGGGCTGGAGGTCCCGATCGCCCAATACGCTGACGACACTCTATTCTTCATCGAGGGGGGTATTGAGGAGGCTTCGGTCATGGCGATGACGCTTGAGCTTTTTTCAGATTATCGGGCCTGACAAAAAACAACATGAAGTCGGTGTTCATCCATTTGGGCAGGCGGAGCTGGCATCGGAAAATTTGGAGGCGGTGTTGGGTTCGGGGAGATCTTCCCTTCCTATTGCTAACCTGGGGACTCCTTTGTCTCTGGGGAGACTCGGATACGCGATTGGTTGAGAGTGGTGGAGAAGGTTGAAGCGAAGCTTGCGGGATGGAAGGCTACGGTCCTCTCGAAGGGGGGTCGTCTGGTGCTATTGAAATCTGTTCTCTCTCCTCCATCCCTATTTTCCTTCTCTCAATCGCAAGATGTCAAAGGGGCTGCGGACACGGTTGGAGAAACGCATGCGCGCTTTCTTATGGGCCAATGGTGCAGTCGGGACTAGGGGATACACTTGGAGGGCTGGAAGGAGGTCTTACATCGGAAGGATGACGGGGGCCTGGGGGTGAAATCTCTTGAACGAATGAACGAGGCTCTTCTCCTCAAATGGGCTAGCAGGATCTGGAGTCCGGGTAATGACCTCGCTTGCGCCGCGATTCGAAAAATTTACGACATTACCTGCGCCCCTCCTCCGATGATCGTTGGCAGCAGCTCTTCGTCCCCGTTCTGGCGCAGCATGGTGAAGGCATTTGTGAGCAACCTTGCCCTTTTTAGACCTGTTCTCGAGCAGGGGGAGTCCTTCGCCTTTTGGACTGATGATTGGTCGGGGGGTGGGGCGCTGCGCTCTCGGTTTCTCCGGCTGTTTGCAATGCAAGTGACAAATCTTGCTCGGTCGCGTCTTGCTGGAGCGATGGCCTCTGGTGCCCCACCTTCGCGGCATCCCTTTCTGATCAGAGATTCGACGACTTCCTGGCTTTATTGGATTCCTTTCAGGAGGTGCATCCGCCTGGTGAGGGCAGGGACCACTGGGCGTGAAGAGAGGGCTCCTTCTCGGTGAGAGGGCTGGTAATTTCTAGACCTCCCCCGGCTGACGGATCTGAGTTGCTTTTCAGAGATTGTTCGATGATATGGGCTCTGAAGCTCCCGAGGCGGATAGGATTTTTTTGTATCTATTAGCGTAAGCGCTTGATGACGAGGGATAGGTGCATGAGGCTGCTCAGGTAATTTCTGATGTGTGCCCTCTTTGTAACGCGGTAATAGAATCGATCGAGCACCTATTCTTCTCCTGCTCCGTGAGCACAAATTTGGTTGGATTTGGGTCCGGCTTGGTACAGCAGCGACGACTTCCTCTCCTTTTGGGATTCGGTCCATGCCAACATCCATAGAACGCGAAGGGAGCGGGTTCTACCTATGGCCATTCTCTGGGTGGTTTGAAGGGGAAGAAACGACCTTCTCTTCTCGGGACAACGTTTTTACAAAGAAAATGTGTGTGCGTTAGTTAAGCGTCTGCTGGTTGATTGGAACCTGTAATGGTGGGGGCGCGGCCCTGTGGGCTTACTTGTTACTATTTTTTTCCCTCTTTCCCTTTTAATATATTTTGGGGTGGACACCACTGAGTGTTTCCCCTACCTTTTAGACTTCAAAAAAAAAACAATGTGGCTAGGGGTCACGACCTAGACAGGTCTACGGACAATGAATTTTGGTTTTCAAGCTGATGGTTAAGATTTTATACTGTTGAATTTACAAGCACTTGTAAATTTATTGGTTACCATTTTTATACATGTGCATACTTTCAGTGAAGGATGCTTTTGTAATATCGTTGTGGTTGATGAAATAAAGAGGAAACCTGGACACCTCACAACCATGTCAACAAGCAAAAAACACTACAAAAATAGCATAATATTTGCAGGTAACATATGACATCATTGGACAACAAATGGAAACATCACTCCGACCCTAAAATATCCTCATAATTCACAAAATTAAATAGAAGTATACCATGCTCACATCTAGTTCAAATGAATTTTCTCTTTACTAAGTATAATATAAACATCATAATACCTTTGGATTTAAGAATGCTAGCTCCCTTATGCGACTAGAGATAGTGTTGTATTCAAATTGAATAGTAGTCGTAAACACTGCAAAAAATGATAACAAATGAGGGTTGAAAGAAATATTTAAATGCAAGGCAAATTGATATTTGCATCAAAAATATCTTCGAACCTTCTTTGTCAGGCCAAAATCGGATTGAAGTGCCTTGGCGAGAATGTAATTCATCAGGAAGATGGCAGCATGTCAAAGCTGTTACTGGTTTTCCACGAGAATATTTTTGCATGTACTCCTCCCCATTTCGCCATACTGTGACCTCGAGAGACTTTAACAGAAATTAAGGACAATGAATATCAATATCGTGTAACCATAAACCAGAAAATTTTATTAAAAATTACGTTGGAACAAAACTAAAGTTACTTGGCAACTATATAAACTGCAATGTACATAATGCGCCCTGGGAACTATCACGTCTGAAATGAGAATAGCATCTACGAAGCCAGTAAATGTCAACATGGTCAGTTTAAAATGGATGTTTACAATGAATAGTGTCTAATAAAAGCATAACTCCTTGTGGTGGAAAGCGGCCACATGTGGGTCATGGCCTCAAATTTCAGCGAAATTCGGCCGAATTTCTGTCGAATATCGATATCCAGTCGAAATCGAAATTCGACCGAAATGACCGAAATGACCAAAATATGAGGGTCCTAGTACAAAAGATGACCGAAATGACCGAATTCTGGTCGAAATGACCGAAATGGCCGCTTTCCACCACAAGGAGTCATGCAGGTACGCTAACCCTACCCCACCTCCACCCCCCAATCCCCCCGTGCATTCACACTTATCATATTTTTGGATATCAACAGAAATCTGACGAGAATGTGCTGGAGATTTGATTTAAAAATCAACTTAGTTCCTGATCTAGAAATAAACTTAGTTCCTAAGTTAACATGGATTCATAGATTGATGATAATTTCAGATCAGCGTCATACACATGATGTAATAAGTAGTTTCAGATGTTGAATAATACTAATAAACTTCATTTCGAATTAAAAAAACATTTTTTTTCTGATTGTTGATCTAAGTTATTGATCCGTGAGCTAGTTCTCCATTTGGATTTGGTCATGTAATTGACTTAATCTGATTTGTTTCAATATTATAACTAACTCGTATTCATTTGATTCAATATTTTTATAGAAATGGATGCTACACCATCCTCCAGACAATCAATGATTGAAATGAAGAAAGGGTATATAATGTACATTATTGAAGGTTTGTTCTTAAAAAAACATAAATCAGTGCAAAAAATATTGTCAAATGGATATTATTTAGTCTTTTTTATGAACTGAACCTTAAATAAATCAAACCGAACATTCGTGAATCAAGGTCAAGACAAACCGAACATGGTCACCATTTTCTTTTTGTCGAACAAAACTGAACTTGAAACTTTAAAAATGCTAACTAACCAAACTGAACTTGGGTAGGTTCACTCAAGTTCGATTTGATTCCACCCCTAGTGGAAGTGTAGCCCCTGATTGAAAAGATTCTTGTTACTGCTGTTTGGTTGCTGGGTTGAGTTGGGTTTGGGTACCCCTGTGAATAACAAACTGTGAGGGGGATTGGGAGGGTTGGAAAGAGGGGTACACCGGTGTACCCCAACCCAAACCAGCAACCAAACAGGCCCTAGGATCTGTTTGGTTGTTGGGTTGGAGTGGGTTGGGGTAACCTGATGTGAACAGTAGCTGTTTGGGATGGTTATGAGGGTTGGAGAGGGTTGGAATAAAGAATGTAATGTGATGTCACTATGAATTGTGATGGAATTCCAACCCAAGAATAGAGAGGGGTAAACCGGGTTACCCCGGGGTAACCTGGTTACCAAACAGACCAAGACACGATATAGAGGTTGCCTTTGTAAATTATTTAATGCAAATATATAACTGACATATGTAACCTTTTTTAGATCAAA
This sequence comes from Ottelia alismoides, assembly GCA_037367405.1. NCBI lineage: Eukaryota > Viridiplantae > Streptophyta > Magnoliopsida > Alismatales > Hydrocharitaceae > Ottelia > Ottelia alismoides. Next base: position 365,693 of record JAZKJV010000173.1, read on the forward strand.
GAAAGGGTAACACGCTAAAAGCGTTCGCCCCAAATATATTAAAAAAGAGAAGTTACAAGAAGACTTACATTAGCCAAAACTCAACTAAGGACTTGGAATGGGGGGTAACATTTTCTTAATAAAAGCACTGAGAGCTAAATAGTGCACCATTTCTATCTAACCATATTGCCCAAATGATTACTACCAGCACTAAAAGTATATTTCTAGGCTTGTTCTTTGCTGCTACAAAAGAATCCCAAAAAAGATCTATACTTCGACGATTCAACCATCCCAGATCTAACTCCTCCCTAATCTTGGAGGTATTCTCACAATGCAAAAAGAGATGTGCAATCGTCTCCTTGTTCTCGTCAAAGAGTAGGCAATTATTTGAAACTCCAACAAAGATTCTTGAGCGGCAATCTCTTGTAATAATACGCTTACGTCTCAGAAATCAGAGAAAAATACCGATTCTGCTTGGTAACTTTAGTTCCCAAATAAAATTGCAGTCTCGAACTAAGGTGGTTGGCAATGGCGGCGATGTTATGAATATAGTTCTGTAGGCCTGCTTGACCGTAAAAGAGTTCTCTGTCCAAACCCAATGGTCCATGTCATCTATCGATTGCTCCACCATCCCTAACATGTCAAAAAGGCAAAGGAATTCCACTAAACGATGATCTGAGAAATATGCCATGAATGAGGGCATCCAGCAGCAATCCTCAACCCAACAGTCTCTTACCTGGACCTGATGGTTTGCAGATTAGGCGAAAAGGCGCAGAAATCTTCTAGAGAGAGTACCAATATCAGTCCAGTTATCTGTCCAGAATGCAAAAGATGATCCATCACCAAGAGCAGGCAGAAGAGATATGTAAAAAGTGTCACCACTGCACTGATACCTTTCTAGAAAGTTGAAACATAGAAAGATGATTATTGAGGGATATTGCATTGTACTCAGATGTCATGTTATAGATGTTACGAATGAGTGCGCAGCAGAGCTCTTTATTGTTGCCCCAAATCCTAACCCATTTAAGAAAAAGCGTTTTACTCATTGTTTCCAAGCTGGAGACCTCGAGCCCATATGAATTCCTTGGTTGTGTGATCGACTCCCAATCAACAAGGTGGATTCCTGACCCGTCTTGACACATCTTTCCCTAAAAGAATTTGAGCATGATCTGCTCCAATCATCTTCTGATACCAACAGGTAGAAAACGGGCTGACATGAAAAAAAGGAGGATAGCCAACATCAATGTTTTAATAAGTATCAGACGCCCGTTGTGGGATAAGATAAAGAACTTCCTGACAATTTTCTCTCCAACTTCTCCACAGCCAGTCATTCAAAGTCAACCACTAGTCAAAGGAAGACCTAGGCAGTGAATCAAAAGCGCACCACACTCCGTTCCCAAAGCTTCACAACAGTCACGAGCATCAGTGCCAGACATACTAAATGGAGCAACCACCAACTTTTGGTAATTCAACGTGAGTCCACACGATTCCCCAAACATCTCGATGGTCAACACCATCCCTCTAGCTTCTTACAAACCACCCTCAATAAACAAGATGGTGTCATCTGCATATTGTAATAGAGGAATACAGATATCACTCACAGATTATCCAGTTGCCATCCTACTGTAGACCACCCTATCAACCATACAAGAAAGAATGCCGTCTGCAATAACAAAAAGCATGGGAGTTAGTGGGCACCCATGCCCTACTCTTCTTTGTGGTTGGAAAAAGGATCCCTCGGGTATGTCAACAATAAGGACCGAAAAAGATGCAGTAGTGATACATCGCTTCATACAAGAAATCCAAGTGTGAAAAATCTCATTTTGACAGGGTCATCCAAAGCAAACACCAATAGATAGTGTCATGCACCTTCAAGAAGTCAACCTTCCACAGCAGCCCCTTAGAGTTCTATCGCTTCTAGTCTGCTATGATCTCAGTTGCCATTGCTAAAGTGTCAGCAATTTGTCTTCCAGGGATAAATAGACTGAAGTGGTGAAATGATATTAACCATGATCATGTTCAGTCTTACTACTAAGACCTTTACCACAATCAAGTAAGAGGCATTGGACAGGGAAATCGGTCAGAAGTTCTCTATTCTCTCAAAGACTTCTTTCTTCGGTAGAAGGATGAGTAGTGCCTTGTTTAGCCTCTCAAAACCTACATTACATGTAGCAAACTCCAACACAACGTTAAAGACCTCCTTTCCAACCACATGCCAAAAATCTTAGAAAAAGAAGACAGGAAACCCATCTGATCCGACGCACCATCTTCATTCAAATTCCAGAATGCACTCTAAACCTCCTCAATAGTAAAGATTTGAATCAAATAGTTTGCATGTTGATCTGATATTTGAGAAGCACCAAAACTCGTCCACCTCCGCAATCTAGCCTATGCTCGACGCGAAAAGTTGTGGAAGTGATATGTAATCGCTCGTCCTATGATACATCACTCTAATATATGTAGATATTGTACTTATAAAGGCATGTCCACATGACTGGAACATGTACTTATATGTACATGTCCACATGACACATCACTCGAATACCTCTCTAGTTACAAAAACACAACATGTGCATACTTGTCTCTCTCTCGCGCGCACGCGCTCCCTCCCTCCCTCTCTTTCTTGCACCTTTGTAGATATATGTATGCATATGCAGATATTGGTTTGTGTCCGTGTAATATACATGCACGCACTCGCAAATTAAGTAATACATCACTCAACAATTTAAACTCGTATCTTCTCACTTTGTTAATTGACAGGTTAAGTGCACACTAAACTAACGAGTATGTGAGCATATTTATATCAGTAATAAATTGGTGGCAAATACCATCATCTACTCATAACCGCTCAAAAACAAAAATTTGTAAACAAAAGAGAGAAAAGTGTCAAGAAATCTAGAGTCGGGTCGGTGTTATTGCAATACTCGTTTTGCTTTCTTTTTGCCAATATTTTAATTGTCAATGGTGATGACGCTGAAATTATTTTAATTCCATGGGCACGACTTCTTGAAAGATGGAGGGAAAAAACTAATGTTGCATAAAGATGCATGGGAAGAGTGTACCAATTGGTAGGCATCGCATTGTGGATGTGATACTTCATAGCGATGCTCTGATAGAAAAAAGGATGTTAATGTTGATGGAGAATGAGACGGCTAGTGGAATTAGGTCATCACGCATTATATGGAGTCAATTAGGAGGGAAGATGAGTGCCTCCTGGAGCATCCATATTTTGGAGGGACTTGTGCATGGTTGTACTAGTTTTCCCTTTCTTCGTGCAGACAAAGTGATGGGAGTTTGCTTAGGATCTAGGAATGATCATTAGTTTTTAGGAGGTCTTATCCCAGAATCCATGAGAATACATTCTACCAATTTTGAAATAATTATATTTCTTTATATTGTTATCTTGCAATTTTCTATTTTCCTCGATCTCTTTATTTAATTTTCCCTTAGAGATTTTCTCCTATATAAGAGAGCTCTAAGGATACGGTGAAATAAAACTTTTCATTTCACACATTTTCACATGGTACCAGAGCAACAATCCTCGACAGGAGCTTGTGCCCTAGAGCTCGACCCCACCGAAAACCTTAGCGTGTGCCCGCGATTTACGTGTCGCTGCCACCGCCACCTGCACCACGCGCGCCTACCGTATGTGCCACCGCGGGCAGCCCCTTTTCGCCATGTGTCATTGCTAGTTCCCTGCAGCCGCATGCCGACGCCGATATCGCCCACGTCCTGCGTGCATTCCTGCAGCTGCACGCCCACGTCGGTAGCGTCTCCAGCGCATCCTCATACGCCTTTCGTGTGCAACTCGCACCGCTGCAGACCCCTGGTTCAGCTCGTTTTTGGTTCTCCAGGGTGTAAAGAGATTATCTAAAACATCATAGCCACCCAAAGAAGTCTTTAAAGAACGGAAAAGGTTGTGGTATGAGTCTACACCCACAACCATCTTCCCATATGTCTGTGTAGACACAAGTCTTTCCTGTTGCACGACCCATTCTTGGAGATGGTTGTCATCATGTCTAACAACAAAGCTGATGTTTCATCCTTGGTTGCCTTCAAAGGTCCAGCACCTATAGTCAAGATGGATGGAACAAACTATGAACTCTGGGCCATGCAGTTCATGAGTTTAATGCAGTGCAATGGCAAGAAGCACATCCTCACGGCAGATGAGCCGAGTGACAAGACTGTGATCAATGCTTCATGGGAGACCGATGATACATATGCGCGTGTAGCTATCTGGGACTGTGTAAACAGAGATAGCTAATGATATTCTAAGTCAGCCTATTGCAAAGGTCATGTCGGACATTCTCGTCATCACATACTCGCCGGCGAAGAATGAGTCGAAGATACTGCAACTCCAGCATGATATTTTTGCGTCGAAGCAAAATGGTCGCCCCCTCCATATCTTCTACACCTCTTTGAGGGGTATGTTAGAGAGGTTACATGGTTACATTCCCGTAACCGTTACGCCAGAGAAGCTCAAGGCATACAGAAACCATGATAACTGGGATCTTTCTAGCCGATCTTGATCCTGAGTACGATGTTGCTCGAGCCTAGATCCTTACTGATGCCACTATACCTCCAATGGAGGAGGTATGTCATAGACTGAGTAGGCTCTCCATATCATCTGGTGGTACTCAGGTGTCTCAGACGTCTTCTGTCATGGCAGCTTCTCGTGGTAGAGGAGGTACTTCACAGTTCCGTGGTCGAGGTGGTCGTAGAAGAGGAGGCAGTTGACCTACTCGCTAGCCATGCACTTACTGCCACAGGCCAGGTCATTCAAAGGAAACATACTATTCTAAGCATGGGTTTCCCGCATCAGCACGTGTGGCAGAACAGATACAGCAGGGTTGCAGTTCCTCAACTACATCTAATCAGAGATTTGATGAGTTAGTAGCACGACTCAGGGAGATGCCCTCTCCTGGGTCATTTAGCTCTCTGTCAGGATCAACAGAAGTAGCAGCTTCAGCCTCTGCATTTACATTAGGTATAGCATATGCTTTTACTAGTTGTTACAGGGCAGACTTGTCAGAGTGGATTATGGATTCGGGAGCTTCTCATCATCTTTGTGGTGACAACGGGCAATTTAGTACCTATAGCCCAACTCAATCACGCAGATCAATTGTGATAGCAGATGGAGCACACTTTCCCATTACTAGTCAGGGGGAGGTGCAGTTAACTCCTTCAATGCAGCATCAGAACGTCCTTTACGCTCCTGAATTTTCTATGAACTTACTATCTATTAGCCAAATCACCAAGGATTTACATTGTCGTGCCATACTTGATGCTTCTGCTCTTTTGTTTCAGGACATTCTTACGAGCAAGGTGATTGGGTTTGGCCGTGAGCATGGAGGCCTCAACAGACTGGTGCAATTTCCTTATGCTGGTTTCTCCTCTCTCAGCACCGGATCTATTTCTCCGTATATGTGGCATCTTCGATTTGGTCATCTTCCTCTGCAAAAGTAGCGTCATATTCTTCCTCAGATCTCCCCTCGCTCTACTTTTCAATGTGAGGTCTGCCAGCTTGGGAAGCATCATAGGTCCACATTCCAGAGTCGTCGGGGTCAAAGTAGTCATCGTCTTTTTGAATTGATTCATTTTGATATTTGGGGTCCCAGTCGTGTCCCTGATTCAGGGGCACATGTTCTATCTTGTAGCTGTTGATGAGTTCTTTAGATTGTCAAGAGTATTTCTTCTTAAGAACAAGTTTGATACTGGTCCAGTTATTCAGACCTTTATTAATGAAATAAGGAATGTGTTTTCTGCAAATATCAAGTATATATGTTCTGATAATGCACTTGAATTATGCAGTACACAGCTTTCTCAATTCCTTAGATCCTATGGCATTGTGCATCAGACATCATGTGCGTATATTTCTCAACAGAATGAGATGGCTGAGAGGAAACATCATCATCTTTTGGATGTTACCATAACTCTCTTGATTCAGAGTTGTGCTCCCCATTCCTACTAAGGGGCGCGATTCTCACTGCTTGTTATTTGGTAAATTGTATGCCTTCGTCGATTCTGGAAGAGAAGATCCCGTTCTCGATTGTGTTTCCCGAGACGGATCTTTTCTCTCTCACGCCTCGTGTTTTCGGGTATTGGCTTTTGTTCACCAGATGTCTCCGGGTCTTGACAAGCTCTCTCCTAAAGCGGTCAAGTGTGTGTTTATTCAGTATTCCAAGACCCAAAAAGGGTATCATTGCTTCGATCATGCTCGACGAAGGAACTATGTTAGTGCAGATGTCAGCTTCTTTGAATCCATTATGTATTTCTCTCCCACAGGTAACAAGCTCATTCCTTCAGAGAGTTGAGAGGAGGTTTATATGCCTTTATCTCCGGTCTCACCTACTTCAGGCGACCATATGACATCACTTCCTCCACCACCACCATTGCCTCCACCACCACCACCATCTCCAACGCCTACTCTACCTCCTGCTACACCTACTTTCTTTCCGCAGGTTTACCAGTGACGGCCTCGTGCTCATGTGCCTCCTTCATCAACCAGCACGTCCAAGGTATGTCCTTAGCATTTGAGTTCCAGTAATGGCACTGGTGATTTGAGTGTGCAGGACATCATAGACGATACTCCTTCTGATGATATTGTGGACTTGGCGTGCCTATTGCTCTACGTAGGAGGGTGTGCATGCACTATGCATCATCTTTCTTCTCATGTTTCCTTGGCAAGCCTATCTGAGGACTTTCAGAGGTTTGTGGTTGCCTTATCAGTTGTGCAGATACCGTGGTCATATCAGAAAGCTATGCAGAGTGATCCATGGTACCTTGCTATGGAAGAAGAGGTGGTCGCTTTACAGTCTCCCGGTACGTGGAGTGTTGTCTCCCCTCCCCTAGATGCTTCTATTGTTAGTAGTAAATGGGTGTTTACAATCAAACACCGTGCAGAAGGTTCTGTGGATGGCTACAAGGTCAGGATGGTTGCTTGCGGTTTTACCCAAACCTATGGGGTGGAATATAAGGATACATTTTCCCTGGTTGTGTGTTACTCTACATTGTGTATTCTTATTGTTGTTGTTGTAGTACGAGACTGATCACTTTTCCAATTAGATGTCAAGAATATCTTCTTGTATGGCGATTTGCAGGAGGAGGTCTATATGCAGAAGCCACCAGAGTTTACTGCTGAGGGGGGGTCCAATGTGGTGTATAAACTCCACAAGGACATATATGACCTTAAGCAGGGTCCAAGGGCTAGGTTCCAGAAGTTCTCGGAGGTGATTAAACAACAGGGCTTTGTCAGATCTACTGCCGATCATTCTCGATTTGTTAAGATGACTCAGAAAAGTACGGTTGCTTTTGATTTATGTGGACGATATTATCATTACAAGGAGTGATAACCATGGTATTCAGGCAGCTAAGGACTTTCTTAACCAACAATTTGTGACCAAGGATCTTGGCATGTTGTGGCATTTCCTTGGTATAGAATTTGCAAGAAATAAGCAAGGAATGGTAATGACGTAAAGGAAATATGTAATTGATCTCCTATCTGAGACGGGTATGACAGGATGTAGACCTGCTACTACTCCCATGGATCCTAATGCCAAGTTATATGATGATGACACTGAGGAGGTGGATAAGAGACAGTACAAAGAGCTGGTAGGGAAGCTATTATATGTTACTATTACCAGACCAGATATATCGTTTGCTGTCAGCAGAGTCTGCCAATTTATGGAGCAGCCTAGACAAGCTCATGGATGCAGTCAACATGATCTTGAGGTATCTCAAGTCTTCTCCAGGTGCAGGGCTTCTATTCAGGAGAGATACCTCTCTCATGGTTTCACGATATGCGGATGCAGACTATGAAGGGTGTCCCAAGGACAGGAAGTGTACTCCATGATTCATTGTGTTTGTGGGAAGCTCGTTAGTTTCGTGGAAAAGCATGAAGCAGACGATTGTGTCCAGATCCAGCGTTGAATCAGAATATAGGGTCATGACCCACAGAAGTACAGAAATGATGTGGGTTAAGTCCGTTTTGACTGACCTAACTATTGAGGTGTCCCTTCCTATGCACCTTAAATGCGATAATGAAGCGGCTTTATTCATAGCTAATAAACCAGCTTTCCATGAATGAACAAAGCATATTGAGGTTGATTGCCACTATACCCGTGATTTGATTCAGAAGGGGTTCATATTCACTTCTCATGTCGCTTCAGGCGATCAGAATGCCGACATGTTTACCAAAGCACTTCCTAAGGGGCCCTTTCATCGATGTTGTTCCAAGCTATGCATGATAGACATATATGCTCCAGCTTGAGGGGAAGTGTTGAAATAATTCTATCTTTTTACGTTGTTATCTTGCAATTTTCTATTTCCCTCAGTCTCTTTATGTAGTTTTTCCTTAGAGTTTTTCTCCTATATAAGAGAGCTCTAAGGCTACAGTAAAATACAACTTTTCATTTCACACATTTTCACAACCATCATTGCTTCTCCAATCTTAAATCCATCGCATTCCTTTGTTATCGATCATAACACTCAAAAAATATGTCATGATCAAAACGTCCTTTCACTTTTCGAAAAAAACAAGAAAGTTGTAACCACCCTTCTCCATAGGTGATCTATCACATCATCCCTCACCCATAACCAGCTCTAAAATACTCATACGATCACATAATATTGGTTTAGTACCCACCTCCATTGCAAATGAAGATTAATTTCATCTTCGGAGCCGCACAAGACAAGATAGCATCGATTTGCGAACCATGCCTTCTTCTAAAGACCATGGTAACAATGTCTTCCCCTGTGCAATCGTAAATGGATCATGACCTTTAAGAGATCTATAGAGTCTAAACAAGCTTAGAGTCCATTTGTTTACGGAGTTGGATTGGGTGGGGTAAGCGACTCTCAAAGGACTAGTAAGATCGACAAATTTTTTGCGAATAGTAGACAATTGGATGGGTAGGCGGGTTAGGATGATAAATGTGATTGATGTGATATTATTTAGGGATTTTTACACCCATAACCTTGAGTAATTCTGCAATTACAATCATAACCCCGCATAGTCGTGAATTACACAACAAACCCAACTAGTCTCTCCGTCTTACACTCATAACTCTCCGTTGGTTTATCTGTTAATCCAACCATATCATTGGGTTAATATAACCCGTCATCTACCCCACTGCTTTTAAAAAAATAATAAAAAATAAAAAGTAACATCTGGGTTGATTGGCTTCCACGAGCGGGCTTGACGGGGCTGGGGGGGCTAGATCGGCTTCATGAGTTTGACGAGGAGGCGGGCTCAAGTAAGGCTGTCAGAAAATTCTCATGTTCGATATTCACTCAGATTCGGTTCGGTAAAAGTTCGATTCAGATTTGATTCGAAAATAAACGAACCAAACCTGAACAAAAGTTTGAGCTCGATTAAATAAACGAAACAAACCTCAAAAATATAGGTTCGCTTAGGTTCGGTTCGTTAAAAGTTCGATTATATACACACATACATAAAAGTATATATACATACATATTATATACATATAAGGAAAAGAAGACATTCTATCATAACATAAGGGTTATTCCCTTATTTTTCTAAACCCATCCAGTCATCTACTTCCTTAGTCCATATTCCCTATTCCCGAAACCCCCACAAAACCCTCTCCTGCAGGCTATGACACTACTCTATTCTTAAACGAACCTTTACCGAACCGAATCGAACCTTTACGAACCTTACCCGAGCCAAATCGAACTTGATTGCAGTTTTTATTTTATCGAGCTGAATCGAACCTGAGCCTGAAAGCATGCTAAACGAACCGAACCGAGCCCGGGTTGGTTCGCTCAGGTTCGACTCGTTTACACCTCTAGGCTCAAGGGGAGGCGGGGGGGTCAAAGGGCTAGATCGGCTTCACGGGCTCGACGAGGAGGCGGGTTCAAGGGGAGGCGGGGGGTCGGAGGGCTAGATCGGGTTCACGGGCTCGACGAGGAGGCAGGGGGTCGGAGGAGGGGCATGGGCTCCGGGGGGGTTCTCTGTCTGGAGAGTGGGCGGGATCGGGGGGTCGGGGTAGTGCCTGTGCTGGAGGATGGGCGGGATCGGGTTCCACGGCGGGCTCGACGGGGAGGCGGGCTTGAGGGGAGGTGGGAGGTCGGAGGAGGGGCCCGATGGACTGGATCGTTCCAAGCAGCGATGGCTTCAGATCAGATGATGTATTACCATGTTGCTTGATGAATTTATCTCCAGGTCATTCATGATCAGAGGCATGATGAACCTCACCTTGTTTTCTTCCCACAGGTAGATAGACGCGATGATTCGAGGTGGTGTCATGATGCTGCTCGGCAGCCGGATCCTTGGAACTGTGTTGTTCTTCAGTTGTTGGATATCAAATGAATATTCAGATCTGTAGTGGATAGATCTCCAATCTGTAGTTCGTTGCTGATGGAAGACTCCAGATGGTGTAGCTCTTATCACTGCTTCCTCCAGATGTTGAAGAACAACCTATGAAAATCAATGGCTCGAGGTCGAGGCATCTACCTACAGCAAAAATAGAGAGGGATGAACAGGTGCTCCTCTGCTCGGAGGGTGCGCGGGGTCAAGGCAGTGCCTCGGCTTCTACGGCGGGCTTTTGCCTGGCCTGGACAATGGGTGGGGCGTCAGGGCAGTGCCTGGGCTGGAGGATGGACAGGGTCAGGGCAGCCCCAGGACTCGAGGAGGGAGGAGAGGAGGAGGTCGGCAGCATAGTGGTGGTGGTCGACGGGGAGGAGGAGAGGGGGAGGAGGTGGTTGAAGAGGAGGAGGAGGAGGGGGAGGGGAGTGTACTCATTTGTAAATCATAGAACTTAGAGGGTAAAAATGTAAAATGTTTTACGGATACCGTCATAGTTAACGGAATATTGGATGGAAATTAACTCGAGGGTTATGGGTGTGAGAGTTAAGACTATTGAGGGTTCTGGATGTAATTCATGATTACGTAGGGTTATGATTGTAATTGCAAAATTACTCAAGGTTATGGCTGTAAAAATCCCTATTATTTATCTATCATATCGATTCTACATGTTATTAGAATATTGATTATACATGTTATTAGAATGTTATTAGAATATTATTTATCTATCATATTGATTATACATGTTATTAGAACATCAATCATAGACATGTGCAGAGAATGGTTGTAGCATAAATGAAAATGCTAAGGAGGATGTCTGGACATACACGTAAAGACCGGATTCGAAATGATGCAATCAGAAAGAAAGTTGGTGTAGCTCTGATCGAGGATAAGATGCGAGAAAACCGCTTAAGATGGTCTGGTCATTTGCAAAAAAAATCAGTTGTTGCACCGATTAGGAGATGCGAGTGTTGGGATGTTGAGTCGGGTAAGTGAGGGCGAGGACGGCCCAAGAAGTGTTGGAAAGAGACTATACAAAGGAATCTTAGTTTTGTGGATATAAGCCCAGGATTGATACACGATAGATCTGAATGGAGGCGAAGAATCCATGTAGCCGACCCTACTTAATTGTGGGAAAAGGCATTGTTGTTGTTGTTGTTGATTGAATTTTTTAAGGTGTTTTGATATATCTCTGCTAAATGGCCCACATCATTAATTCCAATCAAGGAATAGAGGAGCAAATATAAGGCCAAACATGGGTCGAATTATTAGTAACTGGTTTACTCGAGGTTTTAAAACATGTCGCACTAGAAAGGTGGTTAGCTACAGTCACATTCATTAACAAAGAATATACTTTCCTCACAGAGTCCTAAATATCGGTAGCAAGGCATCAAATACTCCTTTTCTTGGAATGAACATAGCAACAGCATATTGGATATGTACCAACTCATTAGCATGCTACTCTCACCCATCCCTACGTAGTTGAATCCAACTTACCTTCCAACTTTTACAGTTTTACCTAACGACGCAAAGGAACAAGAGATCACGAGATTTTATCTCCCAATCCACAATTCAAGAAACTTTTTCCTCCTCGAGCCTTCTCATATATACAAACCATTTTGACCATGGGCTTTTATGAAATCTAGTTACCGAAAACCCCATTACAAGTTGATTTTAACCGAACATTAAGAATCTTCAAGGTCATCACATCCTACAAGGATAGTCATGGCATTGGGCAGCAATAGGCGTCCTCAATTTGTGAGTGTACTAAAGTAACTAATCATTTTCATAACCAACTTCCTACTCATTCAACATCATGCACTAAAACCACAATTATCATCAAAAAGACCCCTCACCTTTACATGCACTTTGTACTTATCAACTCTATGCATCCTTGCAACAGAATAAGCTCTTGTCTAAATTACATAAATCGTCAAGTCTCGAGCACCCATCATAAAACCTTCTCGTTTATTGTTTTGACAAGCTCTTACTTCAAGAGCATCCACATCTCCATATGTTTACCTACCTATTTCCATGTGCCCCTCTCCATTCTCATAAAGTTCATAAAATGTGACCTCACCACCTATGTTGGATTTCTATGCGTTACTTCCATGTCACAACCTCTTCACTCACTACAAACCAATTAGTTGAGTAACTTGAGTTCATCCTCCCCCAAAAGATAATTGTAGGACAACACCAACTTGTATCCCAAATTCCAATCATCTTCTGCCAACCGAAGTTCAAGGAGATGCTATCTCCCTTAAATATTCCCTCTCACAACCACCACCTTCTACAACATAAATTTTCTGCCACGCGTCCCATTAATATCGTTGGAATCCTCTAATACGTTATATGTCTCGCATGGTTATGCCCCAAAGAACCTCCTACATGAACTATTTCCTTTAATCTTTTGCCTTTTTCAATGTACCAAGTACCTAAGCCCTCGATCTATAAATCAACATACATGTTGAAGAAGAGCATTTTCCCCGATTTGAAACTACTTCTCCTCAAATACTTCTCAATTGCTCAAAATCCAAGCCTCTCAATCTTAAAGTGTGATTAGATGAGAATCCTATCATTCATGATTCAACATCCAAACCACATGTATATGGTCAAGAATACAATCCACGGCTACTATGTACGCCAATTAAAATCTCCATTCAATGACAATCATTCAACTCCAACACACATTTAGGTCATTTTTCTACGGGAAAAATATACGATGCCATAAAATAAGCACCTAAAAATTTGATGTTCACAAGTTCAAGTATCAAAAATGCAAAGACCAAGGATCCCGTAGGAACTTGGAGTGTTCCAATACATTCTCCACATTGATACCGACGAGATGAAGGTACCGATGTAGATATGCATATCCATTTCCGGGATATCGACCGATATCTCATGAGATATCAGCGATATATCGCCATGCTCAAAAATAATAAGTTTTAGTACAAACTATCTCGAATATAAACCGATATTGTCGATATCTATGTATATCAATAATGTTACCCACATAAGCTTGATTTCACTACTTATTTAGCCATTCCTTGTATTAAAACACATAATGATTTACATATCTTGTTTCGGGTTGGAAGCATTGCCTCCGCACCCCAACAGAGGGAACACACATACACCCTAAATCCTCCCCCACAGACTTATTGACTGGGTAGAGAGACCCTTGTCTGGTAGGGTATGATGTAACAGGGGGTAGGGGTGTTGCATACAAATGTTCTTCAACTGTAGTGGTGGATTCGCCACCTTTATGCATAATATCTCACGTAATATAAAAATAATGTGCTAAATAAATATCCTTTATGTCTCAAGTAGTTTTTATTTGAATTTCACCATTTCCTTTAACCTCTCACTTGTCAGGAATCTTAAGGAATCTTAAGTTGTTTTTTTAATATCATTATTTCCTTTCTAACACCTCTCAATTATCATCAATCAATTGCCATCATTGACAGCTACCGATATTTGTAGTACAATGTGTATTGGTGTACAAGATATACCGCATTCTTGCTTATAAATGCATATTCACGTGTTATTTATTTTTAATAACTAGAATGATCTTAATTCATGAAAATCATTTTTTGTGTCATTTTCGAGATTTCCACCGATATCGTTGATATATCCTCGATATATCCTTTTCCGAAAGGATCGATATCGATACCAATGTTTCGAACACTGCGTATATGCTTCACCTTCTTATGCTTAAAGTTGGACGTGCCATTTCTAAACTTAGATCACTCAAGGAGGCTTTTGTAACCTTGTATCACAAGTATTTGTTGGAGATGTTAATGTGAGTGCATGCATATGTGGGGAGATTGTTAGTGCATGAGGATGCATATTTTGATGAAAACAAAACTTGTGTTGTTAATCAAATCTTGAGCAGTTAGCTGGTAGCTAGGTCAAGTGAAGGAAAGCTATTGAACCAGAAAGAAGCTCAAGCCCGGGGAGCTCGAGCTTAAGTGAAGAAAAAGCTAAGAAATTCAAAGGAGTTCACAGCTAAGGAACTCCATCTCAAGCTTAAGGAATGATCTCAAGCTCAATAAGAAGACAAAGTCTTTTCTTTTAATGAGTCTTGCTTTCTGTAATTATCTTAGAATTTAAAAGGCCTCACGAATTATGCACATTGCATTTCAGCCCTTTGACTTTGACTTTAACTTTCATATCAAAGAGTCAAGTTGATCGATCAATCATTCTAACCTGACTGATCATACATAATTAATCAGCATTGCTTTCCTGAACAATCATTATTTGAATTATGATGGATAAATTCTTGATCGAGCAATTTTGATCTCTAATCGATCATCTCTTGATTCTGGTCGATCACCTAAATCCGCATGATCGATCATTTGATTCTGATCGATCATCTTTTATCATGGCCGATCATATTCCATTCCAGGAAGATTTTTGAAGCTGATTTCATTCCCCATTTGCTCACAACCACTACTTTTTCAAAGACAGTATCTATGGGACCCTAAAATCAATAAATAGGACCCCATATCTCATTTAACAATACACAACAAAGAGCAACAAGTTCTCTACTCTCTACTCTATGCTTTCCATTCTATACTCTGAAAGAAAGATCGAAGAGTTATTTTCTATTATGTTCTTCATTCCAACAACTCTGGCTCTTTGCATTCAATTCTTACGAACATACTCCTCGTTCTGTAAGATTGTTTAAGTTTTTACCTCATATTATTCATTGCATATTTACTTTAAGCTGAGGTTATTAGGCTTGTATAAACCGTAAATGATTGAGTTGATTGTGTAATCAACTCAGGTTTGTAATACAGTTGGGTTTCCCACGTAAGCAACTCAGGTTAGTGGAAGACCCGTGTGAGTTAGATTGAAAGCCCGAGAAGGGAGACTCTGGTCGTTGTTTTTATCCAGGAGAGTTTCCACATTAAATACATGTGCGCATGTAGTTAAATTGTTTATCAGTGATTGAAAGTGTTACATAATGTTGTGCTTGTTTTAAATTATTGTGATTGCAGCGATCCGGTTCATTTAGTCTGATCCACCGCACACATTAGTCAGTGTCTGCGCGGGATATATAAACCAACAATAAAGGTTGTCTTCATTGAAAATCTTAATGATTGAACTTAAGGCAAACATTGTGTGAGCTGACATTTTTTAATATTAACAAAAGATGAACAACACTGTGAAAATAAAGCAAAGAGAGAAGATCTACAAAGTATTTTGTAGAATCAACAACAGATCAAATATAATGGAGACAATATACATTTTCAATTGTACTTTACTTGCTACAAATTTAGTTCTGCTCTTTTTCTTTTTTTTCGTGTATTCCCCCATGAAAGGGCTCCTTATGTAAGTTTTTAGCTTGTTGAAATAAAGCGGCTACCTGAGTCACCAAATTCGGGATTACTATTGATAAAAATGGGTAGACCATCATTTTCCCAAGCCTGGCCAACCAACATCGTCGGATCCATCCCATCATAAATAGGTTTGGAACCTGACACGCAAGTCCCCAAATCAGTCCAATCATCCGGCCAAAAATTACCACCATCCCCTGACGTAGACCTCCAGGGGAGGGAGGGGGTCTAAGGAAGAGCCAAGCAAACCCCCTTCCACAAGTTCGATAAGGCACATACAATTCCATGCTGCAAGGAAAGCTAAGAGAAACACCATAGAACTTTCTCAACAAAGAACAAAGAAGATCAGATCTACTACCCCAAATTCAAGAGACCCATTTTACAAGAAGTTCCTTGTTTATCGGCTCTAGGCTAAGAATGCTCAGGACCTCATCGTCCTCAAACAACAATCATTGCCTTCCAAATCATTGAAGGGTGCCATGGAATCTCCCAAACTCGACCAAATGAATCGTCGTATCAGTGCCTCCAAACACTCACGAACTCTCACAAGTAGACGTAAGGAAAACAGACAGGGATTGCAGAAATAACTGATTTTAGAAGAACCCCATGTCGACAAACAAGATGCTCGCCAGCCCACCCTCGAACAAATCCACCACATCACATTTGGTTACTGACCAAAAATACAACCAGGTAGCATATCAAGAGGGTGACCTGATGGGACACAAATAGGCTCTATGCGCCTTGATTTCTTCCTCCATCGTCCCAAAAGTAACAAAGACATGTTGTCTCCATTGAGCTTGTTGCCTGAGACAACAACAAAAACCCCAACATCGTAATGATCCGTTTCACCTTGCGAGCACCCCCTCCATAAAGAAAATAGTGTTATCAGCATACTGTAATATAGAAATCAACATAAGATATGACTAGAAACCAGCACAAAAATCCCCATCCACAAGCCACCATGCATAATGGTATTTAACTATTCTTGAAAGTGGTTGGTAAAGTTCATAATATTTGTGTCTTGCATGTGTGTGTTCATCCACAACCAAACTGCAGAAATCTGAGAAGTAGAAGCGGAACCGATAAAACAAGAAAGATAAACATGAAGAACAAGGATTTAACGTGGAACCCTACTCCCTAAGGAGCGGGATGAAACCACGGGAGAAGCCCTCGAAGGGGATGGATATTATATTAAATTTCTCAATGAGTACAGGGGTGTGGGGCTCCTTCTATAGCCCCACAGACAGAACGGAGTCCCACCGCTCATCCATGTGGGACTAAACTTGAGTAGGGTAATTGGATCTTGGTGAAATCCAATTACTCACCTATCACATTCTCCAACATTCCCCCTCAAGATGGAGCTGAGAAAGTTGCAGCTTGCAACAAAAAAAGCATACAACACATCTTCACAATATACATCACAAGAAGAATGCATGTCCGTTGCCGGTAGAAGACCTCACACGAGGACGAGTCTGCGGCTTTCAAGTCACCGGAACATATCTCTGCCATGCATGTAGAACCGTTGCGATATCAGGTCAGCGAAACATATCTCTGTCTTACATGGAGAAGAATCGTTGTAGAAGAAATTCAATATGGGAAACTGATCTGGTTGTAAAACAAGTATACTCCCTGACGAAGAATTTAATGCTTGGTGAAGACGAAAGATCAAAGAAATCTGGAGCGTCAGTCTGTTAGTCGTGGATGTGCAGAAGCCCTGAAGAAAATAGCTCTGTGAATATAGCTCTTACTCCCCTTTCTCCCATACTTGATAGAATATGAGCGTTAATCAAGTTGGGAGAAACCAAAACATGCAATTTTTTACATCATTTCTTTTTTTGTGCTTCATTCATTTTTTTCACAATTCCTTTTTTTGCTCTTTTTTTATATGCAAGCTTCTTTCTTTCTCTGTCTTTTTTAAAATAAGTACGGCTTTTCTTTTGTACGTGCCTCTTTTTTCGAACAAACAAATGTGGCCGACTTAGGCCCAAAGAAACCTCAGTCCATTTGGGCTATATACAAAATAGATTTTTTTTATAGTCGTATTCACCATTTTTTTCAGCTTTTCACTTTTCTTTTTTTTCGAACAAAGCTCAAAGAAGCATCAGCCCAATTGGACTTTACAAACATAACAGACTTCTCTTCCCCTCTCTTTCTCTCCCTTTTTTAGGCCCATACACTTGGGCCCATAGATACTCTTTCCTTCTTTTTCTCGAAACACGTGGCCCAACTGGGCCAATCTACAACGGTTTTTTTAAATAAACCCACAACCTGTTATTAGGATTCCCAACAGGTTCCCCTATACTCGAGAGAGCGTCGCCCGATGGAGATTGGCAAGTTGGTGGGTTTGTGTGAGGAGCAACGTAGCCCACGCGTGGGGGAAGGAGCATGCAGGAAAAAGGGTGCTGCCTGGAGCAGCACCCTGATGGTGTACCGCCCTTGATGGGAGATCAGAAGATGCAGTTGATCTGGAGAAGAATTGTCACCGCCATGATGTGTACTGGAACAAGAGCGGCGATGCCGCAGAGGTCCCTCCGCCCAGAACCTTCTCCCCTTCGCTGGAGGTCAGGGCTGCGCGTCGGACGCGGGGGCTAGAACAATGAGATGTCTTCACTTTCGGTATGGTGGTGCCAATTGTTGCTGCAGATGTAGGCCAAAGGGGCCTAGAAATAAGGGATGCGATGGTAATAGGGAGCAGCACTGATATGGCGTGCGAGAAGTGGGTGGTCGGTGCCTTTGCGCGAGGGCATGTCGCCTGGAGTCGCGCGACGGGATGGAAGTGTGTGTAGATGGGAGATGCTCCATTTGTGAGAGACTGGGAGGAGGTATCAAAGGGAGGATCCGCCTGCTAGGGTTCCATGGAACCTGGAAGAGAAAGTTACGACTAGTGGGTCCGCATGGATCGCCAGAATGTTGTCGACGATCACGCGATTAGGGTTGTTGCCCGTGAAGAAGCTTATGTGGTTGGGGTTCCAAAGTCCAATGATGAATGGCGTGCATAAATTAGGGTTTCTTCAAAAATCATAGAGCTTCACAAACTTGAATTGATCATAAATGATATAAAATAATCTTCAAACAGAAATCTTCAAGAACAAGAACTCCAACATCGACTCCCGAAAAAAATAAGAAACTTAAAATCTTCAAGAATTGGCGCGCTCTGATTCCATGTTGAAATCTGAGAAGCGGAAGCAGAATCGATAAAACAAGAAAGACGAACATGAAAAACAAGGATTTAACGTGGAACCTTACTCCTTAAGGAATGGGATGAAACTACAGGAGAATCCCTCAAAGAGGTTGGATATTTTATTGAATTTCTCAATGAGTGCAGTGGGTGTAGGTAGGGATGAGCATTGGGCGGGGCCGGCCCGGCCCAGCCCGAAGCCCAGCCCAAAAAGCCCGACCCGGTCCAAGCCCAAACGAACATTGGGTCGGGCTTGGGCCTAATTTTTAGGCCCGAAATTTTTTTGGGTCGGGCTCGGGCTTGGCTTGGCCCAGCCCGATACAGCCCACGGGCCCGACCTGATGAGGGCCCGAACCCTTCCCATATCCTACACGTATGGAAACTCTCACCTGTCATGCACACTCTGTTCATGTATCATATCTTCATACAATGTTTATAAATCAAGAAAGTCATGTGTGGGACATATGAGTTGATGATCATTGTATTTTATTTCAAAATTATTTTTCTTAATTATTCTATGCCTTAGATTCTGGTGGTTATTCTTGAGTTTTTAGTGTTTATTTTTTCTATTGTAATATTTTCTATTATTGAACCTTTACCCAATACGAGCATTATGCCCATTTTTTTAACATGTAGTGCCTAGTGCACATGTTGTTTTTAATCGTGTAAACTTGGTTCACTCATTCAATTTCTGTAATGAGAGACGTTTATGGTATATAACATTGAGTGAACTTGTATAAAATGAGAAATCATCTCCAGTAGAATTGAGTTTTAGTTGTTTCACAAGTATTATGGCATATGTTTTAAACAATTTTAGCTCGTATAACTTGAATTGAGATTGACTTTAAACACAAACTCAAATTTAATAATACATAATGGGTTAAGATGGGCCGCCCCGTCCCAAGCCCAGCCCATAGGAATTGGGTCGGGCCTGGGCTTGGGCCGAACCAAACAAAATTTTGCGGGCCTAGGCCCAGCCCAAAGCCCGAAGTTTTTAAGTGGGCTTGGACCTGGGCCCTTCAGGGCCCGGCCCAGCCAGGCCCATGCTCATCCCTAGGTGTAGGGCTCCTTATATAGCCCCACAGACAGACCAGAGTTCCACCGCTCATCCATGTGGGACAAAACTTGAGTGGGGTAATTGAATTCGTGACATCCAATAACCCACCTATTACATTCTCCAACATAAACAATATTAGTATTTCAGCAGCAAAATAGGCGCATCATTGACATAATAAACTAAAAAGATACCTGATATGTTCGAAAAACTAAATCCAATATTTACAGGACGGCCAAAATAAGAGGATAAAAAAGACATGAAAAAAATCACATTCGTCACGATGAAGACTCGAGCATAGGCTTGTGGATCGGCAAGCTTCTTGCCTGTCGAGATGTGGATGTCTAGTGCTTTTAAAGGCGGTCTTTTATTTCATTTCGATTCTTCTTTCTACCCTCACGCTTGCTTTTGGTGGGAGTTGACAAGCGCTAGGAGGCTTTAACGCAGCAATTCTTATGGTTTAATTTGGGTGACACACAGGGTATTCCTTTGGTTAGCTAGAAGGCGTTAGTGCTAGTAAAAAGTGGTGGGGATTGGGACTAAGCTTGGATACAATAAATAGGGATATTCTTTCTGAGTGAGCCTCCTGCATCTAGTGCGGTGATTTGGACCTACTCCATTCCTGTTGAGGGGGATTCATGGTGCTCCAACCAATATAATCTAGTGGCCTAGACTAAGGTGCGTGCCCTCAAAGTTTTGAAGGGGATTGCTTTGTTCTCGCTCAGGTTTCTCCCCAGTTGAGGAATGCATTGGGTAGTTGTGTGTTTAGCATATGAATAGACAAATAGACAGGTCATTATGCCGTGTGTTTACGTTTTATCAAGCTCTTTCCTTTGGATGTGAATCGAGAGATAGTGGTAGTGGGGGAATCTTGGGATGGTGGGGTTTGAACTTCGTTTCCGTTGAGAGCTTTCCAATCAGTGCACGTGCAGTTCTTGGTGTTGATTGAGTCTTTGTCTAGAGTGGAGCGTCCATCTGTTGGATTGCACGTGGGCGGATGCTATTTTTACAATAAAGAAGGTGGGCATAGTGCTCAATGCTCCGATGGTTTTTGACATGGGGATTGGATCTTAGATTTTAAATCATATCTAGATTTTGAAGATCATGCGAATGGTGAATGTTTTTGTGAGATTGTTCAGGAGAGGGCGAGATATGACTAGTGCTTTGAGGACTAGGTTTTTCCAGGGGGCTAGCAGTGCTTACGGTCGATGCACTGATGAGACAAAGGATACGGATCACCATTTCTTTTGCAATGCATCAAGGCGGATTTGAATGGAGGTCGGTCTCTCTAATGTTACGTCCTAGGACGCCCTCGAAATTCGGGAGCTCGTTGGGGCGTCTAAGGTTACCACGGTGAATAAGAAGTTTCACGTGGTCTCTTCTTGGGCGATGTAGGTTGCGATAAATGGTCATTTTATGTTGAGAATGTTCTAGAACATGCCAAGAACCTCTGTCATAAAAGTCAACAGACAAGTCAGTTCGATTAATCGAGTCGGTAGGGTAGTCGACTGACTATTGACCAATCAGTCAATAGTCGATCAGCTAACTACTCGAACTGACTAGTCAACCAATTTTTGCATAGAGATTATGTTTTTTTTTTGTTTTTCTAAAAGCATACTTATTCTAATATGCTTAATGCCTTATTTATATTTAATTACTTCTTTTATTTCATTATGATTGTATAGAATATATATAAATCAATGTAAATACATAAGAATATATATATGGTTTATATATTTAAAATAATCAAGAAAATTCAACGTCGATTAAGTCCGAATAAATCTGATTAGTCGTCCGACTACCAATTAATCCATAGTCTGTGACCCGGCTGACCAAGTACCGACTTCTGCAATCTTGCCAGGATCCCAGTGAGTCTTGGTCGTTGCAATTTGTGTGCTTTATTTTGTAGATAAAAAGTTTTTGAGTGCCGCCTTTATGACAAGACAACCTTTTTCTTTTTCAAACAAATTCGCATTTGTAAAGGGAATGTAAAACCATTAAAACTGCCATTTAGAAAAATTAGTGGAAACTTCCTGTATACAATATAGAATACTGCCAGGACATATGTTATAACTTATTGTGAATAGGAGGCTTTCAGTTAGATGACTACAATGACACATTTGCAGACTCCAACCGAAAATGGAGGAAAGCAAAAGAAAATCATATTAAGAAAAGAGACATTTTTCAGATGTTAAAAAAGTAATTAAAAAATCCTTGTAAATAATGTAAAACAGCAGCACGCAATAAGAAATGTGCGCAGGTGCATTTTGTAAGAAAATGTCCTTATTTTAGTCATCTACATAAAGCTAAACCAAGATGCTCTGAGACGAGAAGGCACCTCAGACAATGCATTTACAACAGACAATCCCACACCATGCAGTCCTCCAGAGACACTGTATCCACTGCTTAAGCCACCAAACTTGCCTCCGGCATGCAATACCTACATAAGTCGGGCACAATTTAGGCATAGTTTTAAAGAGAATAAATCAATTTGAAATTCCAAGATAAGAAAATTTACAACAAACGCAAGCCTCCATAAGTAAGATACTTCATTTTTCTTAAAACGCAAAGTCGCATAGAAATACAATACCAAAAGCAAGTGTTGAACAGTTAAAAGGCGGAATTAAATAACTCGTGCAAAAGCCGTCCCTTAGGTAAGGGTTCCATCTATCTGTAAGCACCGAAAATGAATGGAGAATAATTTTTATAAGACAACCCCACTCACCCACCCAAAAAATGAAACAAAAGCCACAGGTACTATGTAGTAGACACAACGAAACAAAAGTCTAACCAAGTCAAGTTATAGAGAGAGTAGTTGATCCACAATAATCAGCATTAATCAACCATAAATATATTGCCATGCCTAGAGAGGTGTGGTAAATACATATCCACGTACAAGAGGCCCCATTCAAGCAAAACATGTTCCAAGTTAAACAATCAGATCATGTGAATAAAGATAACAAAACAGATATTCCAATTACAGGAGATTATCGAAAAAAAACTAACAGCAAAATTGTGCAAAATCAAAGCCCAGCAGTCAGTATTAGATATTCTCCAATATTTCTTTCTTTATCAAGGCGGAACTTTTTCTAAAGCAACATCAAGATTACAAACATTAGGTCATTTACAGGAGGAAACTACACTCCCTGAAAATACATATCAAGATTACAAATATTAACTAACATATACTTCAAAATCTACATTCAAAATACATATCACAGGATAGATAATCCATTCAAACAGGTGTTCCAAGTCAAATGATGCATCAAAACATGGTAAATAAAAAGTCAGAAAGACATTAAAATTCTTAATAGGACCTTTTCTGGAAAAAAATCTTGGATAAGATAAAATTCTTAATAGGACCTTTTCTGGAAAAAATCTTGGATAAGACAATGAACCAAATCTCTTTTGAAGGAACTTCTCAAATACTAGCCTACTCCAGTCTGCCGATAACATTGTGCTATATACTTCATGTGTTTCTAGTAATTTGCAAACCAGCCCTGGACAAGCAAATACTTCGTTCAATCTATGATAGCAGATAACCACCTAGCATTAAGAGATATGGACAAGGACTGTCTATAAACTAAATGCAACAAAATCATCCTCATGGCCTAAAATATCATCGAATATCTCAGAGATATCTCGGTAGATATCAGCCCCGTTTTCCCCCACTTCACCTCTGCAGCAGTTCTTGGAGGCTTGCAGAATCGTCAAATAACAATGTTTGTTATCTAAACCTCTGATATTTGTAAGATAAGCGATCATAAAGGCATTTACGTCTCAACTTCTTCATTTTATATGACATTTGATTTGCCGAAACTTGATGATTTCAATCTTCAATCTCTAAATCCTGTTGAAGATTTGTCTCAAATGTTGATATTATGCAAAAAAAAAATCATCACTATATGTGTGAAAATGACGCTCCCTATGTCAAGATCCGTGTTTTTAAGTTAACGTTAGTTCCAATTTTTGCAAGTTAGACGTTGATCTTGGATGATCCTAGTGAAATTTGTTATCTTCTTTTAATTTCATACAAATGATATTATTTTGACATTTTGTCTTTTCCATCGTTGTATGTATCGTCCCTCCTCATCACTTTAAAGATCCGTCTCTCCAAATCACTTTAAAGAGAGAAGATCATGGCTTCTAGTTCTAGTCCTGACTCTGAACAGCCAGCTGCCAGTTGTACCTGGAAAGATTGGATGGAAATATGTTTTTGTTGTTGACGAGAGAAACTTGAGTACATTTTTTGTGGATAGATAATAGGAGGAGGTGGAATCATAGGATTGAAATAACACCTAGTTGTTGTCCATAAGAACATGGTCAAATGCCCCTCTAATCCTAAATAAGTTAGGACAAAGTGAACTAAATAAGTTAGGACAAAGTGAACGCTAACTTAAAGAGGCATACTGAGATAAAGTAGAGAGTCGAAAGAGACAAGAAACTTAATAAATTCATGTTTCAAGAAGAATTCAATTTCTTATCATCGGACTCATATGGAGATTTCCAACACCCCGCCTTATATTCTGGCCGCAGCTGAGAGGAATGTGTATAAGATGGCATTGAGGGACTTTATTAAAATTGAGCATGAGAGACAAGAATTCACAAGTCATTGTGTTCTTGGACATGTTGGTGGGAGTGCAAAATTTAATATTGGAGCTTGAACTTGCAGCGGAAGTGATGCAACTGAGGCACCATTAAAAAGAAAGCATAATGCAAAGGACTTGAAAGATTCCTTCCAAGGAGCAACTATATTCACCATCATTCAAACAAATATCTGAAACAAAAGATGCTGAAGGGATTGTTTAGAAACGTCCAAAAGAGAGCTAGAAGGATTGTCATCAATTTGATTGTTGGACACCCTCCACCAAATGTATAAAGGAATCTTTTTTGCAACCCACAATTGACGAAATTGGGCTTTAACTATTGTTATATAATGAACAAATATATCTCCATGGATAAGGAGATTGAATAATATATGGCTGAATTGAAGATGAAATGGTTTATATCATGTGCGATGGTTAAACAAAAGCTATCCAGGAAAGTAACTCATCAACTTCCTTAAATTTTGAGATAGAAATCGATCCCTCCACAATGGAATCACCCAAAGGTCCACTGACCAACACATAAATTTCCTCGCAAATAGAAGTGTTGGAGTTAATAGGTTATTTCTTTATATTTATTGAGTCTTGTAACCCAATTGAGGCATCCATATAATTTTCTTTTCACCTCTCTAGTATTTCAAGTTACATAAGAAACTATAGACCCTTTGAATACTACAAGCCATTCATTCTCTCAATGTTTCTCCACCTAGTATCAGAGCAATGGTCTGAGACCTGGGCTCATACCAAACACCCACCGCCGCCACAAGTCGCTCCTCCATCTCATCCCTTGTGATGGCCCTTTTTTTACCGTAGGGCCCCGTCATATATATAATCATAGTTTCTGCAAATTTTTCTCTGTAAACTGAGGTTTACACCTCGACCGCCTCGATTCTGAGGAAAACGCCTCATTCCGCCTTACGTTCTTTCAAACCTTGCTTCCAACCACCTCCAACTTCTTCTTTCGGATCCCTCCCTAGACACAACATCAACAAGACTCTGGCTTGGATTTCACCAAATCACACGAAGCCCCTACCACCCTAGCAACAATCGATGGGGTCCTATCAACAGCATCAAGTGCCCTAGCACCGACAGTGGGCGCCAAACGCCTTTGCGCCTCTACAGTGGGCGCTAGAGGTAGGACCCGTGTCCCCGCACAGTCGCAGCAGTTTATATAGGAATCCTAGTGTGACTCCATTCACACCATTGAGAGATCCTGCGAACCCTAGGGCGAGCCCCAACAGGAAATAAGGAGTGTTGTGGAGATGGCACAGGGCCCCTCACAAGTCACAAGCCCATGCACCCACCCATCTCCCTTGGCGAAGGGAGTCGAGAACCCCCTCTCATGTAACCTCCTATATGACCGCCTCACCCTCTCTCTCCCCCCCATAATGCATCCTTATTGTACGTCTAATAGTGACGAACAAAATAAAAAAAATGAAAAATAAAAGGAATAGGATACAATGTTCTATAAAAGAAAACAAGTCTATAACGACAACCTACTTCCAACTTGTCCCAACATATCCCAATATAATATTTGCAAAAAACTATACATAATTTAGCTGCAAACAAATTCAAGCCGACAACCCAAATCGTTTGTGCCTTAACTATTTGTTAGGGTGGGGGCAATAGATTGTTGGGAAAAACAAAAGAGATGAGATATTCCTTGAGCCTTAGGCTCTCTTAAGGAGAGACCTATGGGCAAATTACATAGAGTAGACAGAAGAACAGAAAATATATAAAAAGTACAGGAATATAAAATATATCTCGACACTCTCCCTTAAAATGGAGCATAGATATTTATCATGCTCAGCTTAGATGAACACTTCTGGAAGGGTCCTTTAAGTAGAGCTTTTGTAAAAATGTTTGTCGTTCGGTCTCCTGAACTGACATGAGATGTAGAGATGAAGCCCTTCTAAATCATGTTGCATATATAATGACAGTCAACCTCAATGTTTTTTGTCCTCTCCTGAAATGCAAGATTATTAGCAATGAATAGGGTAGCCTGACTGTCGCATTCCAACGACATTGTCTGCATCTGCGCATGCTGAGATAGTCATAGAATCACCCCTTTTAAATAGCAGTCCTGCACCTGGAGATGATTTGAGATACCTTAGTATCATTTGTATAGCATCCATATGGACTTGACGAGGTTGTTCCATGAATTGGCTCACCCGCCTGACTGCAAATGAAATATCAGGTCTAGTAATGGTAACATAAAGAAGATTTCCAACCAGCTCTTTGTATCTTCTCATGTCCATATCATCAATATCATCATTATAGAGCTTCATGCTTGGATCCATGGGTGTAGTCGCAGGTCGACATCCAAGCATACCCGTGTCACTCAACAAGTCAGTGACATACTTTCTCTAAGTCATCACAAGTCCTTGTTGGTTTCTGGCAAACTCCAATCCCAGAAAGTATCTTAGAGCTCCCAGATCCTTGGTAACAAATTCACAGCCCAGAAAATCTTTTGCCCTCTTTATTCCATGCATATCATCTCCTATAATGAGTATATCATCAATATACACCATAATAGCAACCATACCTCTGGAGGTTCTCTGTGTGAAAAGAGAGTGATCTGCATTCGATAGTTTGAACTTTGAACCCATGTTTCTCAAACAAGTCTGAGAGCTTCTGGAACCAAGATTTAGAATTCTACTTAAGGCCATAGATTACCTTATGAAATCTACACGCCTATGGACACTCCCCCTCAACAGCAAACCCCGGCAGTCATTGCATGTAGACTTCCTCTTAAAGATCACCAAACAGAGAGGCATTCTTGGCATCCAACTGAAAGAGAGGCCAATGTCGCATCACAGCAACGGATAGGAGGATACGTAAGGTGGAATGACGAGCAACTGGGGAGAACGTGTCAAGATAATCCACCTCGTATGTGTGTGTAAATCCATGGGCAACCAAGCGAGCCTTGTACCTATCAATGCTACCATATGCTTTCTGCTTTACCATGAAAACACATTTGCAACTTACTATAGACGCCCCAACGGGGGCAGGGCCAAGGCTCCATGTACCTCTCAACTGAAGAGCAGGCGTCTCTTCTTCCATAGCTAACCGCCACCGAGCGTCATGTAGGGCCTCCTGATAATTCCGTGGAATGGCTATGGCAAACAATGCAATTGCAAACTTCCGGAAATCGCCAGTCAAGCGATCAAAGGAGACCATGGATACAATAGGATATGATGCGCAGCTACGCTTCTGCTTCCGAAGCGTAATAGGTAAGTCCAATTCAGCAACCTCCACATCTGTATCATGTACAAAGTCCCGCTCAGGTAGATCACCAGACCCATCATTAGAAACTATGTATTCAGAACATACCTTACGCGTACTAGATGATGAGCAGTGACCATGAGCAAAAGTAGGCCGGCAGGTATAGTGATGCGGCAAAGGTGGAACAGGGACCATAGTACGTGGTGGTGGTGGTGACGGTGTTGGTGAAGAAGGTGGTGATAGTGCTGGTGGCATATATATTTCATCATCAGAGTCTGAAGAGGCTAATCGATCACCTGTAGGAGAAAAGTACATCACCGACTCGAAAAAGGTGATAACAGCACTAACATAATACTTCATGCACAGTGGATCATAACACATGTACCATTTTTGTGTCTTGGAGTACCCAACGAAGACACACTTGACAGCCCTAGGAGAGAGCTTGTCAATATCTGGAGACAACTGAATGACAAATGCGACGGAGCCAAATACACGAGGAGTAAGTGAGAACAATTCCTTGTCAGGAAAAGCAAGGAAGAAAAGAATCTTCTCACCCAAAACCGACGAGGGCATGCGATTAATAAAATAGCATGTCATAAGGACAGCATCCCCCAAAATGAATGTAGAGCATGGCTCTGAATGAGAAGGGTCCTTGTAACATCAAGCAAACGATGATGCTTCCTTTCTGCAACATCATTTTGTTGGGAAGTATAAGCACATGATGTCTGATGAGTAATACCTTAAGTTGAAAGATAATTGGAAAGAGAATGGGTACAGAATTCCAAGGCATTATCAGTTCTCGCAAATTTCACAGACAATGAAAACACATTTTTATTTCAGTGAGAAAAGTTTTGATAACATCTCCAACTTCAGATTTGTTCCTTAATAAAAAGACCCAATATAGATGAGAAAATCATCCACTGCAACAAGATAAAACATGTGACCCCAATGATCAAGAGCACGACTGGGACCCCAAATATCTATATGAAACAACTCGAAAATGGTGCTACTACTCCAACTCTGACGACTGGGAAATGCCGACTGATGGTGTTTTCTCATATGAAACAACTCAAAAATAGAGCTACTACTCCGACTCTGACAACTGGGAAATGCCGACCGATGATGTTTCCCCAAGCCTCACGTTGAAAGGACGAGTGAGAGATCTCAGGCAGGACACGACATATTTTCTAGAGCGGGAGATGACCAAAGCACAGATGCCACATGAAGGATGAAACAGGTCTAGCAGAAAGAGAAGAAGTGCCAGTATATGGAGTCCGGGTTAAGCGATAGAGGCCACATTGCTCACAGCCACAACCTATCACCTTACCCGTAAGGATGTCTTAAAATACAAGTGAAGATGGGTCAAAAATGGCTCGGCAATTTAAAACTTTTGTAATCTGACTGATAGATAATAAGTTCATAGAAAATTCAGGTGCATGCAGCACATTCTGTAAGTGCATAGATGGTTTCAAACTAATCTCCCATGTCCTGTAATTGGGGAATGAGTCCCATCTGCAACGATCACCGTGCGGCTTGGAGGAACAAGTATGTATGATGTAAGTTGGTTCATGTCTCCACACAAGTGATGCGTGGCACCAGAATCCATAACCCATTCGACTACATCGGATTCACAACTACTAGTAAGCACATAAGTACTATCTGAAGTACTGGAGGAGGCAGATGCAGCCACATCAGAGTGACTTGCAGGACTAGAGGAAGACACGGTATTACCGGCTGGAGGTATGGTGCCTCTCAATAGTGCGACAAGATCATCAAACCGTTGATCTATAGACGAAGCAGCTGGAAGCTGAATCTGCTCAGCCACACAAGCAAAGGCTGGAAATCCATGCTTAGAGTAACATGTATCTTCGGTATGTCCAGAGCAATGGCAGAACGTGCAGGGTTGACGAACACAGCCTCCTCTATCGTGTGGTCCTCGTCCAGAAACTGAGAAGAGCTTCCTCGACCTCGAGAAGCAGTCATCGCTAAGGATGTCCTGAAATACAGGTGAAGATGGGTCAAAAATAGCTCAACAATGTAAATCCTTTGTAATCTGACTAATAGATAACAAGTTCATAGAAAAAGTCAGGTGCATGCAACACATTCTTAAATGCATAGAGGGTGTTAAACTAATCTCCCACTGTCCAGTAATTGAGGAATGGGTCCCATCTGCAATAACCACCGTACGTCCTGGAGGAAGCGGTTTGTATGCTGTAGTTGATCCATGTCTCCACACAAGTGATGCGCGGCACCAGAATCCATAATCCATTTTATTACATCGGATCCACAATTGCTAGTGAGTGCATAAGTACTACCTGAGTATTGGAGGAGGATGAAGCAGCAACATCAGAGTGACTCCTTAAGACTGAGGAAGACAAAGAGGGATTGGTTGGAGTATAATGCCCATCAATCGTGCTACAAGATCATCAAACAGTCGATCCATAGAGGAGGCAGTCGAAGGCTCAATCTGCTCGACCACACGAGCAGAGGCAGGAAATCCATGCTTAGAGTAGCATGTATCTTCGGTATGTCCAGAACGATAGCAAAAACTGCAGGGTTGACAAACACGATATCATCTGCCATGAGGTCCTCTTCCACGAAACTGAGAAGACCCTCCTCGACCTTGAAAGGTCACCATCGCTGAAGAAGTCTGACTAGCCGAGGAAGATGGAACAGTGATCCGACTGAGCCTACGAAAGGCTTCCTCCATATGAGGAATAGTAGAGTCTGCTAGAATCTTAGAACGGGCCGCCTCATACTCAGGATCAAGGGCTGCTAGGAACACACCAACCATGATAGTATTCCGTATAAGTCTTCTGCTGATCAGGGGTAGATGTCAGAGGCATGAAGCTATATAGCTTCTCGAAAATCCCATGCAAGGATGAATATAGGGAGTAGAGGTCGTCCATTCTCTTTGATAATAAAGATATCATGTTGGAGTCGTAGAATCTTTGTCTCATCTTCGCTTGTGAATAAGTAGTAGCAAGAATATCCCACATCGCCTTGGTTATGGGGTTGATGGAGTATATCATTGTCGATCTCTATTGCCAATGTACTTGAAAGCCAAACCTTGGTGTACGCATTATCCGCCTCCCATGAAGCGTTAACCACAATCTTCTCAATCGGTTCTTCCTCGTAAGAATGTGTTTCTTACCTATAGACTTCATCATGCTCACGAACTGCAAGGCCCACAGTTCATAGTTTGACCCATCCATCTTCACTATAGGCGTAGGACCTCTGAAGGCACCTGTGGAGGGAATATTGACCTTGTTTTCTGACACGGTGGCTTGAGAAGATTAGGGTTGAAGCCTAGACACGGACGTGTCTACACTGACATATAAAGATATGATTGCATGTGTAGACTCATGCAACCAATCTCTTCAAGCAAGAGGACACGGCAATAGCACTTTCAGAAGAAGGCGGCGGTGCACGGGCAGTGGCGCAGCCTGCGCGAAAGGGGTAGTTCGTGTGGAGGGAGCGGCGACGCAGCCCGCATGGAGCAGCGGCAGTGCAGCTCGCGTGAAGAGGTGGTGGCATGTCTGTGTGGAGGGCTGCAGGACCCAGGCAGTGCGGCGACGGGGCCCAGGCAGAGGGGTGGCGACCTGCGTGGAGGGGTTGGGCAGCAGGTTGCGTGGGTGATGGCCGATAAGGAGGGAAGAAAGAAGAGGAGCGTGCAGATGGGGCTTAGGATTAGGGATTCGAAGCTCCGATCTAGGATCGCCGCTCTGATACCATGTTGGGAAAAACAAAAGAGATGAGATATTCCTTGAGCCCTAGGCTCTCTCTTATATAGGGAGAGACCTATGGGCAAATTACATGGAGTAGACAAAAGAACGGAAAATATATAAATATATATAGGAATATAAAATATATCTCGACATAGATGAGAGATAAAATCAATGGTTGGCACTAGATTCCTTCATCCTTCACCAATCTAAGCCATAATTCTAGGCATGCAAGTGCAAGAGGAAATGAATGATGGGTATAGATCTTAGGATGGTGGTGATGTTGCACATGATGTACAGGAAGAACCAAATTTGTAATCACACCACCAGTCGTAACCCGCGATAAAGGGATGATAAAGGGATGCAGATAGCCTCATTTGCAGAGGAAATGCAGGGAGAGGGACCATATGAGGGTGAAGCTTGTAATGATTGTAGGTAACAAGTGGAATAGTCATGGCCAACAATCTTGGAAAGAAAGAATGTACATATGGCAGCAAATGAGTATGTATGGGTGGATAAAGCAAGACAGTTAGGTTACCATGCAACCATGCAGTTGCAATGGCGATGCAACGTGTGGAATGAACATTTGGTGGTATAAGATTTGTTTTGCATGCAGTTGCAATGGCGATCCAACCAGTGGAATTACATTTGGTGGTAAGATTTGTTGTGCTTTTTATAATGGAGATGCAAATGGTGTATTTACTATTTAAATCATGAAGGGCCCAGCAACTAAACAAAACATGAAAGGTGGTGTGATATCACGATGAAACTTAGAACCTAAGTCCAACTACGCAAGGCGGTTGGAGGGAGAAGAGATGCATTGTTCCCAAACCAAATTAACACCAAGATTGATGTTCAATCGATGTTTGTGGGCCATATCAAGGTTAGTGATAATGGGGGAGAAACCTTCATGGATTTCGAGAAACTTTAAGATACAGAAACAATATTATAATCCCAATAAACAAGTGGATCTTTAATACAGTGCAACTAGACATCCACATATACCTTAAAGTTCATGTTAAAATGCACGCCCTAAAATTTACCTTTCATACGGGTGAAATGCGTCATCGGGATTCCATTAAAAAATCTGCAAGTTTGAAAATTCAGATCTAAATGAAGGAAAATTTACGGATGTTCCTTATGGATCCCTAAAATCTTCTTTTTCTTATTCATCTTCCCCTCCATGACTGATGAATGCAACTCATTTCCAACAATTAAACATCACCACCATGTCAATATTTTCTCACTCATCCAGCTATCCTCTCTTAAATATTGTCACAGTCACCATTATAACACCGGCATACTTATGTGGGGTGATCACCTGTCCAGACAACATACCAGGGGCAGGTAGTATGCAAGATGAGAATCTTCCCCTTGCAATTTTGAAGTGTGATCTAACTTGATCTGGAAAATTCTTGAGTGTAAAAAGATGTATTCCATGTTTACATATCTTATACAGAGATGACTTAGTTCCATCCATTTATAAAATACTAGGACTTCCGTTTTAGTCACTTTATATTTTATTGGTGAATATCAGCTGACCAAAAAGACGGAGACAATGAATCATTCTTTGTCATTCTTTGTTCCATTGCTTGATTCTTTATGCATCCACAATGTGTAAGATTGCTCAAGAATGCCACCTTAAACATAGAATAAGTTTCTTCTTACAAACAAAACCAGTTGATTATTCTTCTTATCTTCCACATAACTCGCATATCCCCCTAAACCCACCACCAAGACACATATTACCTGGACCGCTTTAATAGATTGCTGAAGAATACCACCTTAAACATCTGCTACTATGTATTTTTTCTCAGAAACATAATCTGTTAATCATTCTTCTTATCTTCCCCATAACTGTCATATCCCCCCAAAACCACCACCCAACAAACACACCACCTAGCCTGCTTTCTCCCTCCACCAGTAACAGTTCGTTATTTCATTGCCCTGCCCTCTTTCTCATATCACCTGATACCAAAACATATTGTCCAAATGGTAACAAATAAATATCCCCGTTGAATCAATTACTTCAACAAGTATTCTAATATCGTTCCCTCACAATCCTACTTACAGTGGATTACCGATAGCTTGCCATCGAGAAAATTGCCCACATCAAAAAACATTATGAATTGCCTCTGAAATACCTTACCATAGTAGTAACTCATCCTTGAAACACGACCGACGAAATGGAAGCCAAGATTGAACTTAGATTACCATAAATTTTTTGGTGGATGAAAATAAGAATCTACTGAGTAAATATCCAACTAGCAGAAAATAGCATTTTAACTTACAGTCAGGACCGTCTCCAATGCAGACTTCTTCGTCACAGGATGCAAATCAATAGGGATCTGCAGAGGTTTTATATGTAAATAGCATATAAAATGATGTAAAATGAGGAAAACGTGCAATGAGAAAGAAACTAATAGATACGAGAAGAAAAATACATAAACAAAAGAATTGAACCTTGACAAAAAAATATAATACTGCAATTTAAAAAGGTAAAAAAAGGAATATAATATGTTATCAGGCAAAACCTGAAAACTAATCAAGATTAGGAAAAGGCTACATTTTTCTCATGCTACTTCTCTTCTTCAAATCATAAAGGGGATGATAGTTGCAATAACATCATCTGTTACAGTTGCAGTAACATCACCTAATTACAGGTATGAAGTTAACTACTATTTGGTGTAACAAACAACATTCAAAAAGTGGCATCCTTATGTGCATTTGAGGATGAAAATTTCTTACACCACGGCCATCATCTGTGACTTGCACAGAATTATCTTCATGAATAATCACGTCAACTTTGGACGCAAAACCAGCCTGAGCTTCATCAACAGCATTGTCCAATATTTCATATACCTGTCAGAAGCAACAAAATAATGAAAACGGTGTTGTATACCATTAAATTAAGGCACACATGTATGGGGGAGTATGCATGACAGGTACCAAATGGTGCAGCCCACGTGGTCCTGTGCTCCCTATATACATTCCAGGCCTTTTTCTGACTGGGTCAAGACCTTCCAGTACCTGAAATGAAGTAAGAACACCGTCAAAACAAAATAAATGGCAAAGTCTTCTCCCACTATGAGTAGGGTCGGCTAC
Organism: Ottelia alismoides; assembly: GCA_037367405.1. Taxonomy (NCBI): domain Eukaryota; kingdom Viridiplantae; phylum Streptophyta; class Magnoliopsida; order Alismatales; family Hydrocharitaceae; genus Ottelia; species Ottelia alismoides. Next base: position 400,226 of record JAZKJV010000173.1, read on the forward strand.
ATGGATTCTTGCTCAAATCCATGTTGAAAGATTCGACTATTTTTCAAGCTGGTTGTCGACTACCTAACGCAACTCCACAAGGGGGGATTTGAACTCATGTCTTTTGGGTGGTAAGCAGTGGGCACACTGCACTACCACCAAACCATTTAAGTGGGTACACCATCAAAACCAGATAGTAATTAAAAAAACACAGTTCATGAGATATCTCGGTGTTTGATCAAAGAACAAAAAACCATTCTGTCTTTGTCAGTATCAGATTCGGGAAGTAAAGTTTTAATATTTATGAATAACATGAGGCTTCAAGGATACCTGATTAACAAAGTCGAACTTCATTACATTCCACAGGATCCATTCCAATAACTTCAAAAAGTGGGATGTAACAACTTAGTCCTGACCTTAATCATTATCAACAAAAACCAATTCTATCAACTTGTTGAAATTGGATAAACTGAACCCAACCAAAATACAACCACCCAAAATATACATGCCCAATTTATCAGGGATTAGACCTCCCATCTTATAACCACATCCACATACAACCTTCTTCTGATCTTTCCAATTAACAGTGTGCTTCAAAACCTTTCCGACTTCATTCATTGCACGCATGTTGCAGCTGGTCTAGTAACAACAGCTCCGATAGTGTTTTTATTGAAATGGCACCTAAGTACGAATAGTTATTGAGCTGTACCCCAAAGTGAGCAAAACTAACCCCTCTAACTAGGGTGTGCAAAACAACTGAAACCAATCATACCCACCCCTATCCGCTACTCTTGACCCTGATTATGTGGATACATGGGTTGGGAACCCAATTGATGTTGATCCCATTTGACACAGGACCCCAAGTGGGTATCCGTTGGATATCCACGGATACCCACCAGCAAAGGCAGGGGAGCATGGAGTGGTCCAAGTGCTTCTTTTGACAAACAATTGTTCCCATGATAGTTGTCGCCAATCTCCATGTATATGCGCAAGAGAACATATAAATATACTCCAACAAATATGAATATCCAAGGACGATGATTTTGAATTCTGGGATAATAATAAATTGAAACAAGACGACAATGATTTTGAATTTGGGATAATACTAAATCGAAACAAAATCGCATTCGTTCTATCATTTCAGTTCAATTTATTCTACATATAATTTGATATTGTCCCTAAAAATAAGGTTTTGGTAACTTAACTTTTATTTCACATCTTGATTAGTTGGTTCAACATACGTCAACCATGCATTATGCACATGAGACTTAATCCATAATGTGTGTGAGACTCAATCCATAATTTTATCCCTTGCTCGGTCATACCTCCACGAGCTGGCTATATTTAGAAATCTTGAACCAACTCAATCCTATATTCATTTTTTTAAAAGAAAAAAGGGCTTCAATCATATATTCATGAGAAATGGGAATATTATTATCAACATAGTTGCAGTATTCAGCCAGATGGGCTGAATATTCTGACCCAATGTACAGTGTGGAGAATGACCAAATAGAATAGGCCTATTCGGTTAATATTCACCCAAACCAAATAGTTAGCATAAATATTCGAGTATTCGGCCGACTATTTGACCAACTAGAACTGCATTTAAAGAAATCTATCAGGCGGTTGGATCCACGCAAGGATCCGAACCATCCTATCGCTCTAATGGCTTGTACGATAAAAGCTTTTTGCCTTCTTCTTTCACATCTGAATTGTTAACCCTACACTCCCAGACCCAGCGTCGCCCGACCCCCAAATCGCGTATCTACCTTGTCACCGAAGTCCAGCCTCCCTTTTCTCCAGTGCGGTTGTGCCTCATTGCTCTACTGATGCACGCGACAAGCTACAGTGCACAAGGTGGTGCATCCACTTCTCCATGTATTTCCAGTCCCTCACAACTTGGTTAAGTTAAATCCAAATTCTTTTTCCAATCTTTATTGTCTTCTAGTTGATTAGAATGTAATGCACAGTCATTTGATCATGGCAGGCCGTAGGCTTGTAGCTAGGTCAAATATTTTTTCCCTTGGTTGCTCTTATATCATAATTAGGTCATCTCATTTCTCGTACTTGCTATGCTTGATGTACATGTGTAATAGCTTATTATGTGTTATGCTTAAATTTCATGGTCAAGATGCCTTGATGTTGGATATTAGAAATAGAATTTTGATTATGACTTGTTTTTTTCAATTGGTTATGTTTATTTTAATTAATTTAGTATAGTTTGCGTTTGTTGTTTGTTCTTTCAATTGACTGTGTGGATACAACGTGTAGTTATGATTTGGTGATTATTGGTTCCACACTAGATTTAATCATCACTTTATCCCATAACATTATAACTTAAATATCCCATGTAATAGAATATTAAAGTATAAATGTGGATAGAAAGGCTATATCTATGTAAATGTATAGGGATATGTTTCTCAATAGTAGTTTATATATTTAAAATTATTAAAAAGACAAACAAATATTTCTGAATAATTGCCTAAATATCATTTATTCTCTATTCAGTGACCATGCTGACCGAATACCGAATACATATTTCTAAAAATTGTGGAGTTCGAATATAACGTCCTCGAGCATCTTGATAGAGTTGTTCAAAAATAATATATCTTTTCTCGTTAAGATGGAATAATCATTCTTAATTTGCCGTGTGATATGCAATATTCTCTAGATTTTTACTTCGACATGTTCTTTAAAGGGTATGCGATCGTTTTTATCATCGACCTCTCAAGGTAGATTGCATGTAATAAAGTTCTTACTAATGGAAGTAATAGTATGTATAAGTACTCATGGGTATCCGAAGTTTAATTACCAGATACCTGCTGAGATTGGATAGCCATTGGAATGGATCGTGTAGATCTATGACCTGGTAATAATGGCCCATGGGACAGTTTGGGTCTTAATTGAATGGATTGGGTGACAGCGCCATCAGCACCCCTATCTATAACTTATCAAGTTTGAACTCACTTAAGCCTGATGCAACCATTCCAAAAAGGTTTTAAAGTGTGGCATGTCGAGTGCAAAACTTCCACTCTTGTAATGGCACTATATTTCTATATCGCTACTGACCTTACGGTTAATAGTAGCATTTAGCGTTTTCGATGACTTCCAAATACACCGCTACGTGCTATTTAATTAAAGCGTATCATCGCCACATCCTTCCCGTTCTTAAAAGAAACAACAATTACCTGAATCTGTTCGGAATTGTACTCCTGCGAGCCCTTCGTCTCCTGGAACGCCTCTGACGCGATCGAGGAGGCCATGAAAGCTCGCGTGGACCCTGACGCTTCCCGTGACGGACCACCTCTCGCCGCCCTGAAAAGGATAGAGGCATCAGGTCGTGAAGAGCCAGCGCATAAGAGTCGAAGGGGGCGATATAAATACCTGGTCGTCCCGAGGAGGAGGAGCCGTGGGGAGCGGATGGGGGAGGAAGGAAGGAGGATGCGGCGGGAGCGGGAAATGGAGGAAGAGGAGGAGGAGAGGTGGCGGTGGCGCGCAAGGAGGAGGAGGCGGAGCTGGAGAGGAGTGGCGGGGCGGAGGAGGGCCATTGGTGGAGAGTGAAAGGGGTTACGACGGAGACGCCGCCAAGGATTGTTGTGTATTTGAGAGGATAAACCCCTGAGGCTGAGGAGGAGCGAGCGGTCTTTACACTATATACGGGTGGCCTTGGAAACTCGTCAATGGGCGGGAATCGGGGAGCTGGGAAAGTGTGGAACTTGATGCTGAAAATATACTTCGGAAATTAGGGTTGATTTCTTGTTGCTGAAGCCAAGGACTTCCATTTTGTTTGAAGAGGAAATCTAGTGCAATGTGTAGTGTTATTTGAAGATGTCAATCTCGATCTACCCATTAGCTGTCCGATACGAATCCGCCTCGCTTAAGAACCTGAAAATCTAAATCTCTCACATTTATTTTTTTGACGAGTTTGTGTTTTAAATGTGTTGCACGTGATTTGGATTACTTTATCGATATCCGAACCCGAACTCGTCTCAAACATAGATATGAATATAAATATAAGTGTGTGTTGCATCTTGGTTGAACTAGTCAGGCCCAGTATCCGATATGTGTTGATCTACATATATAAAATCGTGCTAGATTTATCATGCTTTCCATCATTGATTCAGATTTAATTGAGATTATGTGTCTCTGATATATAAGAAATACTAATTCAAAAGATTTAAAATACTTGAGATGTATAAAGCTTCAATAACCCTGCGCATTGCACATCTTTATGCACTAGCACATCCCATGTTCTCTTTCTCTGTAATACACTAGTAAAAGGGTTGTGCATATTTTTATATACGTTATTATTATATTATGGTTAACATATGGATAACTATTCGTGGATATCCATTGGGTAAATAGCTACCCGTTATGAATTGTCTGTTTAATAAATGGTTGGGTTTTGAATGGTAGTTTTATACATGGACATGAGTTTGTGAATGTTGATACCCGCTCCAAATTCGAGTTGTCGACATCCCTACGTAATGGAGAATTGGAGAAGGAGAGGGAGAATCATGCTTGTTGAGCAAAAACACTAACTAAAGGCATAGAGGTAACCAGCTAAATGTATCTTTAATGTAGGAGAATGTGCTTATTGAGGGTCAAGAACTTATTGGAAGATGAGCATGTGCTTGGAATTTTTCCCATTCACATGTTCACGTGAAAATGCCAGATACGAGAGTTTTGAAAATAGTTTATGGTCAATCGCATGTCCTCTGTCAATAATGATGGTGATGGATATTTAATGTAAAAATAATCTCTAATTGAGGATGCATCTCCAGGGGCATTTTGATGATCATGTTGGATCGGTTTAAAATAGATTTCTTGGAGATGGTTAGTAGAATGTGTAAACAACACGTCATATTAATTCTGGTCCAAACGATTCGGTGCATGAGTTTTAAATACTTCATATTTGGAGATAAGTTATGTTAGAGGTTGCTCGTTTATCCCTCGGATTAACGGGTAACCAAACAAACAATAGCATCGACGTCCCTCGAGCATTCGTAGATATAATAAAGGCCCTTTGTTGGGAGCACAAAGAATCTACCATGGAGACCATCATCAATAGATATTACTACGATTAAGGAAGCGGCAGTATTAATGCTTGGCCAATGGTGCAACCTCACGAGTTTGTGGACAATTGTGTCAACATTCATCATTCTCGATACGGTACATACTACATACCTTCTACAACAACCACGCCCCAGTGTTCTTGCGAGGAGCTAATTCATCAATAAATCCAAAATCGAGTCATCCAACATCAAATCTGAGACGTTAACATGACCAACTACAATCAAATTTCATCACAAAAAAAATATGTCTATATTTCCAGCATGAAACAATATATTACCATATATAATGATATGTCAAAGAAAATGAGTTCTTGTAATGCTTTTAATTCATGACGTCAAATATACATCGTAATTATAATAAAAGCAAAGTGTGCTTGGAAAATTGGAAGTAAAGGACTACCTCTCTATTGATTTTGATTGGTCCTCCAAAATAATCAACGAGTGTCTCCTCCTGAACAACACATTTAACTATGTCACAGATTAAAAGGCGGGCTAATTAACTCAGTGAAGCAATACATCCATACATGCATCAATGCATACACAAACACGCATTCACGTGTACATAATAAGAGGTTGTGTCGAGATGAAAAGCATCGAGTAATGAGGAACCTGAATGAGTATTCATTTAACGAATGATTAACAATAATCATATCACAATTACATTAAGAGACAATATGCATTTAATCCAACTTCATTTGCAAGTATATGGATGCAACAAAGGGTATACGAACATGTAACTAGCAATATAATGACCTTAAATTACATTACCGTATCTCGACATATCAACATATGACAACATAAATAATAAAATTTGTTTATTTGTTGTTTTTTCATTTACAGGATTACTAATCGTACTTTAGTCAATAAGTACAACAGTAGAAAGTACAACCATGTTCATGTTGTGATAGTAATCCAAATCGCTAGAAATATAAAATGCATAAGTTAATATCCGATATAAAGAATAAAAATTGAAGAAAACAGGATTTTAATGTAGAACCCTTCTCCCTAAGGGGGTGGGATGAAACCACGGCAGAACTCCTCAAAGGGTTGGTTGTTCTATTGAGCTTTCTAATTTGATACAAGATATTTAGGGTCCTTGTATAACCTCCACAGACCCTCTGTTGAAAATATGATTACCAGTTCATACATTAAACAGTATAAAATCGGATCCAAATGAATTAACAGAGAAACGATACAAATTAAAATCATATTAATCATATGTTTCCCAATCATTATCCGATTATTCAATGTAAACAGGAACCGATTAAAAGAACAGAAACACAAACAAAGGCATGATCCAGAAAGGGTAAAGCAATAAACGTATTGCGGCAAGCAAAATAAAACAGAGATTAGTTTAGAAGTCACCGAAGCGTCCATGAAAATGGATTGTCCTTAGAGAAGATATCGCCCCCACAATACCGGTGCGTAGGGTACTGGCGATCCGCTCCCAGGATACGACGGTTCACGATCGTCGTCGGCGCACACCAACGGGATCGTCCTCGATTGTACCTCAGAGAACTGCAGCCGAGAGAGGAGAAGAGAAAGACGTTCGTCCGCGAGAGGAAGAACCAAAGAGAGACGGCGTGAGAGAGGTTTTTTTCTTGCGAGTGTAGAAAAACCGAGTCGAGTGAGGGATATAAATAGAGGGGCTCGCGTCCTAAAAACGCGACCTTTGGTTTCCAAAGAATGCGACCTTTGGTTTCCAAAAGATGCGATCTTTGGTTTCCAAAAGATGCGTCCCGAAGACGCATCCTTTCGGATCCCAAAAGAACGCGCGCATAATGGCGAGTTGAATTCCCATTTAAGTCGACTTACCAAATTAATCGTGTGATTAATTTAATCGACTTACCAAATGAAATCTACAGCAAAAGTATCGAGATCCGAGATCTGAATTGACTCTCCCGAGCCCGAGCCCGAGCCCGAGCCCGAGCCGGAGACGGAGACGGAGACGGAGCAGAGCGCGCGCGCGCGCGTGTGTGGTCCTCCATTTCTTCTCTCTACTATTGCTACAAGAGCTTGGGGTGTGGACTCATATTTAAGTCCACCAAAGAGTTTAGTTCTCCCCGGTGTGGGACTAAACTTCCACCCAAACTCCCATATTTCAAATTTGGGAATTCCCAACTTTCCCTCCAAACCATTTGGTTTCCAATTAAAACCAAATTGAATGCCAATTGTAATTACATAGACTTTCCAATTAAAGTCTAAATACAACTTTGAATACAACAATCCCCCACGAATTCACCAATTTGAAAAAGATATTCAAAAAAGATTCAAGAGACTTGTTTCGGCTGCCCACACTTTGCTTTCAGTAAAGGTACCTTCCGGTTTGAACCTCTACCCGAGTTTACTACTTTCACTTTAACAGGAACGAAGTGAACTACGTCTTCAACTTCAGACCTTGGTGTTAAAGTATACGATAGAAACAACAAAGCGTTGTTCTTGGTACAATCTTCAGGGTTTGTGCTCTTAAAGGCCATGCACCCTTATCCTGTTTCATGAGTGTGTTCAGGAAAGACCCTCTTTCTTTAACTGCGGCCCACAGTAACACTCACATAGGTGGCGTTCTCCAAGGATGCACTGCTAACATCCTGCCCTAAGGCTTGAACCCATTCAGAGCCTACGCTCTTCCTAAACTTGCAGCTTAAATGGCACTCAGGCTTCCAGGGATAAGACACTCATGCTTATGCATTAAAGTTAGAGTGCCAACCAGTTCTCCAAACAGCTTGTTATTATCACATTGAACCTACTTTGTGGGATCTCCACTCAGTTAGGTTGGGTTGCTACTGTAGAAGAACTCCCAATGGGTCTCAGTCCCATCCCAAGCCTAGACTTTAGGACTAAAGATCTATCAAGTCCCTTAGTCAACGGATCTGCCGTGTTGTCTTTGGATCCTACAAAATCCACAGCCAACACTCCTCGAGACACCAAATCCCTTAACGTCTTAAGTCTGATTTGTATGTGTCTCCTTGTTTTCTGATTGAACTTTGAACTCTTGATCTTGGCAATTGTGGTCATATTATCACAATGTACCGAGATCGCAGGAACAGGCTGACCTACCATGGGAATTTCAGACAGAAGTTCCCTTAGCCATTCAGCCTCAATTCCGGTGGTGTCCAAAGCACACAGCTCGGCCTCAAAAGTGGATCGAGCTAAAATGGTCTGCTTCACAGACCTCCAGGAGACTGCACCGCCTACAAGGGTAAATACATACCCTGTAATACCATTACTCCCAGACTCCTCTATTTTCCCTATCCAGCTTGCATCACTGTATCCTTCTAGTACAGATGAATGTCTACCATAATGCAAATTAAGAGAAATAGTTCCTTTCAAGTACTTCAGTACTCGATCCAGAGCCTCCAAGTGAGTACGGTTAGGACAGCTAGTGTATCTACTCAGCTTTGCAACCGACATTGAAATATCAGGTCTCGTGAATTTGCAAGATACATTAAACTTCCTATTACTTATGAATACCTTAGCTGGGCTACAGGTACTCCACTTTTATTCTTAAATAGCGTTTTGGATGAATCAAAAGGAGTGCTTACAGCTTTGCAATCTTTATATCCAAATTTCTCAAGTACCTTCTCAACATAGTGAGATTGAGAAACTACAATCCCATCAACTGACCTTGTCAGTTTGAGACCCAAGATCACATCAGCAACACCCATGTCCTTCATCTCAAACTTACTACTCAAGAATGCCTTAGTCTCATTAATAATCCTCATATGTGATCCGAACAACAATATGTCATCAACATATAGGCACAAGACAATACACTCATCACCTTTCACCTTGGAATAGACACACTTGTCGAATTCATGAACCTTAAAGCCACATGACAAAATGGTTTTGTCAAATTTTTCATGCTACTGCTTTGGTGCCTGTTTCAATCCGTAAAGGGATTTCACAAGCTTGCAAACCTTTCCCTCATTCCCAGGAGTCACAAGCCCATCAGGTTGATCCATATTGATCTCTTCCTCAAGATCGCCATGCAAGAAGGCAGTCTTCACATCCATTTGTTGGATAAAGAGATCATATACATATGCCAATGCTATGAGCATCCGGATTGTGGTCATCCTAGTCACAGGGGAATAGGTATCAAAATAATCGATACCTTCCTTTTGCCTAAAGCCCTTGTCAACTAATCTGGCTTTATACTTATCAATTGATCCGTCAGGTCTAAGCTTTCTCTTAAACACCCACTTGCACCCAATGGTAGAGCACCCTTTGGGTAAATCAACCAACTCCCAAGTTCCATTAGCTATAATGGAATCCATCTCAGATTTAATGGCTTCCTTCCATTGTTTTGCTTCAGATGAAGCCATGGCTTCCTTGTAACTGGGTGGATCACCCTCGATCTGGTAAATAACGAAGTCGCTACCCAGATTCTTGGCTATCCGAGGTCTTTTACTCCTCCTTGGCTCATTCTCTTCGGAAAGATCATTGGGTTCAGGTTGAGTCTCAACCCCCACATTCGATATCCTTTCCACTTGATCTGGAATATATCCTGATGTGGAGGCGCCCTCAATGGTCAGATTCTGAGGAATCCCAGTCTTTAATGGAAAGACATCCTCAAAGAAGGTACCATCACGGAGTTCAACAATAGTGTTGACATCTATGCCCGGTATCTCGGACCGAATTACTAAGAACCTATATGCATAGCTATTTTCCAAGTAACCTAAGAAGACCGCATCAACAGTTTTAGGACCAAGTTTCTTTCTCTTGTGTTCTGGGACTAAAACCTTAGCGAGACAGCCCCACACTTTGAGATATCTTAAACTCGGTTTTCTATTTCTCCAAAGTTCAAAGGGACACTTTTCCATATGTCTAGAAGGCACCCTATTCAGAATATGGCAAGCCGTATTCAAGGCTTCTCCCCACATATAGGTTGGAAGTCCAGAACTCTATAGGAGAGCATTGATCATGTCAGTTAAGGTTCTATTTTTCCGTTATGCTATCCCATTTGATTGTGGTGAATATGGGGCTGTAACTTCATGAACTATGCCAAAAGATTTGCATTGTTCATCAAATAAGTTAGAGGTATATTCACCTCCTCTATCTGACCTAAGGCGTTTAAGCACTTTTCCTGTTTGTGTCTCAGCCTCATTCTTAAAGATAAGAAATTTCTCTAAGGCTTCATCCTTGGTTTTCATTAGATATATATAGCAGTATCTACTGCCATCATCTATAAAGGTGATAAAGTAATTCTTATTGTCTCGGGTCAACACACCATTAAACTCACAGATATCCGTGTGCACCAGATCCAAGATCTACTATCTCTAGAGACAGACTGAAAAGACTTCATAGGTGTCTTTGCTTGCACACATAACTCATATTTTTGAGTTTTATCAGTTGTGTGTTTAGGGATCAAATCTAAATTCATCATTCTTTTAATTGAATTTAGGTTTACATGTCCCAATCTACCATGCCACAGATCACAAGATTCAAGATTATTCACAACATGAGACACAGAACTAGAACATTCAGCATTCAAAACATTCACTTCATTAATGTTTACTGAATCACATCTAATTCTAAATAAAAAGTCAAAGTCAGCCAAATAGCCTTTTCCATAAAAGACACCATGTCTTAGAATAACAACTTTATTACATTTAAAGTTTAATTCAAAACCATTTCTAACTAAGATAGAGCCGGATAAAACATTCTTCTTAATGTCAGGAACATGCAGCACCCTCTGCAACGTCCAGACACGTCTAGAGGAGAACCTCAAGTTGACTTGTCCTGACCCTAGCACCCTGGCCGTAGAATCGTTTCCCATCTTCACAGTCCCACCGCTGCAGGTCTGATAAGAAGAAACAATGTTCTGTCAGAACATATGTTCACATTGGCTCCCGTATCCACGAGCCACTCATTTGGATCATGGATATGGTATAGTTCATGTTTTACCGAGACATATCCCTCGCTAGCCCCGAGTCCCATAGTGATCATGTTCACTTGTGGACTCCCGTCTGTAGCCTTAGGTTGAGCCTTCAAGGACGGACAATCCTTCTTCCAATGGCCAACCTGATTATAGTGCCAGCAGGGTTTATTCTTTGCTTTTTTCTGGATCTTGCCCTTTGGTTTCATTTTATTGTTATTGGGACCCTTTCCCTTCTTATCTTTGCCCTTCGAGGTAATGAAATTGACCTTAGCCTGAATATCAACAGGAAGCACATGTTTTTGTTTCCTGTGTTCCTCCTCTATGGCAATAGCCACCATCAAGTCATTCATAGAAATTTTCCCCTTCCTATGTTTCAGGGTCATACCGAAGTCTTCCCATGACTTTGGGAATTTTTCTATGATGCACATGACCTGAAACTTCTCTGGAAGTTTCATTTCGGCATCCTCTAGACCATGGAGCAGGAGTAAAAACTCGTGTGCCTGTTCAGAAACAGACTTCCCTTCGGCCATGGAAAACTTCAAGAATTTGGCTACGGAGTATTTCTCAATACCGAGATCTTCGGTGTTATACTTCCGATCCAAATCTTCCCATAACCCCTTCGCAGTCTGCGTGGATGAACAATATACGTCAAACAACGTGTTGGACAGAGCCAACAAGATGCAACCATGACATATACGGTCGCGTTCCTTCCACGCAGATTGCGCCTTATGGCTATCGGATGAGGGGTTTTCCGCCTTCACCGTAGGACAGTCGGTTTCAAGCATCGAGATTAACCCTATGGTGGTTAACCAGATCTTCATGCGTTGTTGCCAACGCTTAAAATTCTGTCCACCGAATTTTTCAAGCATACCCGTCATATCTACCCTCGATTTAAACATTATTTCCGACATTCTAGAATCGGTTCGGGATATCTTCTCTAAGATTTTTGTAAATATGATTACCAGTTCATACATTAAACAGTATAAAATCGGATCCAAATGAATTAACAGAGAAACGATACAAATTAAAATCATATTAATCATATGTTTCCCAGTCATTATCCGATTATTCAATGTAAACAGGAACCGATTAAAAGAACAGAAACACAAACAAAGGCATGATCCAGAAAGGGTAAAGCAATAAACGTATTGCGGCAAGCAAAATAAAACAGAGATTAGTTTAGAAGTCACCGAAGCGTCCATGAAAATGGACTGTCCTTAGAGAAGATATCGCCCCCACAATACCGGTGCGTAGGGTACTGGCGATCCGCTCCCAGGATACGACGGTTCACGATCGTCGTTGGCGCACACCAACGGGATCGTCCTCGATTGTACCTCAGAGAACTGCAGCCGAGAGAGGAGAAGAGAAAGACATTCGTCCGCGAGAGGAAGAACCAAAGAGAGACGGCGTGAGAGAGGTTTTTTCTTGCGAGTGTAGAAAAATCGAGTCGAGTGAGGGATATAAATAGAGGGGCTCGCGTCCTAAAAACGCGACCTTTGATTTCCAAAGAATGCGACCTTTGGTTTCCAAAAGATGCGATCTTTGGTTTCCAAAAGATGCGTCCTGAAGACGCATCCTTTCGGATCTCAAAAGAACGCGCCCATAATGGCGAGTTGAATTCCCATTTAAGTCGACTTACCAAATTAATCGTGTGATTAATTTAATCGACTTACCAAATGAAATCTACAGCAAAAGTATCGAGATCCGAGATCCGAATTGACTCTCCCGAGCCCGAGCCCGAGCCCGAGCCCGAGCCCGAGCCCGAGACGGAGCGGAGAGCGCGCGTGTGTGGTCCTCCATTCCTTCTCTCTACTATTGCTATAAGAGCTTGGGGTGTGGACTCATATTTAAGTCCACCAAAGAGTTTAGTACTCCCCGGTGTGGGACTAAGCTTCCACCCAAACTCCCATATTTCAAATTTGGGAATTCCCAACTTTCCCTCCAAACCATTTGGTTTCCCAGTTGAAACCAAATTGAATGCCAATTGTAATTACATAGACTTTCCAATTAAAGTCTAAATACAACTTTGAATACAACACCCTCCAAGTCCCATCACTGATAGATGAGTGACTAAACATAATTTGTTGTGGTAATTAGACCCTGGAGGGATCCAATTACCCACATACACAAGTGACGCATATTCAACATACTCCAACACTCCCTCTCAAGTTGGAGTATGCAATGTTAGCTTGGAAAAAAAGAAAAAAAACTCAAACTCACGCTAAAGGACACTATGGAGAATATCAATTGAATGCATACACAATTGTCAGTTGATATCAAGAACATTGCTTCGCATGTCGTGCAAGTGAGGAGGAACAAACAGGCTGGAGTGTGAGTCAAACTGGATCTTCTCGTTAGAGAACAAGTGCTATGTACCACGTCTGTGAGAGTCATCAAAACTGAAATGAATCTCCTCGTCTGAGTACTCTGGTGCGCCACAATCATGTGGACAACTGCTTCATCTCTGAAGGGACGAACTGAAAAAAATCATGGATGTATTCTCGTCGGAGTCTATTGTCGCTGGAGAATGGAGTCTGAAAAGTGTCCTCATTAGAGAAATGGGTCTCTCCCATTCTGGCTCAGAGAATGAGATATCTACTCTATAGTCCCTATGTATCACATGAAAAGTCTGAGACCAAAAATAAAAAGTGAGGACCACACAAAAAATGATCGCATACATGTACGTATGAAAAGGAGTCTCTCTCTGGAGAACTCGAAGAAATTGGGTCAACAAAATATGAAGTGCCTCGACTCTGAACCAATCCGCAGAGTATGAAATTGAATTGTAGAGTCTGAAAATCGAGTTGGTTTGGAATCTGAAAAATCTGAAAATATGAATCTGACATGTAACTCTACACAATACTCCCCTTTTTCTTCCATTCATGTCGGAAAAATATGACATCTACAAAGTTGTGAGAAGACAAGAAAATGGAGAAAAAAACATCACATAAGCTGATCTCACAAAAAATATCGACTTTTTCTTCTCATTTTAATAGATGTCCTCCTTTTTTCTCGCGTACGTTTTTTTGTATGCATCTTTTTTTCTCAAAAAATTTCTCTCTCCTTTTTAAAAAGTTGTTCAACATTTTTTGTTAGTTCTCATTTTTTTTACTCACGGCTCAACTTGGGCCTAAACTTCACGTTCATTTTTTTGATCTCATGACTTCATTTATATTTTTTATAAATACAACCTAATTCGTGCCTATAACATTGTATCTCCTTTTTTTCATAATCGGGCCCCTCTCCCTTCACAAATACTAAGGTTCCCATGATGGGAAACCCCATCTCACAACACACCGCCAAGGGCAAGATGGCATGATGGAGGTGGGGCTTTGCCTGGGGCAAAAGGGTGTGTCACCTTCACTAGAGAAGCTTCAAGGGCGTCTCACGCCGCTTGCACAAGATCTGAGAGGAGAGGAGAGGAGGAGATGGTTGCACCATCCATGAGTAAAAGATCTGATGGAAGGTAGCGCTAGTACCACCTGAAGGAGGGGTTGCGGTGTTCTACCATATGCAGTTGCTTTGGAGGCGCAAAAAAGGAGCAATAGCCTTTGGTTGGGGCTCCGTGAGTACTATGCGATGAGGATCTAGTGATCAGAGGCTCTCCCTACGATGAGGCGATGACATGTTGTTACGAGAGGTTGTAGACGTCTATAATGTGGTTGGAGAGGAGGGTGGTGTCGTATGGAGAGGTTAGGAGTTGTGCGGCACCGCCTTGAAGATGAGGGTCTTGTCGTCAGTGGTGCCTACGTGAGATATGAGAGGAGGTGCATCGCCACCATGCTTGGAGGAGTTCGACGTCATGATCAACATTATTTCACGAGATCTGGTGATGGGGCTTGCACAGAATCTGACATGGAGATATTGGGTACCTAAACCCCTGGGTGGATTGAAATGGAGATTCACTTCAACACGCTTCTCCTGGAGACGTTCTCTTGTCCTCACAAGCTTGAACATAAATCCACATAATAAACTTCCAGAACAATGATCAAAATAAAATCTGGAATGAGCTGGAGATGCTGAAATTAGGGTACTAGAAATTGACCCCAATGAACAAACTTTACTTAGAAATAGGTTTCGTAAGAATGCTAGAACCTGATCGAACCTTACAGAATTAGGATATGAATTGAATATCGGTGCAGAATTAGGGTTTCAAAAGAAACACTAGAACAAATCTCGAACACATATAATCAAGAATTGCACATGCTTATATAATCAAATCTCAGACAGAACATGAAAATAAATCTTCAAGAATGAATCCACGAGAATCAAACCCGCTCTGATACCATGTTAGAAATATGAAATGCAGAAGCCAGTATCAGAGATAAAGAATAAACATTAAAGAACATCGGGATTTTAATGTGGAACTCTACTCCCTAAGGAAGGGGGGTGAAACAACGGGAGAACGCCTCAAAGGGTGGTTGTTTTACTGAACTTTCTCATCAGATACATGAGGTCTGAGGCTTCTTATATACCATCCACATACCCTCCAAATTCCACCATTGGTAGATGTGAGACTAAACATAAGTTGGTGTGGTAATTGGACCCTGGAGTGACCCAATTACCCACCTACACAAGTGGCGCATATTCGACGTACTCCAACACAAATGAACTCTCAATTTCCCTTATTATACGTGATTGAGCTGATACTCTTAAACTTATGTTCATACTAAAGATACACCAATGTGGTTGTAAGGCATTGCTAGTCACCACGAGTCTGGACACATGAGTAAATAAGCAATCCTTATCATATGAAAGATAACACACGTGTGACATGTATATATGGAATGTTATGTCCCTGTAGTTTATAGGATGTGGTCTCTTAAATACGACATGATTTCTTTTTCTTCCTTCGTGATTCAACTTGAGCCACCGTGCAGTATACCCAAAGCCTCTCGGGTTCATAGCTCCACCGGGATACTGTCTTCATATAGTCCAAATACTTGAGTGAAATATCCCAATTTAATTGCAACCCAACTCAATATTTCTCTTTACTTATTGTTCTAAAATATAATGGAAGATCGGCCAATATATTAAAGAACCTAAGTTTTGTGTAGTCAGCTTCAAGTTACATAAATAACTCACTATCCTGACTCGTATGTGTTCCTGCCTCTTATCCCAAACTCCATTTTAAGTTGAAATTTTCAACTAAGCACATGATGTCCATGTAGCAATGTGACTTTGATAAAAAGAAAAACCACAAAGCATATCCAAACCTAGCATGCTATTTATAATTCTCGAGCCATTGAGAGGGTTAAATACCACTCCATGCCATTACCATATTAACGATATTTAGATTCACATACGACAGAAAAGGCACACATTTATAAAAGAAACCAATATCTAAGAGTACATAATTTTGAAGTCTTAACTTCACACAATAATCCAATTATATTTCGACAATATACACATTGAAGGCATAAGTTAATTATTATTCAAATCATGCTTCTTCCCGAAAGAAGACATTCGTTACCAGCACAATTAGAATACAAAAGGATGTATTTTGTATTCTTTTCCTACTATGGGAAGGTATCAAAAGTTATAAAATTCAAAAAAAAAAATGTACTTCCATGATTTATGGCATTGTATAAGTTATCTAGCCTCGAAAAATCGATATACATGAAAATTTGAAAATCGGAACCTTCGTGCAAATTTACACCATTTCAGGTTAATTAAAAACCACATATCCACTTTATAGAAGTCGGTTAGACATTACCACGATGTTTTGTGATTATTTTAGAACATTGGTTCGCCTATAATTTAACCATATATAGTCTTTTTACCTTTAAACGTTAAAGATGGTTGATCTTAATGAAAATAATGGCATGTGAAGAGATGGAGCATGAATTGTCTAAAGAGGTACCCCACCCGACCTACTTTCTTCTAAGTGGTGTAGGAGTGTGCCACATGGCACGCGTTGGTTGGCTTGTTGATGGTGATAACCAGGGTTTGTGAGCAGTTAAAAATGAGAAACAGAGATTTCAATCATAGTGAGGCGCTCGGGACACAACCCTAGTTGATCAAACAAAAATCAACTACGAATAAGACGATCCGAGTTTCATTGTTTATTCATCCAAGTAAGTGTGCATGCGTCAAAAACAAGGAGGCAGAAAGGCTCGCTCAAAATTCTCGAGTGAAAAAAATATTTTCGTGATATTTTTATCTTCCTTATATTTTCTTCTTTAAGACAACAAAAATATGTTTGTATTTTATCCTTTTTATTTGATTTTTATTTTTATTTAATTTTCAAAAGGTATATTTTTCAAAATAAAATATCTACTATATAATACAAAGGTGATAGAAGATATAGATTGTACAGTACAGTAGAGGACACAAAGATAACACGAGCAAGGGGCTCGAGCAAAGACAAGAAAGCAAATCAAGTCAGGTCGAAAAATCGAAATTCAAAATCCAAAACAAAATGATGAAAATCCTCTAAATTAGATACAGAATAAGATGTAAAATGCAATGGTTATATACCAGGGTCTGTGTTCCACAATATCCACAATATGTCTAAAATAATAGTGTGTGAAAATATAAATAAAAGAAAAAAGATCCTCTTGTAAATAGTTCCTTGATCAGTGACCTAATTAGAATAATATTGTTGGATATTTATAAGTAGGTCCATGTGTAAGGACCTAATTGCAAATAAAATAACTTATGGAGGCGGCTTTGAATTCTCTGGAAAGAGTGAGGGGATACTTCGATGTTTTTCCATCGCTTGACAATCCTGTGGCTGAGATTATAAGACATCCACACGATCTGGTCTATCTATGGTTGTCACGTGTCGAGAGCAAGTGCTTCCCTTGTTCTTATGATGTTCTTCCCCAAATGGCAAGTGTGGTGGTGACTTTTTTTGATGTTGGCGATCATCGACTCAACTCCGATGGGGTTTGACCTCCTACAGGGCCATGAGGGGATATCCTATTCCCTCTGAGCTCTATTGCAACGGGGAGAGGATGAAGAAGGTGGCGGCGACATCGGGAAGAATTGGGCAGCTAGGGCTTGGAGAGTTTCTGTGGTTGCTCTTGTTCTTGAATTTGATGATGAATTCACAACTCCAAAGGATGTTGGATTGTTCCATAAGTTTATCTTTAACATGCAACGGTAGTTACATAACTCGTTTCTCTATTAATCGGCCAAGAGCGTTATGTTAAAGCATGTCAAATAATGATTCTAGCAAGTGAATGTTTCATATGGGAAATTGAACGAATCCGGATGGAATTAGATCTTGATTTAGTATGTGAATCGAAGACGATGAGTAGAGTAATGATACGAATATAATTAGCATCCTAATTTGGCATAAGATACGAGGTAACGCGCGAGAGGATGAAGGAGTACTTGGGATGTAAAGGATGTATGATCCTTTTGGTCTTTGCTCGAATGGTCGGTATACCATGAGCTCGACGGCACATGAGATCATGTTGCAAGGTGGTTGGCACCTTGGAATCGCTTGCTCAGATGTCCACCTCCATACAGAGCTGCCCGAAGGTGCTGTCACCACCGGCCGTGGGCGGAGCTATGTGAAGAATATAGAGGTCCAGCTAGTAAATTCTAGCATAGGAAAAGTTAATTGTGAAGCTAGAGGTTGTGAACAATAAATAAGGAGATCGAAAGGTAGTAGGTGTCGATCCTAGGGTAGGCGTGATTCTAGGTTGTTGGAGCTTGAAGATGGAAGGCTCAGATTAGAGATAGGGAAAAGAAGGTGTGGGGGATATTTATGCGAAGAAGGTCGGTGGTAACAAACTCCAGCCGAAGGTTCTTGGGAAAGATGGCCCCAGGTCCTGACACATGTCAACACCTGGTAGGCTGGAAGAAATAAATTATCATATTAATCGTGTAATAAATATATAATGGTATTATTATAAATAGTGATAGAAATAAAAAATGTGTATATAATTAAAGTAACTAGTTTATTGTATAATTTATTGTATAAGCATTAAATATTTTAGGAATTATGCATATAATATTATTAAATGTGTATATAATATACTTGATTAATAAGGTTTTGATTTTTAAATTAATAAATAACATGTCATTTTTATATTTTATTAATTATTGTGATAATAAATAAGATGCATGTGAATTTTTAGGGATTCTAATAAATTAATTTAGATATAAATAAATAAATATATAAGTATTGTAGTTCAAATTCATCTATAAATTAACATTTTTTATTTCTTTAAAATATTAAATAATGTCAAGAAATTCTGAAATAGTTTGTGGATAAAAACAATATTAAAGAATATTGAAAATCATACAATCTCTAAAACTATAAATAGTATGTTCTAAATGCAATAAATAGCTCAGAAACCCCGTTGTCATTAAGTCCTGAAATCAACTTTTTTTACTAATAGAATCCGATTTTAGTGAAATCACCTTCATTGATTAGAGAATATTATTCCACGAGCTTTAAAGGTGAGTAGAGTGAAATTGAAGTTTGTATGAAGAAGTTACGATATTCGAGAGTTGAGAAATTGACAAATTAAAAGTTGGATTTCTTGGCATATACAAGGTATTGCTTTTTACTTAATTTTATATTTTTCTATATATTTTTAGAAATAAATAGGAAAAGAGTTCGATGAAAAATATATATAAATGAATTAACTAAAAATCATTGAAGTTTGGTATCTATTGTGATAAATAATGAATAATGTGTAAAGTGAGTAATTAATTATTGTTGTGGTTTTCTTCCTTGTATCTCCCTACTTATTTGTTTGTCGACAAATCCATTCTTACCTGGTCTCGAGGGTTAGGTTATATAAATACATCTTTTAACTATATTTATATTTTTATAAATCGTATTGTACATATATCTACATATTTACAATCTACCTTCTTCTTTATTTTCTTTCTTTTTATTCTTTTATTTATTTACATGTATTTAATGCATAGAATGACATTTCTATTCATGAGTATAATTTTGATAAAAGATGAGACTTAATACATATTTACATGTATTTATTAATGATTTCAAGACAAATGCAAAAAGAATGTTAATGAAACATGGATTCATCATATGGGTAAGTGGACAATATCCTCCTCTTGATATCAGTGTCGATTCGATTTTACGTAGTCATCCTAGATAATAGAAATGACCTGCAAGTAATATTCGATAGGTATGAAATGTATATTGCATACAAAGTAGTTGGTGATGTACACAAAACAAGGTCTCGTATTTTAATCGAACAGTCTGATCTTCCAAAACAAATTTCAGAACATCAAAAACATCCAATCTAACATGGTATCTTCTAGATACTCTTTCCTCGAGGAGGATGATATTCCCTTCTAAGGTCAGGTCGTGTTGTGTCCACAATCGAATAAAGAGAGAATGTAGAAGAATGAGATTAAAAACTAGGATGTGACCAGTGTAGTCACATCTCCTTGTGAAAGCCTAGATAGTGTAGATAAGTCTCCACTAAGATGTACATGCTTTTTGGATGCTTGGATCATTGTGGTCATATTTGGTATTTTATGGTTTGCTTCTTTTTGGTAGACTTTGTAGTGTTGCTTGCACTTCATCAATCTTTTTGTGCCTCGACGGATATAGTATCTTTTCATTCCGTCCATTTTTTTAGGTCTTGGAAAAATTGTGCCAGCATATCCTTCCCTCATTCGAAGTAATATTTCAACTCCATAACTGCCGTCTTCAGAGGTCTGCGCCACTAGACAAGGATGAAAATGCACCACTTAACTGAACTGCCTTTCGCCACCCATGCAAGTCGAGTTAAGTGCAAAGTGTATGTGTCCAAAATTGGTTCACTGATGAAGAGTTAAATGGATGACGCCGAGTGTTCTATTTAGGCAGGTTTAAGTTGACTTTCCAGACATAGTCTCATGGAATTCAAAGAATTAGACCTAAAGAGTCTAAATTTCACTTCCTAACTAGGCTCCTTACAATGAAAGTTAAATGCCATAATCAAGCTCCCAATCATATTTAAACTATTCTCAATCTTTGGTTCGAAAAATCAAATTTATTCAAAAAATGACAATGCAAATGCAACCATGTCTTCATGAAGTTCATTTTTCTGAAATTTTCTCATTTTTTATGGATTTTAAATATTTTTTATTTTTTAATAAATGTTAAGAATTTACTTTTTATGGAATTTTTAATTTTTATAAACAGATATATGTACAATAACTTTACAAGATAACTTACCAGAATTAAATAACTAATGTATTTTACGTGTTTTATACACAGAGAGTTTTAAATATTGAGTTATTTTTACTCATATTTCACTACAAAAAAATGCAATTTTTGCAACCACATATGAGGTGGTAAAGTAGTGCCCTGATGGTGCCAACGTAGACGCAATCCCCCATTGCGACCATATTTCGTAGCAAAATATGTGGTCTGTCCAAGACGGTCGCAAATTATCTGCGACCACAATGTAGTCGAACGGTGGTAGCAAGTTGTAGTCGTACATCGTCGCTATATAGTCACAGTATAGCGTAAACTTTTGGTTTGAATCTGATAAGGAAGCACCATATTGCGACTAAATGGCCACCACAGTTATGTATTGTAACGACTACTTATAGAGTATTTTGCCACCATTGCATTTACGAGAACGACCATTAACTACTACTCTACTACTACAGTAGTTGTGAGGTAGTCGCAATATAGTAGCGGATGTTATTTGCCCACTCATGTGACTACCATATTGCTACTACAGTGGTAGCAAATTAGCAGCCGAGTAGTCGCAAACTCTGCTATACTGCAAAAAAAACCTGTAGCCAACAGTAGATGATTCTCCTGTAGTATAATATAATCAACCAAGCTTCTTGAAATCCTCCAATCAATATTATAATATAATCAACCTGTTAACTGTAGCTACAATTAAATGTAATCGTCTTTAAGAAAAAAATGAATCTCTCCTGTATAAAGCTAAAAGTTCAAGATAATAGAAAGGTACACATTCAAGACATGACTGACATCTACAAGTTGAAGACTATATATCAAAGCAAAAGTTAAAAAGCTAAAAGATCAAGAGACATACCTATTAGTTGAAGACAATAGAAAGTTAGATACAAGTTCATGACAATCTAAAGCTACAAGTTCAGCAAATATAAAATTACAAGTTTAAATGCATAAAAATTACAAGTTCACGACTTACATTTACACACTAAAGTTCTTAACATTACAACATTCTGTCATAAAAACTTTCTTTTCCTCCATTCCGAAAAAACACCTTCCTTTGCCTTTCCCTTTGCCTTTGCCTTTTCCTCCCCCTTGTTCTTCTTGTCCTTGTCTTTTTTTTGTGGCACTTTTCTATTTTCTATAGGTTCCGAGATTACAACCCCCTTGCGATGCGAGACTCTATATGCGCTGGCATCGTCTTTGTCTTCGTCCTCGTCTGGATCCTCCTCTGCATCCTCCTCTTCATTCTCATCCTCCACCCCGTGAACTTTTGAAATTGTAGTCCTATTAGTTATAAGAAGAAAAATAATTCATTCATTGCAAAAAAAATTAGAAAGATGAATCAATGTATGTACTAAAATATAAATTAGACTATAGGACATACCTTAAATAATTTACGTCCTCCTTCAAAGAGACCATTCCAGAAGATAAATTTTGCAATCCAGATGACATGGTACCAACTGTGGATACCAGTGAATTCACAGCTTGTGATGGTTGTCTAAACTCATCCTCAGATACCCCTGACTGTGATGTTGGAGTATTATACATTGAGGTCTTCCCCAAATAAGTGGATGCTCCAGTAGACTCAGAAGATGATGAGAACTTGGGTGGCAAACCACCCAAAGTCTGCCTTCTATTGGGTCCCACTTCACGCTCTTTAAGGACTTCTTGCCATAAGCCGGCAACAAAGTTCACCTCCCCTTCAGATTCCGGGACATCGACCTTTTCTGCATACAACTCCTTGTAACGATCCAGAAGAGAATTCTTTAAGTTATATACCAAACAACTATAATTTTAAAGCAATAGTAGCATGCATACCATCACCGCCTTCACCTCAGATGTAGACCAATCACCCCCACTTGTATGCGTAGCAGTCTGCCATTTTTCCAATGATGGGGGGCGATTGTCAGCAACACTCTATTATTGTCCATATGTTAATCATCGGTAAAAGTTGAAACTTAAAAAAGTATAAAAACTTGTACATACCATTTCAATCCTCAGAGTATCAAAACTTTTTGATCCACCAGTGGATCTGATTGACTGCTTCCCCCTATTTGTCTTTACCGCTTCAGAACGTTTTTGAAAAGTCTCTTGAGTAAAAAGATCACAATAACGTCTCCATCTTTCTGGAGTGCACCATGATGGACCACATGCTTTTGCCCTCTCCCAATCTTCCACATCATCAGTCTTTTTAATTGCAACTTTTCTTGCCCTGTAAACATTGTCTTTGACACAATCTGTTGCTAATTTCACCAGGACTTGCTGATACATTTCTTTTGTGTGGCCTGAGGGTAAAGCAAACAAATTCTACAATAGAAATTTTAGTTACTACTAATCAATTTTAAAATTAAAGAATGAAATATTTCCTTCAAAATAGTTCTTACGTATACACCATTCAAAATTCTCTCTTGTTCATTGGGTGTCATGCAACTCTATCTGTAGTCTGAACAATCTTGCATGGAGCGGAAGGCCTTACTAAGCGCCTGAGCCACTGCATGTTGATGATCAAGAGCATACCTAAATGTTCAAAACAATTTTATAAAATTATAGATAAAGCATAACTGTGAATAAGGTTCTACCTAAAAATTCAATAAAATAATAAGTATGTGTGGGAAATATCCGTCACGTAAAAACTATAAGACCCTACGTGGATCCTGAGGTGGAGGAGGTGGGGTCGGCTGAGAGGGTAGACACTGTGTGGGGCCCTCATACTCACGAGGACTATGCTGCTGGCTGGAGGATTGTGGTGTGGGCTGACGAGTACGTGTCACACTAGGAGGTGTCCCTATTTGAGGAATATAATGAACATGTTGTGGAGGGACTTGTAAACCATTCTCTTGCATGTAAACGACAAGCTTCGCAACCTCATCATTACGTTCACCTATAGACAAAATTTTATTAATTGAAATAAACATATAACAATGTACAAAGATATGAAATTATACCACTGGGGTCCGGGGTACGACGATCATCCTGGTGTGAACCCCTAGGACCTCGACCACGTGTGATAGTCATTTCCTGTATACATAGACAACCTCATTACTCAAATCATTTCAAAATATTAAATTTGTTGAATCACCAAAAGAAGAACATTGATAAAAGCATTATGTTTAAGGAATTATTGCAATATTTTGTGGTGTCTCATACTTTCGAATAAGCAAATTTGTTGATGCACAATCCACAGTTACGTGTTCACTGTCATCGATATAAATGCGTGACATCTTCTTCAATACTGTGAGACGATCATCTCTTTTTCTTTTTCTCCCAAGATTAGGTACATAACATATCTGCTCAGCTTGTGTGCTAAGGATAAAAGGTTCAAATCTTCGTATATACTTTCGAGGGATGACATCTACAATATTGTGTACATGGTCAACAACCACACCATGTTGTGGATCATACCAGTTACACGAAAATAAAAAGAATTTATTAGGGTATGGAATAGTATATTCAAGTTCAAGCACCTCATTGAGAACCCCATAGTAATTCAGGTTGTTCTCGCCGTAACAAGATCCCTTAACCATTACACCAGAGTTGTACGTAGTTAAGATATTGGTTGTGTCAAGGCAATGAAATCGGGACCCATTACCTAAAAAACCCGCGTATGACATGACCATATAATTTGGACCGAGTGCAAAATTATTTAAAATCTTATATCTGTGATCTGTTGGATCAATAAGCTTTACTCTTTCCTTAAACCATGCAGGGAATGCCCTCCTAAATTCTTCAACCACGTCGTCATCAGTAAAAAGAGGATTTTCCATCATTACTTTATCCCTATACTCCCTGCAAAAATAAATTAATGATTAAGCATTTAACTACTTATATTGGATTTAAAGACAATGTGATGGTCACATACTCTGCAAAAGGTGTCACTTCATCTGTATTATCTAGAATGTAAAGCTCAGCAACTTCCTTCTCTTGAGAACTTATCATGCGTAGCTTCCCTTTTTTCAAAGGTCGACCACAGGTACAGAAGCAAGAGAGACTAACTAAAAAATCATCATTGCCATTGTACTCATTTCTCATTGGACGATTGTGCACAGTTTCCAAATCATCTGACAAATATCTTGAACAAAATTTGCAACCTCTTTTGAAATGTATTGTGCGCTTATCGATCCTTCAACCTTGTTTTTATTTCGAACCTTTCTCTTTAAGAAAAACATATACCTATATGTAGGTTAACATACATTACGAGATTGCATAAAATTAATACTTTAACTTGATAATTTGAAGGTAAAATTTACCTCTTAAATGGATACATCCAACGGTATTTAACAGGTCCACCAACTTTAGCTTCATAGGGAAGGTGTGCCATTAAGTGTTCCATTGAGTCGAAAAAAGATGGAGGAAATATCTTCTCAAGGTTACACAACATAATAACTACACTCTCCTCAAGGCTTTCCATATCTTTGACTAACAACTTGGCCGAGCATACACATTTGAAAAAGTGACTCAAATCACTTAGAACATCATGAACTCCCTTCGGTAATAATCCTCTAAAAGCAAGAGGTGATAATTGCTCCATAAATACGTGACAATCATGACTTTTCATTTCCTTAAAAATATTTTTCTTCGGATCAATAAGTTTGGATATATTCGACAAAAATCCATCTGACATTTTTAATTTACTAGCCCATTGACAGACATATTTCACTTGATCTCTACTTAAGTAGTATTTTTCCTTAAGCATACAAATATGCACATCTTCTGATTCTATTAAGCCTAACTCAGGACGAGCGCAAAGTTTCACAAGATTTCTGCGAGTGTTCTCTGTAACTTTTGTCTTACTAGTGACATTCATTACCGTGTAGAATACATTGTAAAATACATTCTTTTCTATGTGCATAACATCTAAATTGTGCCGGATAAGTAAATTTGGCCAGTACGGTAGTTCCAAAAGATACTAACTTTCATCTGATTATGGTTATCCCCAAATCCTGGAAGAGGTAGAAGACAATCATCTGAACCCTTTAACTCCATTAGCCTTCTAAATATCTCATGTCCGGATAGTCTGACAGGTGGATCTGAATCTTCAATTATATTTCTTCTGAATGCTATCTTTTGTTTCCTGTATAGATGGTCCTTCGGTAAGAATTGTCGATGGCAGTCAAAGAAGCATGGTTTTCGACCATCCTCAAGTTGAAATGCTTTCGTATTTTCCATGCAATATAGACAACTTCTTTTCCCATGTGTACTCCATCCCGATAGCATTCCATATGCTGGAAAGTCACTAATTGTCCACAGTAAATCTACTCTCATATGAAATTTACTGCGAGTAATAGCGTCATATGTCTCCTGTCCTTTCTCCCATAGTTCCTTGAGTTCATCAACTAATGGTCTGAGATAAACATCCAAATATTTTCCAGGATGGCTTGGACCAAGCACAAGTAAAGATAGAAACATATATTGCTTCTTGTTGCACAACCATGGTGGTAAGTTATACGGAATGATGATAACTGACCAACACGAGTAATCTTTCTCTCGACCATGTGGATTAAATCAATCAGTGGACAAACCAATCACCACATTCCTCTTATCCATAGCAAAAGTGGAAGACGACTCTATTAAAGCCCTCCAACAAGCTGAGTCAGAAGGATGTTCCATAAAGTCACCACGGATATGATCTGCATGCCACAATGTCTCTAAATTGTTTCTTCGTCGATCCACATTTCATACACGGGCATGTAATCTTTCCATCCATGTCAACTATTCTGTCTCCTTGGGCATAAGCAAAATTGAGAATGCCTTCTACACCAATTAAAAATGGCATGCAAACGGAGCCATTCACTACGCGGTTATACATCCAATCCCTTGTCGAACTCATTGCTCTACCTACAACGAGATCATAATAGTAATTTAGACACGGAGTTTGATATGATGAAAACTTATCCTCTAATGAAAAAAAATGCAACACCAACATACATATCTCCACTCGCCATTACATTATCCTCTAATGGTCATAATGTCATTACTGTAGATAAAATAGTTAACTTGGAAATGTAGCACACACACAAGATAATGTGATTCGAGTGATTGTTTAAGAAATGGAGTTACAAACGTCCATGCTATTCATTCTCCGAGGATTGTGAGGATGCAATAATTATCAAGTTTCTGGTGGGCCTTACAAACGTCCATGCTATTCTAGAAGGCATAAAGCTGGTCACTAAGGGTGGGGTCTTTAAGGCCACCTTCCACCTTCTTCACTGAAACAACGATATTGACTTGACATGTTATTATCCCACCATCGACAGGAAAACACAAAAGACAGTGAATGTGGACCATGCTCCTCTTATCTTTTAGGGTAGAATCCAGAAAACCAGAAAGATACTCCTCTGTTGCACCGTTGTCACGTAAGTCAAACATTTTAAAAGCTCTATCAATGTAGATTTTCTTGCACCATTTTCAATCTTGCAATAAAGGTTGTATCTTACCTAACATCTATGTTGTATACCTTAGTAGTTCAACAAATATATGGTAGTTAATCTATAGTGTGCATGGGTAATCCCAACACTCAATCTAAGGCAAGAATTTGCCTTAGATTAGGGTTTAGGTTACCATAGCCATCTCACTATGGATTGGCTATCCGGAGAGGCCCAGAAGACTGGAGAGGGAAAAGGAAATTATCAAACATAATCTTGCTTTTTTTAATACTTAAGTATGATCCATGATAAATTATTTAAGGCTGCAAATCCACACACAACCCCCACTTAACATGGGAAAATTTTTGATTTTTAGTTTTATTTAGGCATCCTGAATGTTTGCATCGGCATAAAAATGCACTATAATTAGGATTTCAAATAAAATGACTTCCTAAAAAGGAGTTGATGAAAATGAATGGAGATGTGCCATAAAACAACCATGACATCGTTCTTACCCCAAATGGTTGCAAACTGTACCCAAAGAAGCACAAAAAAACTGCCACACCCTCTACAATGGGAGGGACTACC
This sequence comes from Ottelia alismoides, assembly GCA_037367405.1. Classification (NCBI taxonomy): domain Eukaryota; kingdom Viridiplantae; phylum Streptophyta; class Magnoliopsida; order Alismatales; family Hydrocharitaceae; genus Ottelia; species Ottelia alismoides. The sequence continues at coordinate 428,246 of JAZKJV010000173.1, forward strand.
GCCCTTCGAACTTTGTCTCTTAAAAACCATAGTGAGATGGCCATGGTAAACCCTAATCTATCAAGCAAACATTAAAAATAGCAAGTCATCTTTCATGATGTAAACCTTCTGGTTTAACATTTTCTCTTTTAAAGACTTGGTTTCTACATCCTATCCATGCCCACAATCCTTTTCAAACTTGGTATTGCAATAACAATAAGCAAGAAAAAATTTAGTCTCACATCTTCTAAACGTAACAATACATAATATAAATTAAAAAACACGTTCACCTCCACGGTGAAGCACGGTGAAGGCTCGTTGACGGCAACCGGCTGGAGTGCATGTGGAGGAGGACGTTGGTGGCTTTGAGGACCTGATGGTGGAGAGGGGGCGACGATTGGTGGTGGGACAAAAAGGAGGTGGTGGAGCTAGGGAGGAGGCAACAATGAAGAGGTAGTGGAGACGGGGAGGAAGCGACAGTGAGGAGGTAGTGGAGAAGGGGAGGAGGCGGCGGTAGTGGTGTGGTGGAGATGGTGGCGGCTAGGCGGCTATGGAGATGGAGAGGTGCCGGCGGTGGCTGGAAGGGAGGAGGTGGTGAAGACGGGGCGGCAACGAGGAGGTGATGAAGATGGGGGGCCGATGGTGGCTGGGAGGAGGCGATGGTGGAGAAGGAGCGACGACGACGAGGTGGTGAAGATGGGGAGGATGGCGAAGGCTGGGAGGAGGCGATGGTGAAGAGGGAGGAGGCTGTGATGGGTTGAATGCGGGAGATGGGAGGGGTTTACGAGGGTTTGAACAAATGTTAGGGTTTAGAATGGTGGGGCCCCGCCTAAAATTTCTCAAAATTTTCCCACTACATTGCGACTACAATGTGATCGCAAATTAGTCGTAAAAATTAGGGACTACGACGTGGCAACTGAATTGTCGCAAATAATCGCATTGGCCCGCGCGACTACATACCCACCGAGTGTGGTCGCACACCCTTAGTCGCAAAAATTGCATTTTCTTGTAGTGTTTTAATAAATAATATTTTATATAAGTATTATACATATTAAATACATAATTTAGATACATGTTTTAAATTAAGTATTTTACATAAGAATTTTACAAATATTTTGCTTGTGTTACGAGGATTTTATAAATAATAAGTAAATGGAATTTAAATAACTAACCCTTACCCACTTTTTATGGATTTTATAGATATAAAAAATACATAACAATATGAGTTATTTACGAAAGTATATATACAATATATACACACTCCCTATGCTTAACGTGTGCTATGTCATCATATCACGAAAAGAGACAACGAGGACATAACTTGTGCTAAGTAAAAGCAGTGAAAAAGAATAAAAGAACAAAAGTCGGTCGACCCCTCTATACTTACGATCCGAGCATCGTAATTACAAAGGAATATAAAAATGAGGCGACTAAGAAAAGATAATATACAAAGATGGAACAAAATAAAGAAATATAAATGAAATCAACAAAATCACTCAGTCCCCCCTATACTTAGGATTAAGCATCTCAAGTATAGAAAATAATATGGAAAAAAATCAGGGACCAGTGATTAGCGTAAAAGAAAGGAAAATAAAAGAAAAGTAAAAAGAACAAAATTGAAAATGCAAAACATACCATTAAGTTAACATACGTATATATGTTCTTGCTTCTGAATATATTTTATCAGGGACATTATATAACATTCCGTTAACATTATTTATCGAGAGAACGGATTATCTACAACATAGACAATATCATCATTATCTTGAAAGATACTATTTAGTTCATCAGGTAAATGATAACATAAACGTTGAACAATAGGGTGTTTATCATATAGTTTGAAAATCAAATATTTTCAATGCAGTTTCGGTTGTAAAAATATATAGCACTTATATACTACATAATTTCATCAAATATTTCTTCATTGTCGTTGGTTATGATAGATATTATTTTTTTCAAATCTTTTATGTGCATATTTGAATAAGTATTTTATTACTTGCATTAGATTACAAACTTCAATACTTATACAAGCATCGAATTTTGTCGACGAATCATATTATATAGAACAAAACCATCTATTATCTATAAGCACTCTATATGTTCTAGTTGATTTTCCATCACCACATCAACTATAAATGGGCTAGCCTTGGTTATCATTATAGAACTCATATAAAAAATTCGGATACTGTTTGGAACATTTATCATGTTTCATGCAATGACATTTTGGAATAATTTGTTGATGTCGACTATTAACCATGATTTTACAAACGATGTCATATGCAAACTTCCGAGTAAGGTCTGTAGTTTAGCTGAAATGAAGCTATCCATATCTTCTATGATTTTAATCTTTCATTGGTGATCTTATATGATCAATACATGTATATGCAGTAATTTACATTTCTTGAACTCAATGACATATAGATTTGAGTAAGTAAAATACAATTAGTTTTATAAACGGATCTATCAGATGTGGCTGAAAACGAAGAGTTTTTTCTTGGAGAAGAGGAAGATGCGCTTGGGAATGTTAGATGTGTGAGCCCTTGACGAACCATTTCTACAATAAATGCCATTGTAATTATTTTATTTATATCAAAAAAAGTTATTGATTTTTACTCCATGTTTGAGATTAATAATTGCTTTTATGGAGTTCCTTTGTGCAGTTAGGGTTATGTATTTTGACAATATTGATAATCATATAGTTGTTGATCTAATGGTTGGATCATAGAGGCTGGTGTTGCGTTGATAATATAAAAAATTAAATCGATGACTCAACTAGTACCATCAAATAATTCTTAAGATATGATCTCTGGCCTAAGAGGGAGATGATAATCCTTACCGCAAATGCTGATATTCGACCAAACTCTTGATGCAGGTCCTCTGCATAGGAGTAGAGATTCAAAGGTGTCGGATGTGTTAAGTCAAAGAGTTGACTTAGCGAGATCGAAATAACTAAGACCTATGTTGTATGTTGTCACGGTGTATGCACACATCCTCCGACCATAGACAAATGCATCAATATATGTTTGAGTATGCATATTTTACAGATCGTTAGGTTGATGGCCTAATAAAGGCCTATACACCAACGAGCTTGTGTGCATAAAAGGACATGTGAACTCTCAAAGGGATTATATATGTTCACTACAGATATGGAAGACATGAACTCACTCACGAGATATTAGGACCAACCAAATTCCGTTGATGATCATCTCGCTTTGGAAGCAAGACATGATTTGTGGGTACGATGTATGCTTTTGGAAAGCATATGATCGACACTGACCAACAATGCTCGATCGAGAAACTTAAACATAAAACCCTAACTGATACACTCCAAAATGAGATATGAACTTTAGCTTTGATCATGGTCTTCCAGTATGCATGATATACATGTATTAGGGAAACTTAAGGGGTGATGTGATCTTGATTGTATACCATGACACTGCTATTACGAGGGAGTGGTGAACCATGTTTGGATTTTAGTGACTTCTTTTAGTAGATTAGATATCCGATCTTAATCTGAATGTGATTCCGATGCAATAAAAAGTTGTAATAGTATGTCCGACACAATCAGACACTTCTTTGTGGTCTTCTGGATATTGACATGAGATTAGATCTCACTATCCAGATCACTATACATGGCATACACAATCACCCTGACCTTATCTCCAAGTATGCAAGGAGAAGGCACATAATTTTTGAAATAGTTCAAAAATTATTGCATGGGCAAAAATATTTGAGAATTGAAAAATTGGATAATTAAATAAGATTTAGTTATCACATATAATGTGGATATGATCCACGCTATTTAGACATGTGTAGAGAGACATCTTGGATAATATTTATGGATGGGATTATCGTGGATAACACTATGTAAAATAATCATATATAATGTGGATATGATTCACATATCATGGAGAGATTTAATTATGAACGTGATTCATAGTTTACAAGTTAAGGTGAATTAGATTCACGCTATACAAATTAATGTAAATATGATTTACATTGAATTTTGGATGGACGGATATAATTCTTAATAGTTAATCATCTAACTACAATTGTCATAAATAATTTAAAATTATTTGATGATTTTTAAATTATTAAATTAATTAGTTAATAAAATAGAAGATTGAGAGATAATGTAATTAACTCCTTCCACTCCTCTTTGAAGTGGACGACCATGATTATTACACTATAGTGGTCCTCCGCCCCAATAACAAAAGTGGGTGGAGGTAACTCTAATCCAAAAAGCTACTTGTTGTTTAATTGATTTAGTTAGAATAAATAATTTATAAATTATTTTCGACTTGTCTTTTTGAGATTTTGTGATTTAGAAGAAGCACAAATCAATCTATACTGTTATTTTTTAGGAGCACATGGATTGGGATCCATAGTCTTTCAATTTGTTATAAAAAGATGCTAATATTAGCCCTCTATAGTGATAACACATGAATGCAATTGTTACGTAATTAAACTCTTTCTCTCTCCTTCTCTCATTCTCTCCACACGACACTATCATCTCCCTCCACAACCCTAGGTCATCCCCTTACCTAGGGATGAGTATTAGGCTGGGACGGCCTGGTTGGCCCCCAATTCCTGATCGTCGGATCCTCCCATATCCTGATCTGGTTACTCAACAATAATTTATTCAGCAATCACAACTAACATTCAAAAACGGGCTGCAATTAAAAATACTCATAAAGAAATATTTAGTACTTTTCAATTCACAAAATAAAGTTTACATGATACATTGTCCCATTATAATCATTTACATGTATATCATATGGAAAGTAAATACATAAAAAGATTACCAACTACCTTATAGAGCAAAGCTACTGCGGCTGGCTGGATGGTTATTATGTTAGCTAGCTGGATTATTAAAGTCCTTGCGATAGCTCAGCGACACCTTTTGGGTTTCAATAAATCATAGGATGTAGATTAGCGAGTGCTAAGTAATGAAGAAGAGAAAAGTAAACAAGTAATGTAGTTTTAGCAAAACTTATTATACCATGAAGTTTCTTTATTCCCATTGGTTTAAGTCATATTCATTCTATTCCACGTTAGGGATTAGTCCAGGGAAAATCTCACCATTCACGAGCTCCGAAGCTATGGACGCTTTGGGATTGGAGATAGCATTGATCTGATGAGCTTATATCACCAAACTCGCCTCAACCGATCCTCCAATACTAGTCTGACAAATTCCTTTTCCTTTATTATCCATGGTTTCAAATCCTCAGCCTAACAAACAAAGAAGTACAATGTCCTCGAGGACCCAATAGATTAAAACCACAGGCTAACCTTTAATCATACAAACTAGCGTCTTTCAATACACGTCATAATTAACCAACCACGATCCAACCACCTGTGCCTCCACATGGCACGATCACATCTTCAATCAGTCAATCCGCCTATGGCAACCGAGTACCACACATTGCAAATAATTTATTTCGAATGCTCAATATATCCAGGCAACAGTGTACCACCTAGGTTTAGCCTGCCAATACATATATTCTTATGACTAATTTACAAGTTGCATGTCCGAGTATCTACTCCAATTCATTCTTAACGTAATACACGATCCTTTTCAGATCCATCTTAATATACATCAATTCGCAAGATGTCATTCTTCTGTAAGCATTCGATTTTCATATTCATCAATACTGAGTATTGATTTACATATACATTAATTCATATGTATATATATATCATATTTATGTATATTTTGACTCTCGAACCCTAAATTTCCAAGCATGGAATCACCCGAAGGTCCACTGACCAACACATAAACTTCCTCGCAAATAGAAGTGTTGGAGTTAATGGGTTATTTTTTTATATTTATTGAGTCTTGTAACCCCATTGAAGCATCCATGTAATTTCTCTTTTCACCTCTATAGGATCTCAAGTTACGTAAGAAACTTTAGACCCTTTGAATACTACAAGCCATTCATTCTCTCAATGTTTCTCCATCTGATATCGGATCAATGGTCTTAGACCTGGGCTCATACTAAGCACTCGCCGCCGCCACAACCAGCTCCTCCATCTCAGCCCTTGTGATGGCCCTTTCTTTACTGTCGGGCCCTGTCATATATATATAATTATAGTTTCTGCATATTTTTCTCTGTAAACTGTTGCTTACGCCTCGACCGCCTTGAGGCTACGCCTTACCTTGATTATGAGGAAAATGCCTCATTCTGTCTTTCGTTCTTTCAAACCTTGCTCCCAACCACCTCCAACTTTTTCTTTCGGACCCCTCCCTAGCCACAACATCAACAGGACTCCGGCTTGGATTTCACCAAATCACACGAAGCCCCTACCACCCCAGCAACAATCGACGGGGTCCTATCAACAACGTCAAGTGCCCTAGCACCGACAGTGGGTGCCAAACGCCTTTGCACCTCCACAACGGGCGCTAGAGGTTGGACCCGTGTCCCCGCACAGTCGCAACAGTTTATATAGGAACCCTAATGTGACTCCATTCACATCCTTGAGAGATCCAACGAATCCTAGGGCGAGCCCCGGTGGGAAACAAGGAGTGTCGTGGAGACGTCACATGGCCCTTCACGAGTCACAAACCCATGCACCCTCCCAAATAGAATTGCATCTCCTTGATGCTTAGACAATATTTTAGTGAGAATTAAAAAGCAATTTTCCATTTTTATCAAAAAAACCAAATTAGGATTCTTCGTAGAGAAAACATAAAATCGGGAATTTTAATGATATCTTATGAAAAGCCAAAATGATATAAGGAAGGATTTCATTACTTAATCGAGATCTCTCTAGCGTTTGTCGAGCTTTATTGTGATTTTTTTTCAAAAAGGATGATTTACGGCTCATGAAATGAACGAATTTCATTTTCATATCAAGAACACTAAGAACGTGCGAAGAACACGAAGAACAAATGAAGAACACGAAGAATGCGAATGACATACGAAGATCACGAAGAACGCGAAGAACATACTTTCCCTCGAAATTTCAGCAGAGCTTCCCCTTACACATGGTGATATTTCTAGGAAAATTTTGACAGAATTTCCCCTTATACTGGGACATATTTCTATGAAAATTTCAGCGGAGTTTTCCCTTGTATTGGTATATATTTAAAAAAAACGGAAAGAGTCCCTCTATAAAATCATCGAGGGGAAAATAAAAACAAAATAGAAAGAATATAATAGAACTTCAAGCGATAGAGAATCGATAGACACCACGTATCTTAGGTGAGTGAAGTTGTGACGAATCACATGTTTCACTATCGTGCATAAACCGCCGCACCTAAGTCGGGTGTTGCACAAATTTCTCCCTCAAAATAAGTGTAAAAGTGAAATAAAAAATACTATAGAACCATAAGCGACGAAGAATCGGTAGACACCACATGTCTAAATGAGTGAAGATTTGACAAATCACGAGGTTCACTTACATGCATATCCTCCCGTACCTAAGTAGGATGTTACACATATTTTTCCTCGAACTACAACAAAAAACGAATCGAAAAGGAAGACAAATCGAAAACCTATATCAAGTTAGAGCTTACTTATGAAGCCAATTGGAGAGGATCGTATCGTCCTCCTTCTCATCCTTTTGGTCGCGCTTCGCTAGCGCTTCTTCCCGCCTCCATCTCCTCCTCCCGACCTCTTGACCCTAGCCCTCAGGGTAGTGGTGGTAGTGGAAATCATAGAGAATGAATGTGTTGGGGGTGGGGTATTTTTAGGCTTCGGAAAACCGCTAATCATGGTTAGACCCTTAACCACGGTTAGCAGCCCATGGTTTTGGCCAAATCATATCCGAAACTTACATCTTAAGTTAGACTTTTCCAGAAGGTTTTAGATTCTCTAATTATGCTTAATTAGTGCTAATCACAATTAACTTTCATTAGTCGTGATTTAACTTTCGTGACTTGCACTTTACTTTCATTGACCTATGATTAGTGTCCACTAATTGTCATTAGACGGATCTCAATTCATCATTAGTTTCTTTAATCTCGTTTAATTAATCTTGATGACAATCATTAAGAGTTAATGATATCTTAAGCCTCCTTAGTTCTCTTTCGTCCAAAAAATCATAACAGTTCAAATCGAAGTCTGATTCACATGAAACAAATTTGTTTGGTTCCCTCTTGATGAGCTGGATCTTATGGCATAGGATCCGAGAGTGCCTAGTTCAAGGCTTTACACATCCCGAAGCCCAGACCAAAAATCCTGTCCCGACCTAAGCTCAAATGAACATTGGGTCGGGCCTGGGCCCAATATTTAGGCCCAAATTTTTTTGGGTCGAACTCGGGCTTGGCTCGACCCAGACTGAACCGACCTAAGAACCTAACCCGACGAGGGCCCAATGACCCCCTAATGTGGTCCTTAGGTAGGGAGATTCGTTCTTCATACTCCCACAGAACCCAAACACACCCCTCCCTTTCCTATTATTCCCCATATTAGAAAACCTTTCACCTTCGGAAGCCTTAAATCACTTGGTTGCCACGCCCTACCTGCACCCATGCGCTCCCTTCCAGTCCTCCATCCACCAAACCGCGAAGGTCATGCCTCCGATCTCCCCATCGACCCCTCTCCCCTGTACCCTAGTCCAGTCCATATGTTGTGGAAAATGGGATGGTCTGGTTTATGTTTGTAATACCATGGACATTGATGTTATGGAGCAAATGTTTGGAGTTTCCTCCGTTGTGGCCACACATGCAGTTTGATGTTGTCTTCTCTAGACAATGTAAATGTGATAGTAATTATGGCACCATAGTAATGCTTTTGTCTTCACCTTTATCATGGCTGTAAAAAAATAATGTTGAGTTGTCCAAGAAGTTAAATGATGTCCTCAATGAGATTCTGAAATAAAGATGTTCCTATCTTCAGCACACATTCCTAATTCTACATTGCATTTGCGCTAGTTTCTTATGTCAAGCTTTGGATCTTAGTTGTTAAAATATAAGTATTGTGTATCTCATCTTGCGACTATGTAGAAAAGACGACCCATCAGGTCAGTATAGAGCATCTTCACATGCTTTATTCTCTGATTCTTCTGTAGCGTAGTGATATATATATATATATAAATGAATTAATAATTTAATTGCTATTGAGTCTAATTTTATGAACATTCTTTTTATTACAATATTAGTTGTCGTGGAACTCAATGCTGCCTAAATGCTTAAATTTTTTGAGTAATTAATCTTGCCCACATTCTAAAAATGTGTTGGAAATGAATGTTTAATCTCGGTCTAGAGATGGGTCGACCTAGCCCAGGCCGGGCATGTAGGAATTGGGTCAGGCCTAGGCTTGGGATGAATCGAAAAAAATTTACGAGCTTAAGCTCGGCCCAAGACTCGAATATTTTAAACGGATTTAGTCCTAGGTTATTCAGGGCCCGGCCCAGCCCAACCCATGCTCATCCCTACCTTACCCTAGGTTGGTGGAGATCGCGATTGTTGTCGTGCTGCGTTGTGTTGCCATACCAATCGTTCGAAGAACTTGATCTTCTTCAGTGGCTCGTGCTTTTGAAGAAGACAACAAATTCTGTGAGATGAAATCATGAGGTTCCACGTTCGGCTTATTGCTTAGGATTGTGGGAAGCATGCGTTTCATCAACACGCCTGCAAGAGCACTCTCGTCAGATCAGACACGAGTCACGAGGCTTCTTTGCTTAGAGGCTTTGGGATCACAACCACGCTTTAAGCGGTGAGCCTAAACTTGTGTGATCTTGATGAACCAACACGAGAAATGTTCCCGAGCCATGTGGTTTCATTTATACTTTTTTAATTTTTCCGCTGCCATACCAACTAGTATGATAGATGACCTAGATCAGATTTTGTCCGACCTCCATTCTTTTCTGATGCATATGGGTCGAACCCTCACCTTTCAGGAATATGGTCGGAACTTTTTCTCAGAATCATTTTCTTTTACGAGGATGTATATTGTTCCATATTACTAAATGCTGCTCTATTGCCAAGAGGGAGAGATCAGTGGACGAAATTTTTTTTAAAATGTCATAACATTATTGTTCACACATCTTAATATGGCAACATGAGTGAGAAATTAAATTTTAAATTGGGGACAATGCCTACTCGAACGGGGAGCAATATATAGTATGAAAGATTTCATGGTAAAAGTCTCCGGGGAGCGGTGTCTAGAAAAAGGAACCTGCAAAATTCCTCGACGCCCCACTCCCTCGTCCTGTATTCCCTCTCAAGCACCGGCCACCCCTCCGCCACACAGGCGGCCGCCCCCCACCAGCTATAGCAACATCCCCCTGCCCCCAGCACAGGTCCGGCCACCATGGCGTGCGCTCTCCGCTCGGCGATCCTCCACCGGATCCGCGTTCCCGCTCGATCCCCGAACCCATTCCCCTCCCTCCTCACCCCCTTCCGCTCCTTCTCCTCGCACGACGACCACTTGGACCGGTCCGAGGTCGCCGACCGCGTCCTCTCCGTGGTCAAGAGCTTCCCCAAAGTTGACCCCTCCAAGGTTCCCATTCCCATACCTTCCATCTCCAAAAACCCTAAAATTATCCATCGATCTAATCTCAACATCTTATGGCCCTGTAGGTGACGCCGGAGGTGCACTTCCAGAAGGATCTGGGCCTGGACAGCCTCGACAACGTAGAGATCGTGATGGCATTGGAGGAGGAGTTCAAGCTCGAGATTCCCGACAAGGAGGCGGACAGGATCGACTCCTGCAAGGGGGCCATCGACTACATCGCCTCGCATCCCATGGCTGGTTAGTCCTCCACGGTTTCGTTTGTTCGTCGTGGATCCGGAAGGTACTCTGGATGAGAATAAAAATCTCACTTGCGAGGATTCATTGGGAGAAACAAATATTTGCTGGAGTGCGAGTTGTTGATTTGGCAATATTGCTACTCATTGTCTCCTTTTCTAATGAATCGGAATTAGCGATCTTAAGCCTCGAGTCTTAATGGTTAGTGCATCTGCTTAGTCGTGATGTCCTTTTGCTTTATTGGTCGGGCAGCTCAACTATAAAGTTTAGCATTTGTTGGATTCTGTGCTCTGTTTTAATATGTCTTGAATGATCACACAACACTGTTTGAGTATCAATGCCAGCGGTCACAGAATGATCGACCATGAGGCTTGCAGTTATTGATCGCTTGACATCAAAAAGTGTGGTCAACTCAAACAAATGAGAAACAACGAGGGCTTTGAGCCGTTTGAGGAGTGCCACCACAAAGTGATCTATGCGCCATCACTAGGGATGCAAACGATTACGGATATATCCATATCCGATCCGCCACCGTATCTGTTTTATACAGATTTTGACATCCGTATCCGTTTTAAAAGGGATATGGATATGGATATCATTTTGATATCCGCTAACATCCGTATCCGTATCCGTATATCCGTTTTCGTATATAAATATATTCATAGGTTTATTTTTAACCATATATAACATAATTCTATACCTCCTTTTACCACATTTATATAATTTTTATGATACAAATACATTTAGTAAATTAATATCATGTATTTTCCATCCAATTCTTATATATTTAAGTCGATTTTCTAGAGTATTTCTAACATTAATTGTGTGCGATTAATATCCGTATTCGTTTTTATAAGGATATGGTAAGATGGTTTTAATATCCGTTAATATCCGTATTCGTATCCGTATTCGTATTAAAAATGGATAAGGATACAGTAATACCTATATCTGTATGCGTATCCGACCGTTTGCATCCCTAGCCACCACACCACATTTTGCAAGTTTAGTACTGTTGGGTTCTAAGTTTCGAAGAGGCCCTTTTCCGGTTCATCTGCATACTATTAGCATTCCACTCTAAGATTTATTGCAAATGCAAGTGTCGGCCAAAGGAAACTTAGGAGACGTTAATGAACAAGGCCGCGTAAGCACCGACTTGGAATTGACTCTTATTGTGCGGTTAGACTTGGAAAGATGGGATTTTTGGTTGCATCGGTGGTAGAAAGCAAGTCTTGAATCATATGGAGTTTATGGTGGGTGGGAAATGTAGCATATTAGCTGTAGATGCTAGTATTTGTTACACAGTTGCACGAGTTATTGAAAAATAAATGATATTGAGGATAATAATTTGGGAATAATCATTTTTATTAGGGTTTGATGGGGCTGCCCCTTGCGGGCAGCCAACATGGCTGCCCCGCCCCCGTTTTTTCCGCAATTTTTTTTATTTTTTTGAAAAATTTCACCATGTATATTCATCTATATATCCCTCCTATATGTCATTCAAATTTCGTCAGAAACAGAGGCTCGTACGGCCTCCATCGAGATGGTGTCGATTTAAAAAATCCTGTTATCGTTAAAAAATGTCTGTCTGGATGGAGGCCGTAGGAGTATCTGTTTCTGACTCGAATGACATATAGGAGGGATATAGGGATGAATATATATGGTGAAATTTTTCAAAAAAATAAAAAAATTTGTGGAAAAAATGGGGCGGGGCGGCCATGTTGGCTGCACGCAAGGGGCAGCCCCATCAACAATTGCACATTAAATTCTCAATATGCACAGTCCAGCTATGGTCGAATTATTTGACGTCATCAATGAATCAGGTCCAGTGGATCTTCCTGTGCCCAAATGCCGATACATTTGGTGTAGCATGATGACTGCGACCTTATCCCTATGGCTGGATTTGGTTCCTTTACACTGTTAACTTCGTTGAGGCCCCATTTGTTATGCAGTAATAGATATGCAATAGAATGGGAATGATAAGAGTTAGTTTTTCCATTGCTTTGTTTCTTTCGAAACAATGATGAAATCATTGATGGTGGATTAAATTCCTTTGAGGTATTTGATTTCATCTTTCAACTATGGGACTGGAAGTAAGATACCCTTTTAAATTTAACTCAACCTTATTTGCCGCTTTTAAACAATTTTTAGATAGTTATGATTAGTGTTCAGTAATGTGGTCACATATGCCTAGGCTGGCAGTTCGAATCGCATACTATGCTGTGTACACCACATATTGGTTTTCATAGCTACATATTAGACCACATACATTTATTTGTTAGTCGTTCATATTTTAGACAAACTCGGTATACAATCTATTTTTTTGGAAGGAAGTTCGTATATAACATATATTTCACACTTTAATTATTTTATGGACCTATTTATTTTTATTAGTAGTTTTTGCGATTTGTACCACGGAGACTATGCGTACATGTCAGCCTGCCATGATTACATGATTTTATTGCCAAAATGTATGTTATATCTGTACACTTATATTTATCTGCGGAACTTTGTAAATTCTATCATATAAAAAGTAGCAAGGAACTGTCATCTATTCTAAAATTTAAAAAAATATTTGGCACAAAACTACATATTTTCCACATTTAACATGCACACTACATATTTACACTATGTACACCACATATTCACAATGCGGTGATTTCTGCACTCCACATTTTTGAACCTTGATTGAGATTTTTGTATATTTATAGGAAAAAAAGCTTCCTGCTAATTATATTAGACCAATAGGAAACTTTTTAAACAAACACCTGCATATTGAAAATTTGATCTACAGTTGTGATGAATAATATTTTTCCTACTGACGGCAATTAATCTCAATGTCTGTTTACTTGGATGAACTGTACTTTGTGACTTCGGATGACTCGACTGCTGCTTTCTGACTGATGTATGGGGAGGAGGGACCCTTTTTTTATAGTCTATAGTCTGGCGGAAGAGTTGCTGCTTCTTGCTTTGATGGAGAGGTTTGCATCATGCTCTTCCTTGTCAACTGCCTTTCATCTGCGTGTGTTCTTGCCTTCTCTTCTTGGTTTGTACATGTTCTACCACTCAGTCTCATGATCGATGAGTCCGGAATTACTTGATGCTCGTGAGCTCCATCTATTTCTTTCACTTAGATAATGAATGAGGCTGATTCCTTTGTTCTTTCTTTCTGCTTATAGGACCCCCATATCTCAACCCATTCATTCCCTAATCTTGTCTCTTCAGTGATGGCATGAGGTGCTATTAGATGCGCTGTGGCGATTGGTGCTTATTGGTAGGCGGTGGTGCTATCTCATACTGGGACTTTTTGGTGACATGGGTTTCTAAAATAAAAAAGATACAAGGGATAGGGAAGTCTAGCCAAATGAGGATCTCACTACTTGCACCGACTGAGCAGGAAACAATGATCCTTAATGACGAATCTTAGATATGTTCCCATTATTTCTTCATTATATGTTGATATCTTCTTCAAACTAGATAATATACTGGAAAGCCCTTATATACTAGTCTTTCAGAGATTGACTGCGCTCCCACTTCCGCACGACAAAATCCTGGTGCAAGAAATATCACATCAGAAATGCCACGTCCACGAGCCAGAACTCGCATTTGCTGAACTTGACATATAGCATGTGCCTTGCTCCTTGGCATATAGCTTGTCTTTCCTCAATATATCTCTACTCTCGAACTGTGATCTGGGGTTTCTCTCTTGTTGTGCTTGACTATAAGCCCGAAATGGACGGTGATACTAGTCTTCAAATCAGCTTAGTTCGCTCCTCCCCGGCTTGAGACGAGAATTCCTCGAGTCCTAACTAGGCTTTCTATATATTCCCGGGACTTCGCACCCTTCACTCCATACTTATTATCAAGCAAAGCCTCCTCCTTGCCTTTAGCGATTGAAGGACTAGGGTGAGATATAGTAGACGTAGGAGTCAGAACTGACTGAGAGGACGAATGACTATAGGAATCATCTTTCGCCGGATGTGAGTTTCTTTATATAATTTTCTTGGTTTAGCTCACTTTTGATGCTCTGAGACTCACTTTCAAAATCAGAGACAGAGGTCTAGAACGGACTCCTATGCGTCCATCTCACCACACACTGCCCATATTATCTCAATGGAGGAAGACAACCCCATTGCATAGGCCTTTTTCGTGAGATCCCTAGCCGATGTGATAAACAGTACAATTAATCTCAATGCTAGTTTATTCCATAGAATTATGTCTACATTTCATACTTACATATGCAACATGCACACAAAGCTCTAATATAAATTCTTCAGAAATATGCTCACCTGTTCTTAATAGATCAATTTTGGAGAAAGACTCAAAACCACACTTAATCTCGGATCTGTATCTTTTCATCGAAATTTCTGACCAATCGTATTAGAACTGAACAGAACCTCAAGGAAAAAAACTCGAAATAAGAAAGGGTCATTTGGTTTGAATGTTTGCAGTAAAGATCGGCCTCATATGTCAGATCTTTAAATTACTTAAGATCTTTAAATTGCTTAATGCTGCTAATTTTCTTTGAGAGAAATAGAGGCTGGGACACCCTTGGTAGGTATTGCCCATCAGCTCCATTTACCATATCAGTCCAATCATTGTTTAGATATGAATAGATTTTCCATCACCCACAATCGGAAGCTAGCTGGTTGTCGCCTCTTGCATAATCAAGCAAATGTCCTTTCAAGGATTTGGTGGTGAATGAACGAGCTTATTTGCATTGCGCATCCATATTTATTTCAATCCCATATAGTATATCTTGTCTCGGATTTTGACCACCTACTTTGCCAAAAGCACCTTATTCATATCTCATATTACCTTCAAATCTCTTCTCCTTGTGTAGTCCCACTACTCTCCTTCCCAAAGAGGTATAAAAGAACCTTTGCATCACCATCTTCAATCTTAAAGCACATTTTGAAGGCATCTAAAAACATTGAAGTGAAAGATCAGGATTATCGATAATACTGAGTTCTACCAAACAAGGCACCCACCTTTTTACAAGCATATGGCTTTCTAGCCTACCAATATGCACTCTAACATGTCAACAAACAGAATCTATTTCTCAAGATGGAGTCTTCTCGTTGTCAGATACCCCTAAGCTATTGCAAGACTAGCGACCACCTAGGTGTGCCTAGAACCATGCTACAACGTGCAACTTTTTGTATAAATACACCTTAAATGATGATTTCAGCTCAAGACCCCGTCTTTTTTCATTCCACAAATTGAAAAATTCACCTTGTTGATCCGCATGCTCGAAAACACAATGACAACAAGACCATAGTAAGTAGGGTCGGCTACATGGATTCTTTGCATCCATTCGGATCTATCTTGGGCTATTCTCGGGCTTAGATCCTTTTCAAAGGAGTTTTTATCACATAAAACAGTTGAGGCTTCACTCCACTTTAAATAATCTTCATTTATTCAATGAATAACATCTCCATCGATTTCCCCATCATGTTGCAAAATAGATCCACATATCTAAAAGAATATTTCTTCTGAATGTTATCTTCTCCAATCTTCACGGCGATTCCTTCACCATTACTTCCATTAAACGTGGACTTCTCATATTCAATCTTAGCCCTACTTGTACAAAATCTTTTAATCTTTAAGGTATGTATCCTTCACCATTACTTACACCATTGGAGACTAAAGGTTTTCGTATAAGTAGGGCTAAGACGGAATATATGGAATGCACCTTTGATGGAAGCAATGGTGAAGGAATCGAGATGAAGATTGGTGACGATAACATTCAGAAGAGAGATTCTTTTAGATAACTGGGATCTATTTTGCAACATGATGGGGAAATTGATGGAGATGTTACTAATAGAATAAATGAAGGTTGGCTAAAGTGGAGAGGAGCCTCCGCTGTTCTCTGTGATAAGAACATTCCTTTAAAAATTAAAGGAAAGTTTTACAAAGCAGCCGTGAGACCTGCTATGCTTTATGGTTCTGAATGTTGGCCTGTGAACCATAGACATGTGCAGAGAATGGCTGTAGCAGAATGAAAATGCTAAGATGGATGTGTGGACATACACGTAAAGATCGGATTCGGAATGATGCAATCAGAAAGAAAGTTGGTGTAGCTCCGATCGAGGATAAGATGCGAGAAAACCGCTTAAGATGGTTTGGTCATTTGCAAAGAAGGTCAACTGATGCACCTGTTAGGAGATGCGAGTGGTGGGATGTTGAGCCGGCTAAGAGAGGGCGAGGACGGCCCAAGAAGTGTTGGAAAGAAGACTATACGAAGGGATCTTAGTTTTTTGGATATAAGTCCGAGATTGACCCAAGATAGATCTGAATGGAGGCGAAGAATCCATGTAGCCGACCCTACTTAATTGTGGGAAAAGGCTTTGTTGTTGTTGTTTAAGGTATGTATCCAAACCTCAAGTATCTCATTTACTCTATCTCTAGCCTCATCAACTAACACAATATCATTGGTGAATAATATATACACCATGGTATCTCATTCTGAATGTGACTAGTCAATTCGTCCATAATCACGGTAAAAAGCAACGGACTCAAAGTTGAATCTTGATGCAGACCAATTCTAGTGTTAAAATAGTCAGTCTTACCAGATTGGATCCTTACACAAGACGAAGCCCCATCACACAGATCCTTATACAGTTAATGTATATGGCATGTACTTGTCTCTTCTCTAAAATTCTCCACAATATTTCCTGTGAGACTGATCATAAGCCTTCTCCAAATCAATAAAAATCATACACAGGTTCTTTCTTTTAACTATATAAATCTCCTTTGTTCTCCTCAACTTTCATTTAGTCTTTTATCGACTTCTCTATTTTTATCAATGACGGATGCCTACTGATCTTTGGTACATATCTAGTAGATATCCCGATCTGCTTCCCAGAGAAGGAATTGGATTGGTGGTAATTATGGTGGTGGATGACGCATTGGCAAAGCTGTTGCAGTTATTCGAGAGGTTATATAATCTCATCAAAGCACAACTTTTGTCATGCTTTCATGCCGAAGGAGATATGTTAAATGCCTTAATCTTATATCTAAACAAGCTGTTATCTTCCAGTTCTTAGAATTGACAGCTAGCTGGTTATATCTTTCTTGATTTGCTTTGAGATTGACAACTTGATACCTAAATTGTAACTTGGACTCTGTCAAGATCAGCTGTATAATTGACTGAGAATCCCCCTCTCCTGAATACGAGTGAGCATTCTCCTTGGCTCTGAATTTTTATGGTCAATTGTGGAGATAATCGTGGATCTTTTAGTTAACAAGCTTGGTGTAGAAGAATGTTCTGTTGCGTGATGCCAAATTCACCTTACATATATAAAATAATTTTGTTGACCAGCTATTCTTTTTGGATTGGCTTGTTGATTGTAAGTGCTTCGCTTTTCTTCGGGTGATGCAAAATTTTATTACTCATTTACTTGTGTGCGCGTGTATGCATACGGGCACGAATGTGTGCGTGCGTGCGCGTGATATAATGGTGTATGCACGAAGGTGCATGTAAGTTACATGCATCAGTATCCACAATTATTCATCTTCCTTGGACTCGTGCTTCCCTCTCTTCATCCCTAAAACCCAATACCAACTCCTGCCCTCCCCCGTGGGCTTCATAATGGAGGAGCAACAACCACAAGTAGGGAGGGTCAGCAGGGAGCTTCACCGTTGGTGCCAACATCGCCAAGGATGACGGGAGGGGCGACACGAGGGTATTTGGATTTGGGGAAGAAGAGAGGGAAGAGGGAGCCATTGATTCCGAGGAAGATGAACATTTGTGGGCACCAGTGCATGCAACTTACATGCACATTGGTGGATACTCCTTTTCCTTGTTCAAGTTTGCAGGACGGTTCTAAGCTTGCATGCTAATCAATACCTACCCTGTATTGGAGCATTTAATTTAATAGTACCAGTTCCCATGTTCAAGTCATAGAGTAGGATATTAGATGATTGTCCAGTCCCCAGTGGCACAACCTAATAGGGGTAGGCAGTCTATCATCAATGGCTGTTTGTTCCTGCTTCCCAGCCCACTATATTATGCTAAGTAAAAGGTTACCTCAGGGGTGTAGAAGGTAATTTCATCTCTGGGGCATCCTAGTCCATCATCCCTTCTTGTTGGGGTTTCCTGCTTCAATAGAGGTGGCTACGACATCGGAATAATCTGTCTCTCCATGTCCTGGAGTCCTGGAGATTGAAACTAAAGATTTACGAGATCCTTGTTGATAGATCTTAGAAACCTGCTTCTCCGTGCTGTCAAAAATGGGCTTCCAGACCTGTTTCTCTTTTTCGTATTCATGGTAGGGTACATAAGCTTAGTTTACAGGTTCTTTATTCAGTGGGTTGTGTATAATCATGAAAATCCAGGTTCCTTGCTTTACAATATGCACATTTATCCATCATAATCACACTAACTTGTGTGAGGCTAGGTTCACTCTTTCAAACCCGGAAAATCTCTTCAGCTGAAAAACTCTGCTTGCATTCTGAAAATTTGCTTGAAGCTTCGAGTTTCATTTTCGGCGAGGATTCCATTATAAATGCTGATTTAAAGCATGGTGAGTTGCTGAAACAAGATTGTTTTGGTGGAGTTCCTTTTTTTGGTGGTCTGAATGTGAGAAGAGAAGCACAGTCGAATGAGCGTAGCGAGCATTTCATTGTAAATATAGTATCCCAGGTGCAATCAGTGCGAGATGAGCTCAGGCCGAGCATTTCATACCGAAGAAATATGTTGTGCAGAAGCATTGTCATTATCAAGCATGTGAGAGAAGATGGCTTCTATATATGCCTCGCTAGGAGGCACCTCTACTGTCAAGTGGCTAACTAAATATGATGAAGTTGAGATTGGATCGATCTATGATCCCCTCTTAAGCTGAGAGGGGGACCACAGCAGATGGAGGAACCCTACCATGAGCTTTTCTATCTCATTCATTCCTCAAACCCCCCCTCGACTGCGCCGCGCCCCCCACAAGCTCGCGCCTCCGCCCCCTGCAAGCTCCAGCCTCACAAGTTCCACCCCCTCCCGGGCATCCGCAAGTTCAGCATCGAACCCATCTCTTAGTTCGCAGGCTCCAACCTCGCAAGTTCCACCTGCCTCCGCAAGCCATCTTGCGCATCCGCCCCTCCACAAGCTCCAGCCTCGCGCCTCTGCCCCCTGCAAGCTCCAGCCTTGCAAGTTCCACCCCTCCCGCGCATCTTATGCTTGAGCATCGAACCCATCTCCTTCTCTATTTTCTTTTTTTTTTTGATTAATCTCAGCCGTTAGATCACGAGGTGGTTAGATTAACTCAGCCATCTGGTTGAGTTAATGAACTAAAGTAACAGAGGGTTATGTGTGTAAAATGGAGGATTATTAAAGGTCTTGGATGTAATTCGTGATTACCAAAGGTTCCTGGGGTAATTATGAAGTTACTCAGGGTTATGGGTGTAAATATCCCTTTAAAAAATTACATCTCTATATTGAAATTATTATTTTTTGCTTTGAAATAATGTCTCCACTGAAAAATATAAAAAAACATTCAAATACAATGGGTACTTTTTAGGGTAAAGTCTGAAATTAAGAGATTAAATTATATGAATGTATTTAGAACTTAATTGGTAAAGTATAGAGGAACATATTGCGCACAATTTTTCTGTCTTTTAAAAAGATTGTATCTTCAGGTAAAGTTATTTAAAAAATCTAAAAATATGAAATTAAAATGTTAAATTATAAGAATGCACTTAGAACTTAATTTGCAAATTATAGAGGAACATATTACGTACGCTTTATTTATCTTTTGAAAAGTTTGTCCTTCCAGTAATATTATTTAAAAATTTCATTTTTATATTAACATTATTTTTTGCTTTGAAATAATCTCTATTAAAAAATATAAAATCATTCAAATACAAAATGACAAACATATATGTATATATAAAATTTAATATAATAAATATAAAAGACAAATATGAGATTTATAATTGTTAATTTAATAAATATATTAGAGCAAAGAGAGAAAAGAGGAGTGCGAGAGAAAGGGATGGATGTGTTTGAGAGAGAAGAGAAATGGAGAGAATAGAGGAAGAGAGAGATCGCGGTGGAGAGAGGGGGAGAGAGCAAGGTTTTAAAAACTGAATCGAACTTTGAATCAGTCAGCCTTCGGTTTGGTCCAACTGGGTCGAATCGTCGGTCCAAATCGGTTGGATTGGTGATGATACCAGCATGATGTCATCATTCCTATTGACTCGGAAAATAAACGGTCCGGACTTAATTTACTGGTCTGACACGTCGAACCGGTTTTTAAACCAATAAAATCGGATACATATATGTAAATATGTATTTATATATAAATAAAATAATCATTTAAAATGTCAAATCTTTCAATATAATAACGTTATTGTCTATTTCGAGTAAAACTCTACAAAAGGTAGTCACATTTTCTAGCATTATATATGAATATAATATTGTAATAATTTATTTATAGTTGCTTCTATAAAATTACTCGAAGAAAGTAGTGATACAAGTTATATTCCAAAAAATAGAGGGACATAACTGGAATGGTAGTAAGAAGGGCATGAGTGATGAAACCATATTATTTTATCATTTAAATCTTTATTTTTTGAAATTATACTAAACCATCAAAACTGGGTCAATCAAGGTCAACTTGGTCCAACTACTTTGGTCAACGTGATTCGACCTTCGATCCAACCCGATTTTTTATTCTTTTTTTAATTAATTACATAAAACCAGTCAAACTGACAGGGTTAGGGCCTGTTCTCGGTCCAACCGGTTCGACTGGCCGATCCGATCTGATTTTTTAAACCTTGGGAGAGAATGAGTGGAGAGAGAAAGAAGGAGAGTTGAGGTGGTTGGAATGAGTGGAGAGAGAGAAATCGAGGCGGGGAATGGAGGAAGGGAAGGGAAGCCACGTGGCAAAACTGGGTTAAAAACCCAACTCTAGTAAGGGTTATAGATTCTTTATTCCCGTTCGGTTGAAGATGGGATGGGGGATAAATGGTACTTACGTTGTGCTTTATTGTGTTTCTAAATGCAACTTGTACGAGTTAGGATTTATGTTTTATGTGTGACCGTAATACGGATATATTATACAAGAAATATAAGAATTATTTCATGTCTGCCGCAAATTTGGAATCAAAATATACTATACAAATATATAGCAATGGTTTCAACTGACATTAAGCAGAGAACATCCATTACTTAAACGGTTTTATTCTTGATGACAAGTTTACAGCGAATGTTTATCATACATCGTACAATGTGCTCAATACGTTCTGTAGTAGATTTCAATTTACATAAAAAAGGCAATATCTGTCCAAGCTGGTAGTCGTCATGGTGAAGTAAAAATGAAAGTGAAAAAATAGCTTGACACGTGCAATAAGTGAAAAAGTAGAAAAAACGAGTAAATTAAAATAAGGATATTGTAAATTTTGTTCAGTTTTCCCTAACATCGGAAAGTAATGTGGGTGACTCATGTCATAGGTGGACACAATAACCGACTTAATTAGAGAAGAGGTTCAAGCAAAGAAAAGAGGCATGAGAGTTCCACTAGAAAAGCCTTTCATACCTATTCCTTTGCATGCTTCTAAGGCTCGCATTAGTCACCAAGCATGAGTAAAGCAGGAGCTATTCCCGCTTAGCTCCAACAATCTTTCGTGAGGTGGGGACCTAGAATTACTAATGGCACAATTTGTTCCAACCTATTTCCCCAATTATATATCGTGGATCGATTACTTCTCTGTAATATCATGTTAGTTAGCGTGCTACATCAATCAAGGTTGTTGAGCCTTGCCATTTCATTGGTAGCTTATACCCGACCATCAAGGGAACTCACTTCAATGGTCTGATGGTAGAATAGTGTGTCACTCAAAGGATCAAGGTTCAAACCCCATCTCCCATATTTGCTTGTTAAAAAAAAATCAATTTAAGGTAGTTGTCCTTGCAAAACGTGTTGCGTGGAATATAAATATTGTGAAAAAAGTGTGATGGATAAATGTGGCATATGATTTGCTTTCTATGAGTTATTTCCTTAAAACATGATGGAAAAAATGAGAACTTACCATAATGCTTGTAATAAATGAGAAATCTACAAAATTAGAAAAGACTTAATTTAAAGTTACTATAACTTTGCTCCGTTTGCCGTATTATTGGAATGTGGTTGCCAGATATCATGGACATGTTTCGAAATATCGTGATAATATCGATTATCGACAAGGATTGGGTATCGATATTAACTTGTCCATTTACAAGAGATCGATTGGTACCTCACGATATGCCGATGAGATGTCCATATATTATCGTGTAATATCATCAAAATTGAAGGATTTCAGTATAACTTTTCCTACATAATGACCGAACCCATTAATATTTGAATGATATTGTATAATCGATATCACCAATGTTGCTTGATTTCGTGGTTGATTTTTTTACTTTTCGAATTTTTAGTGGTCGATTTCTTAGGGAATTTGTCTGTGTAGTTATTCTAGCTTTTTAGAGGGGCATTTGATGATAGAGATGAAACAATTTTATAGATGATAAAGGAAATTCCAAACAAGGCCCTAAATGTCAGTTTCGGTCAGCATTTCAGTATCGACCAAAACAGAATTTTGATGGAATTTCGGTGGAATTTCGATCGGAATTTTGGTTATTTTAGTCATTTTTTGTATTAAGACCCCCATATTTCGGTCATTTCATTTCGATCATTTCGGTCGAATTTCGATTTCGACTAGATATCGATATTCAACAGAAATTCGACCGAATTTCATTGAAATTTGAGGCCATGATTCCAAATAAATATTTGAGAATATTATTATATCAAGGAATATTTACAATCACAATCTTGAGAAATTTTTTAATTACACCAATAACCCATGAATTGCACTCAGAACCTCAATAATACTTAATCCTTACCTGATATAACCATGTGTAAGTTTCATCCATTTCCAGTAGTGTTAAATTTGATGGATTCTGTTAATTCTAGACAATTTTACCCCCGAGCCAAATCATATTTCCAAAAGATGCCCCTCCATCTTCCTCAACAGGCAACCGGAGCATCACTTTTACTGCACCGCCCCTCTCTTCTGCTCCCCGTTCTACGTCGGCCTCCGGCGCTCCGAGCCCCTTTCCGCTGGGTCTGGGACGCCAACCAGGGACGCCCCGTCGGCGAGGGTGGCGCCCTCGCCTTCGGCAGGGATGGCAACCTCATCCTTGCTGAAGCCGACGGCCGGGTGGTCTGGTCCACAGTCACCGCTTACAACGATGCTGTGGGGATCAAGATACTCCCTGTCGGCAACATTGTCATCTACAACACGCAGGTGAAGTTCCTTTGGCAGAGCTTCGACCACCCCACCAAGACCCTTCTGGTCGGCTTGCTCCAAGTCGCGGGGTCAGTCGCAGATCCACCGACTTCACACCGAGACGGGATCTACAGCTTCGTCCTCGAGCCAATGAAGTTGAATTTCTAAGTTTCCAACTCCCAAAAGCAGGTTCGTTACCACAACAAGAGCCTTACTTTTCCGGATCCGGGAGAGTTACCAACGCTACCGTCTCTGTCGACCCCGTTGACGACGGCATAGCCATTGGGGGCGGCACTTCGATCTCCACTAGGCCCAAGTACTACGCAACACTTTCCATCCTTCGCCTGCAGATTGACGGCAACCTTGTCTTCTATACCTACTACAACTCCGTGAACTACCGTGCTTGGCAGCGGACCTTCTCCTTCTTCTCGGAGGATAGAGACCTCCCAAGCTGCTTCCTCTCGGAGAAGTGCGGCTCTCCGGGGTTGTGCGAGGACGAGATGTGCGTCGCCTAGTTGGGTGGAGCAGGAGCTGCAAGCCGTCGACGCTTGGAGATCCGTGCAAGATTGGTGATGGTGCTGCAGGGTACTCCAAGGTAGTAGGGGTGGAGCACTTCATACCACAGTACAACAAAGGGTTGGGGAATCTGAAGGTGTAGCAATGCAGTAGCAGGTGCACAGGTAATTGCAGGTGTTTGGGTTCTTGTACCACGAGGAATTCTCCTAATGCTGGTTGGACCCGGTGTTGGGATCGTTGGCCACGAGCACCACCTCTTCCTTCTCATGGGGTGAGGGGATGGAGGGAGGTGGTTGGCCGGGGCTTGCATGAAGATGGAGAAGGGTCTTTTTTGTTTTGATTTTTTTTGCTTTTGATATGTTAGATTAACTTAATGATCTGGTTGAGTTAATGGACTAATTAATGGAGGGTTATGGATGTAGGACATATAGGAATGAACATAGGCCGAGCTCTGAAGGGCCCAGACCCAACCTGTTTAAAAAATTCGGGCTTTGGGCCGGGCTTAGGTCCACATTTTTTTGTTTGGCTCAAACCCAGGCCTAATCCAATTCCTTTGGGTCAGGCTTGGGCTAGACCGACCCATCTCCACCCATTAAAGATTATTAACTTTGAGTCTTTTATTTCAAGTTAATCTCAACTCAAGTTACATAAGCCTAAATTGTTTAAAACACATGCCATTATACTTGTGAAACATTTAAAATTCAATTCTACCAAATCTGAGGAGTTCTCATCTACACATGCACTCAATGTTAGATACTATGAATGTCTGTCAAGTATAGAAATTGAAAGAGTGAAACAAACTTACATAGTTAACAACAACATGTGCACCATGCCCTATATTGGGTAAATGTTCAATAATAGAAAATGTTCTTATTGAAAAAAAATAAATACTAACAAATTAAAGAATAAACCAAAGGTTAATTACAAAAAAATAATTCTAAATTGAAATACAATGATCATCAACTCATATGTCTCACGTCTGACTTTCTTGTTTTATAAACATTGTATGAAGTCTTGATATACGAAAAGTGTGCACATGAAATAGGTGGGAGTTTTTATGTGTGTAGGATGTGGGAAAGGGTTTGGGCCTTCTTCGGGTCGGGTCCTTGGACCGGATAGGGCTGGGCTGAGCCAAGCTCGAGCCCAACCCCAATAAATTTGGGCCTAAATATTGGGCCCAGTCCCGGCCGACTGTTCATTTGGGCCTGGGCACGGGTCGAGCTTTTTGGGCTGGGGGCTTCGGGCTGGGTCGGGCCAGCCCAGCCCAATGCTCATCCCTAAGGACAGAGCACTTATTTAGGAGGTGCAATTTGTGATTACGCAAGGTTTTAGGTGTAATTAAGAAATTACTCAGGATTACAGGGGTAAATATCCCTTATATCAATATTTAATAGTTAGTAAGTATTAATAATCCAGTGATACAAAATACAGATCATGACATACTTTAATTGGTATTGATTTTATTTGTTCGGGTAGAAAGTTTAGTTCAAATCTATTTTAAATCATTTTCTTTCTTTCAAATTTATGATTATTATACATGAATTTTCCTGATGTAAAAACGCAATCAAGAAAGCTTCATAAGTGAGTATATAACCCGCAAAAGAGTGAAAAAAATCCAACCAATCCTTTGCAAGATGGAAAGAGCCACTGGCCCATCCTTTCAAATTATGTCATTCTTAATGGCTCGTTTTGTTTGATTTTTGATATAGTTTAGCATTTTGTTTATATAGAGAGACATAACATAATACTAATGTGCTAAATATATCTCATTTACGTATATAAGTTGCTAACGAATTTCAACATTTTCTTTGCGATACCTCTCAGCTGTCATGAGCCTCAGTATTGACAACAAAATATAATGTGCATTGATACGTTAGATACACATTACTCTTGCATATGAGTGTAAATTTGTATGTTATTTGCTGTTCAAAGAGCTACGATGATCTTACTTTCTGAGAAATCGACTTTTTGGAATTATTTTTGAGATTTCCGCCGATATCGTCGATATATCTTTTCAAGCTGACTGATATATTACCGATATTGATATCTTGAACCTTGATCGTGGTTGACTTCTAAGCGGTCAACTGTACCATCACGCCGATCATTCTATTACATCGATCGAGATCGTTCATCCTTGCCAACTAACTGGATGCTTACGTCGACCATTGACCATTGTGTAAGTTCATTTTAAGATGTTTTCATCTTTACGATTCTTCTAATTTTATGCGTCATTATTCATGCCAAACAATTCCTTATTTCGAGATAAAGTCTCCTTATTCTTGTTGTAACTAAGGAGCAGTAATGTGCTTACTATTTTTTTGAAGAACTAGCGAGTTAGGGAAAAGAAAGAAAGTACTATATTGCTTGGTGCTAATATTTTTGTATGCTGGTAAATGTCCATTCTATAGATTTTTGAGCAAAAAATCAACAGGGGAATGAAGAACCAGACACACACATGCACTCCCGCTCAAGCTTCGGAGAGTCAATTCAGATCATAATAATGCGAGAATATCTGAATTTCTATTGATTGTTTCACGTTCCAACATGGTGTTAAAGGGAGGGAGAAGGAAAAGTGGAATCGATGCGAGATATGGAACGAGAACTGTTCCGAGAACGGAGAAAATCGAGGATAAAAGAGGAAATCTCAAAATTTCTTATCCATACTCCCCCAACAAGTGTGGATTGTTGGACAGGATTAGGCAGATGGAATCCGTCGCATCAATGAAGCGCGGCTCATTTAGTGAAAGTAATGTAATTAGTGGCAGAGACAAGAAGGGAGTAGTAAACCGGACAAAGGGGGTGCTGTGATCCAGTGTTGTGTGACACTCATGGGGTGGTGATGATGTCTGCAGCTAAAGGGCATGACACACTGCTTAAGTTAAGCTCATGAATCGCGCGCATCCACGGGGGCCCGGCTGCGGGTGACATGAGTGAGGCTCAATCATTTCTCCACTTCGGACACATCACACATGGCTTAGGCCTACTTCTTCTTCTTTCTGAGTATACATCATTATCACACATGCGACACATATCATACGTGGTGACATGTGGGTTTTTACACCATAACCCCTAAAATCTTGTCCAAATGTACAACATGATCCCTGTAGTTTTACTCTATTCAAACAAAGGATGTGGTGTATGTGTGATTACAATGATTATAGGGGTTGTGGGGTAACCAAACAAGATGGTAGGAGATCATTTTATAAAAAAATCCTTTCTAGAATTCTATTTGGAATTTGTGGGTATAGATAAAAGTTGAGGAATGCTACCTCCCACTCCATCTCTCAAGTTGATCTTTGGTTTGGTTCAGCTTGAACCCAATTCGAGTAAAGCTGCCAAAAGACAATTTTGTCTTTTTTTTGTTTTTTCGTATAAAGATTTAGTTTTTCGATGCGACGGTAATGGATAAAGCCATAAGTTAGATGGAAATGTAGACTAATTAGTGTATTAGAGTAAATATCACTAGTGATGGCCAATTCTCTTCTATCCGACCTTGTTATCGTACATCGTGGGGTTATTTTTCACCTAAATGATCGACTTTAGATGCCCTTTGGACCAAACAATCTTCGATGAATTATTCAGGTAAATCACAATCTCGAGAGTCAAAGAGCGAGAACCTAGCAACATGAGCGAAAACGAAGAGCAAATGTCAGAGTCCGAACATACCGAGGTCAGAGACTTCGTCAGAACTAAAATCAAGGTAATACCTTATCAGGGACTTCGAGTCGCTTCTTCCTTGCTCTCAAGAGGCTTCGGGAGGCTTTGGTCTACCTTCACATCCTTTTCCTCCCCATAAAAACTAAGCTGACTCAGTGCAACACTCATAAACATAATCCCACATGATAAACTCACAAAGTGTGATGGCATGATATAAGAAGGAAGAAGTAAGTGTCCAATTTGGATCTAAACTCAATAAATTGTTAAAGCCAGTTTTCCTCGATAACAATCCGGATCTAAGCCCGGGGCATTTTGTGTACCTGCAGGCTTAATACTATAATTAACAACATGCGATTCTTTGACATGATGAAAAGATGCTAG
The DNA here is from genome assembly GCA_037367405.1 of Ottelia alismoides. Classification (NCBI taxonomy): domain Eukaryota; kingdom Viridiplantae; phylum Streptophyta; class Magnoliopsida; order Alismatales; family Hydrocharitaceae; genus Ottelia; species Ottelia alismoides. Next base: position 456,733 of record JAZKJV010000173.1, read on the forward strand.
ATTGCCTAACCTCCTTTCCGGATGCAAAATATATGGACACATGGGAAGACAAACCCAGCTCGCTGCTTCAGTTCCCCAAGGTTCGTTTGGTTGCAAGGTTGGGCAGGGTTGGGTTGGGGTACCCCTGTGAATAGTAAACTGTGAGGAGGATTGGGATGTTTGGAAGTAGGGGTACCCCGGGTTGGGCCAACCCAACCCTGCCCAACCCTGCAACCAAACGGAATGAGACGCCGTCTCACAGGTTATTTTGTCGACAAAACAACATTCCTCATATCTCATGAAAAAAATTGAACTCAAACGATCTACTAATAATTGCTGATACCTAATGACGCATCTGGATGAAAAGCACACATGTTTATGGTTGATCATCATATTATCAATAAAACACATGTATCAAATCAAAGGTTACACTTTCTAATAATTAGTATTCACACACAAGGAAGTGCAGATGAAATGGCGTGGTTTTTGTACATCTGGAGAACCTAAGCACAAACACAGCGTGGGGGGGGGGGGGACAAAACACCCTCGTGCCCCTCCCGCTTCTGAAGGAAAAATATAAATAAAAGAAACCAATCAATGCACACAAATCATGGGGAGGAATCTGTCTAAGTGATAGCCCCACTAGATCCTCAAGAGAGAAAAAAATATCCAAGAGGATGGTCAGAACATGGAGACCTGCTTGCTATCTAGAATGCTGTCAGGGATTGGATTAGATGATCTGTGCCCTTGATACTAGATCCAAATGTCTTCTTCCGTATATGAGTTGCATTCGTCTCGCTACGAGTTGCGCAAGGACCTGCATTTGCTACTCAACATTAGCTTGATGGAAACTTGATAACTAAGGACTATCTGTAGCAGTTAAGAAGATACGATATAACCTTGCGCCCGGGGCTTGTAAACCATTCACAGGTCCTTTTGATGCACTTAATCTATGCGCCTTTATGGCTTGCTCTTTCTCAGCCCTTAATGCAGTAATTTCCTTTTCCATGGCAGAAACTTCTCTGCGCATCTTCTTGGCCTCGACCTCCATAGCTTTGTTTAATGTATCGACTTTCTTGGCTAACATCTGCAAGCAGAGCAATCTCCAATAATAAATTTAAAATGGGTGGGATCGGAGAGCAACTAGGAAGGAATAAATGTAAAGTAGAAACCTCGATGGCATCATCCTTGTCCTTGAGACTTTGATCCTTCTCATAGCATGCCTTTTTTAATGTTATAACCTCCTTTTGCAGAATATCATATAACATTCCAGATACGAAATCTTCAGATTCTATTTTGCCATTGTCAGTAGATTTTTGGTCTGGACTTTCACTGCAAGTAGTTGCTTCACCGTCTTTTAAGACCTCAATGCTTTTCTCTGGCGTGTCATCATTTCTTAAGCTGTGCAAGTAAACCATATTCCTATCCAGTGATCTGCTTCCACTATCAAGAGACCGCGAAGAACCTTTTGCATGCTTCAGTACCATGCTGACACTGGTGGGTGATCCTGATCGAAGAGCTGATGTTCTCTTTGATGAAAGAGAGCCGGAAGGGAGCCTTAACATACTGTCAGACCCACCTATGGACTGGCGACGTATAGGCCCATTGCTTGCGTTTCCAGCGGGAACACGACTTGGGGTACTTGGGGAACTTCTAAGAGCATCTTCTAGAACTTTAAGTCTTAACTGGTATCTTTCCTGCAGACAGAAAGATCATCACTCTGATTTGATTAAAGTACATAACAAAAAAAAAGCAGACCTCTTCTTACTTTTAGCTGAGCCTCAGATTTTGCCGCACGCTCTGTAACTGCCAATTTGTCACGAAGCTGTTGCATTTCTCCCTGAGAACAACAAATAAGCAGGTGTGAGCAACCACACAGAACAGGAGAAAATGGTCTGAAGCATGAAAGAATGTCTAAGCTGGCCTGCAGAAATCGTCTTTCTTCAAGCCATTGCTTTACAGGCATCACTTTGTCATTTGCATCCTTCCACTCGTTTGCAACAACAACAGCTACCCTGTTTGCCGTGACCTTTGCACGGGCCAACTCTCTGTCAAGGGTTTTCTTCTCTTCCTAAATAACGCAGAAACATTAAGGGTTGTTACTATGTTCCAGTAATTCACCTTCAGTTATAGATGCAAAGGTAACACATACATTCATTTCCTGCATTTTTCTCTGGTAATCACGGACAGCATTTGCAGCAGCACCACCAGCTAGAACAGCTTCCTCGAGCTCACGGACTGTCTGACTTAATTTCTCTACCTCAGCCACTTTTTGTCTATGCATTTTGTCAAGAATTTTGTTCTCCTCCTATTGGAAGATGGCCACAGTCAGGAAAACTATTGACAATATTGATATGATAGAAGTTGACGACTTAAACATGGGATAAAACTGTAATAACAAAACACACACTTGGCATATCTCAATCTGCTTCATCAGCTCTTGATTCTTGTTTTGGAGATCATCGACAAGGGAAGCCTTCACCAGAGCCATTTGAACTGTCCTCTCTGCTTCAAGTAAGGCAGCTTCTTTTGATTTGGTAAGACGGTCCAATGCCCTGTTATCATCCTGCAACTTTGCAGCCTGAAACAAATGGAAATCCACTTTCCGCACTAAAGATGAGTAGCTCAATTATAACCATATCCCAAGTCAGACATGTTAAGAATGCAATAGGGGTATTGCAATCACCTACTCAGGTTACATGTAACAATGATATTACGAACACCAATGAATTTGATTATCTAAAAAACAAGTTGTATGCTTGAACCTTTTACTTTACTTGTAGGTAGTAATGAAAACAGAAACCCAACTTGATTGTTGCATACATTTGTATGAACCAGCTATTTACTGAATAAGAAGAATATGTATGGTTATGTGAACACATATGGCTATCTTTTTGAACTTCAGCAGGGGACTCAAACCTGATTAGAGGATTCTTCATGGACGAGCGTTCGAAACATTGCACCCTTTAAAACAAGTTTAAATTACAGAAACCCAATTTTCTTAGATGCCTTTTGGAATAGATAAGCAGCACTCAAGCCATCAATTGTCACAATATTGTCCTCAATAAGGTGTTCGCACCACTAACGCGTAACATATTTGTTGGAAAAGAAAAGAGCTCACCCATGTGTTTAGTACCACATGGGGGAGCGGTCACTATTGGGTCTGTCCGTGGGGCTATATAAGGAGCCCCACACCCCCTATACTCATTGAGAACTTCAATAGAAGAAACGCCCAATTTAGGGGCTTCTCCCGTGATTTCATCCCGCTCCTCTCGGAGTAGGGTTCCACGTTAAAATCCCGCGTTCTTCATATGTTTTATTCTTGTTCCATGTTTTTGCTTCCGCTTCATATTTTCTACATGGTATCAGAGCGGGTTCGATTCTAGTGGATTTGTTCTTGAAAGTTTTATCTTCATATTATGTTCGAGATTCGATTGTTTCTTCGAATTTGTTATAAGTTCTCGGGTTTCTATGTTGAAACCTTGAATCTGGGCAAGATCTTCTCTGTTGCGATTATACAACAGTGATCCGGTGACCATGCAGGCACGACAGAGACAGTCCGGTGACCTTTCAGGCACGACAGAGATACGTTCCGGTGACCTGATATATCCGTCAGCAAGCGGGTTTGTCTACCAGTTGCGGATACATACGTTTATTGTGGTGATTTCAATTGAAGATGTAATGATGTATATTTTTCTTTAATTTTGCAAGTTGCAGCTGTCCCAGCTACCAACTTGAGGGGGAGTGTTGGAAAAGAAAAGAGCTCACCCATGTGTTTAGTACCACATGGGGGAGCGGTCACTATTGGGTCTGTCCGTGGGGCTATATAAGGAGCCCCACACCCCCTATACTCATTGAGAACTTCAATAGAAGAAACACCCAATTTAGGGGCTTCTCCCGTGATTTCATCCCGCTCCTCTCGGAGTAGGGTTCCACGTTAAAATCCCGCGTTCTTCATATGTTTTATTCTTGTTCCATGTTTTTGCTTCCGCTTCATATTTTCTACAATATTTGCCCGTCTATAACATGGCTATATTATCAATCACATCATGGCTATCTTTATTATGGATCCAGGATGATATTCTCAGTTTGGGATGGATTATATAACTTTTGAAATATTTTTTAAATATCAGAACAGTTTTTAATAAATAAATGAAAGTTGAAGATATTATAATTAGGAACACATTGCATTACTTCAATGTTCTCCATAGTTGTCACTGCCTGCGGCTTGTGGTGGTTTCCCCATTATCATCAACCTCGGTTCGTGTGGACGGGTTTATGATAATAGCGAATTTAAGATGCACATTTTGACGTTTGAAGCAGAAGTGCAGAGAAACAGTCTTTTAATCTAGTTAAGGACAAATTGTTCTTGCTCAAAAATGCATGCACAAGCTAGTTTACTAGATTGCATGAATGACCTAGAGTTAAGTTCTGCATCCTTAATTTCAGTTTTTTACATGGAAGAAAATGAGAGATCTGCACATAACTAAACAGATGCTTGAGAAAAGTGAGCATCATATACAAGTAGTAAGCAAAAGAACCACCATAGAAGCGACCTTTCTGGTCCATAAAGTAAATGGTACTTTATATGCCGTACAGAATTTTATACCTCAAGACGTGCAAGTTTTAGCTCCGCTTCTAGTGGGGTTATAATAGCCTCAATGGGCGGCATTTCATCATCCTTCTGAGCAGCATGCACCCTTCTAAGTGTGGCTTCAGCAGCAAACTGTGCTGCCAAAGCTGCCTTCTTTTCATCAATAACTTTCTTAAGTTCAAGATTCTGCAAAATTTTTAGAGATATGCAATCATCAGGATGACTCACAAACTTGTTCCATTAATCTAAACAAAATCAAACAAACAAAAGAGAAAAATGTGAATACCCTGCTCTCCAGAAGAGCTTCAGTGGCCTTTAATTTACCATCTACCTTTTTCAGTTCATCTGTAAGCTGGAAACAAAATTACAATAATAATCAACAGTACTTCTTTCAAATAGATGGACTGCTTTCTTCGGCTCTTAAGTAAATACGGGGCTAAGGTCACCAAAAGTACAATCCACCAAGTTTAGTCTCTGCTGTACGACTTATTACCCAACTGAGGAGATGTCAGAAAGATAATATTCGGAAATATTCAAGAGCACTACTAAATTTTATACTTTGTGCTAAACAATTGTAGATAGACAAATGACTAAAACAAAGTTTAAGCATGCTGATTGGTATGTGCAACTCTAAGCAAAATATATTGAAGAAACACTAATTCTGAGCTTACTTCTTCAACAGCCTTTTCTTTAAGACGTTCAGAATACTTAAGCGCCTTGATCTCAGCTTGGGCCTCCCCCAATTCCCTATCCTTGTCTGCAACCGAAAAAGACAAGGAAAAGTGTATATATACTCATCCTAAAGTGGTTAAGAGACACCGTAATCCATCACAATTTAAATCCTGTATCTCTGTTAATATAATGCTGTTGGTTCTCGAGTCCCAGACTAAATATAGGGTCATATAAGTACTTCAAATATTCGCACTACCTTCCTGAATAAAAAAGTAGCTCAAAGAATTTCTCCTTAGAAAGCCATCTCAGGAAAACAATTCCCGGGAAGGAACTAAACAAGGGACGTTAACTTAACACCCATTTGAAGGGCATAATCGTCCATGCAGACAACGCCAGTGGCTAATTTCCAAAAAAACGAGAACAGGGAAAACCTGAGAGTGGGAGGGGAAAGAGAGAGAGAGACGGGGAGTTAAAAAATAGGAAAGACGTACTTTTTTCCGTTAATACCCAATAACACCGTAACTTAACCCCAAAATCACCATATTTAGCACCATCCCCATAAAAAAACACACGAAGCTCAACGACCCACCCTCTTCTCTCTGCACTGAAACCCAAAAATCCCAGCAAAAGGGCACCGCCGAAACCATAAAACTCACACCTTTCCACTTCTCCCATCAACACCGCTCCCCAAAAAAACCACAATGCGGACCTCCAAGACAGGAAAGATCCACCTTTTAGCAACCTGGAAGCCTCAAAAGCCTCACCTCTGACCTCGTTCTCCAGCCTATTGAGTTCGACCTTGACCGGATCGGATCCATGCAGGAGGTTGATCAGCTCGTCGAGCTCCGCCCTCGCCACTGGGGGCTTCTTCCGCGCCTTGAACGACGCCGACGGCGTCAGGAGCCCGCCCCTCCCGACGGCAGCGTCAGGCAGGTCCCCGCCGCCGCAGATCTGCGGATCGGTCATGGATCTGCTCGGATCTGGAGATCCCAAGGGCTGATCCAGGCGCAAGTGCGGCGGAAATGGGCAGATTACGGCGGGGGAGGCGAGGTCGTTGTAGAGAGAGAAAGAGTGAGGGGAGATAGTGCTGGGTTTGGGCGGGGGGGTTTAGAGAGAGAGAGAGAGAGAGAGGAGGGAGGGGGGGCTTTAAATGGGAAAGAGACAGAGGGGACTACCGGACAGTGCGGCACTGACACTGAGGAGGAAGAGGAGGACTCTAATTTGGAGAGGAGAGGAGAGATGGAACCAAAGAGAGGAGGAGAGAGGGGAGAGTGGAGCTTTGGATTAATGTGCAAGCCTTTGCACAGCATGATCCCTATAGGCTCCTTTTTTATTCATTTTTAAGGATGGCAATTGTGTTAGGAAAGAGATTCGATTAACATTGGTTCGATGGGATGGGGTGGGTTGGAGTAACATCCTGTGAATAGTAACTGTTTGGATAGTTATAAGAGTTGGAGATGGTTGAAATAAGGAATGCGATGAGATGTCACAAATGTTTGTGATGGAATTCTAACTCAGAAATGTAAGGGGTAAATTGGGTTACCCTAATCCGGTAACCAAACGAACCCCACGTGAATCCATTAAAGTGGAAAATATTTTAAAACTGAGATCAAATGTCTGGCACGTCAATCCTTTTTGCTGTAATTTTCTCCAAACTAGTTGGAATCACAAAAGAGGGTCTTCTAGTCGTATAAGGATTTGATAAGGGGGTATTGGGGAGCTTCCTTGAACTTGACTATTCGACACAAGTTCGAAGTCAACTGGCATGGATTGGGATGGGGATTTGAAGCCCTATGTCAAATAGCGGGTAATATGAGAAAATTGCTACTATTCTTGCAGAATAGATTGGATTCTCTCGTCTTGGAAAGTTTAACCTAAACTTCTGACTGGATATGAGAAAGCCTATAAAACAACCATCTATTACCGTTTCTTCATAATGTATTGACATCTTCTCATGGCTGGCCTCTCTGCTTTGCTTCAAGTTCAATGTCCCTCTATGTGTGGTTTCTTGTTTGTCTATCATTCTTTCAATGGTGGGATAACACATATAATGGTTCCGTAATGTGCATGCTATATTGGTCACATGAGACCTAATGGAGATCGCCGGATGTAGTCACAATGGTTAGAATGCTCACAATAGCTCGTGTTGTAAACCCACTTACATTTACTTATTGCAAATACTCAACAAAACAAAGTGAAATTTCTCTTCATCAATCCACTTGAACGATTAGACGATTAACTTGGGTTTCTCTAAAATTGATTGTAATGTATATGCATGGTCGACTTTATCGATGCAATTGTAATCCTAGCCCCTAACCAATTTTTACATGTTTGGACTTTATTGATAATTTTATATAATATTACAACCCTAGATCCACAATATTTAAGTTGTCTCTGAGAAATGCTTATTGCCAACATTGACACACGACTCTTACCACTCTTAAATTGCTTAAAATTATGTTGTTGTAGCAGATGATAAGAACGTGTAATCAAAACCACTCAAAAATATCTAAAAATAAGCGATCAATGTATTTATCTTACTTGAGCAAGTCCCGATGTCGATCTCAGGGAGGCAAAACGTGGACTTAGTCTCACTTCAGTCGAATTAGTGATTAATCTTTCAAAATGATATTTTTTAAATTTCTCCATTTTGCAAATTTTTTATTATCTTTTGAAAGAAAATGAAAGTAAAATGCAAATATGTGACTTTGAAAAATAAATGATTTAAGAAAATTTATGCCCTTTTGCAATAATTATTTATTGTCAAATTAAGCTTGAAAATTCAATCACATATTTTGCCTCAAAATATAATGCACGAAGAATGCATAACATACTTTTATGAATTTTTTTAATGCAAGATAGATGAAATATGCAATGAGGAATATTATTGATCATTTTTATTTTTTAGGATGAAAATGCAATATTTTACAAAATTAAAAAAACATGGTCTGCAAAAGATGATGAAATGAAGTTCCTCTATTTTTTTTTGAATTTTTTGGAATAAATATGAATTAATTAAAAATGCAAGAGTGCAAATGTACTGTTATGCAATAGATGAATTTCTAAAATCATTGAATGATCTCAGAAAAATCTTAGAAAATCACTGTTGATATATCAATTAATAACACATACAAGGCTATTTTTATTTTCATGAGATATGACAATATGTTCCAATTAAAAATCAAATATACAAAACAAAAATTAGATTAATATCCAAAGAAATCCAATGAATGATATGTCAAGAAATTTTCTCATTTAATTATCTTCAAAATGATTGTTTTTGTGAAATTTTCTGAGACACATATAATTTTAAAATGAAAAATTAGACTCAGATAGGTTACACTTCAAAATTCATAATTGACACAATACATGTTTAATAAATGCCTGCAACATGCTCGAAGAAAGGGAGTAAAATTATCTACACAATGATCATAGATTATAATTTTTAGATAAATAATGTGCAAAATAAATAAAATACTCTAGGGTATAACTGTAAATCAAACGACCAAGGTGCAAGAAAACTGAACTCTTCAAGGACCTTTCTATAGTTTATTCCTTCTCTCCCATTCTTGTAAATAGCTGAACCTGGTCGCCCTTGTATGAAATTTGCTCAAGAGAGGGACATTAATATAATTCTAGAGAATAGGCGGGGGACTGCCTACAAATTACCAACCACATGATTAATCTGGTCAGTCTGTTCATCTAACGATAAAGGTAGGTGGAGGAGGGGGTTGGGGGTGTAAACGAATTGAACATGAACGAACCTATTTTTAGGTTCAATTCTTTTATTTAATCAAGTATAAACTTGTGTTCAGGTTGGGTTCATTTATTTTCGAACCAAATCTGAATCGAACATCTTTTTAATCAAATCAAACCTAAGCCGATATTTAGCTTGAGATTTCTCTAATAAGAGGGATTGAAAAGAAAATAAATGGAAATATATATATGTATGTCTATAATTAGAATAAATATTCATTCATTTTTTTCGTAATCTAACTCTTCTTAATCTTTTCAATAAATTACATTAATAAGGACTCATCTCTTTGAAAAAGTATAATTATAATATATTTTTATGTTTGTTCAGATGATGCCTATAAATAATGTGGAGATATGTGATAAGTTAGGTTTATACTCGTTCTGTTGATATGAGGATAACAAAGGAAAAAGTACTAGACACATAGATGATGGATGTTGCAACCACGATGTGAATGTTTCTTTTGGGATGTTTTATACCGAGATAAAACATCCTTATCCCATAAATATTCAGTTATCTCCAGACAAAGTTCACTTATTCTATAACAAAATCCATTTATCTCAAAATAAGGTCTATTTATGCGTATAAGGATTTGTAAATATGTATATAGATATGTGTGTGTTTATCGAGTTTTAACGAATCGAGCCTGAGCAAGCTTATGCTTTTCAGGTTCGATCGTTTATTTAATCGAGCCTAAACTTGTGTTCATGTTCTGTTCGTTTATTTCCAAGCTGAATCTGAATCGAATTTTTAGCGAGCCGAAATTGAGCGAATATCAAACTTATAATTTTCGGATCGGTTGCTAACACAGTGGTCCTTATGAGACATGTGTCCTCTCTTGCTACATCAATGAAGATGGGATTCAAATATTGAAGATTAAGCAGGAGCGAGCAGTGGAGATGGAGCCCTAATCACGATCCAATGGTGTATAACTCTCATCCTTCTACAATGGTGATGCGTTTGTGATGGAGATTAATGATCTAAGTTGAAGTCTGAACTAGCGGTGAGGATGGAGGGTTGGAATCAGATTAGACGACAACTGCTTGTCTTCTCAATCTCCTCTATCTTCATCCTTTGGTTGTTGGGGTGTCTTCTACGATCAAAAGCAGGGACGAAGTCATGAATTTCTCCTTGGATGGCTAATTGCTGAGACATTATCTGTCTAATTTGTTGTCATTATATGTCATTTTAGTTGTTAATATTTATTGATTTTTTTACATACATAATATAAGATAAATTATTCTAACATATTTTTTTATTAATATTTATAAGGAAATTTTACAAAAATATACATGTAAAGTTACGATTTTACATTAATATACCTCTAAAAATAGTATAATTTAAAAATATCCTTACACAATTCTTCATTTTAAAAATACATGTCCATTAACGTGATGTTAATTAATATAATCAAAATTAATATTTCTAAATAAGTAATATTATATGATACTTTGTGTGTAGGGATACAGATAGATGTAGATATATTAGTATCCAATGTCCTACTGAATCATTTTTATACCTAATATTGACATTCATATCCATATCTAAATTAGATATGGAAAACGATGTCAATTTAATAACCTTAGACATCTGTATCTATGTTTATTCTTCAATTTAATATATAGTTGTAAAACTTGTAACTTTATGTTATACGGGTTTCTAGCCATTCTCATTATATGTGATATAACTTCTATTGAAATAAACACGTTTAGTATATTTTGTAGTGATAGTGAATTCAATAAATAAATAAATGAATGTATAAATCATTTATGTTGTTATTTTTATTTAGCTCATAATATATTCATAATCATTTTCTCGGTCAAGATCTCTATCTGCATAAGTATTAAATTAAATGAATAAAGATATGGTAAACAAGTATACAACTGGGTTGATATAGATATAGATTTAGGTGTTATCATATCCTCACTCATTTTAAAATTCAGATATTCATACAAAATGGATATCTTACAATATAAAAAACTTAAAAAATTATCCTTAAATATAAATATAGATAAGGAAACACGCAATCTTAATTCAAATAGAAATACTAAAGAAACATATACAAATTATCTTAATGATACTAAATGCATCTAATACTTAAATAAGATAAATATTGTAATAAAATGGAAAGTAATGCCCGAATAAGAAAAAATACAAAAATTGCACTACAATGAAAAATTAAAAAAAGTATATTCCTACATCAGATAACCTTTAGAACAAATAATTATATAGCATAAAAATATATTTTCTTCATGTGTTTGGAAATAATGATTTCAAAGTACAAAATACTATGGGTAATCATATAATATATTTTATATATCAACACACACTAATGTATGTCTATACAATAAACATATGTATTAGTAATATGGATATCCATATATGTAAAAAGTATTCGTATCTACCCTAAAAACCAGCTGTATCTATTCTCAGAATTACGAAAAAAATAAAAAATCCTTATTTGAATCATATCCACCCAAATTAGAATAACATATATGCATCCTCTTAAATACAAATAAGATAGTGAATGGATACATATGTATCTGTATCGGATTGCATCTTTTAGTTTGATAACATGTATAACCTTATCCGTAACCCGACAATTTACATCCTTATTTTGGTATCTTACAAATGTAGTTACCCCGGGATGCACTCAGATACAAACATATTTGTATCCCTATTTTGGTATTTTAAGTGGATATGAATACAAATTTTTTATTTTGGCAGATACAGATACAACTATGGATGTGGCTTTTATTTTGTTGCGGATTAAGAATACTGATATTGTTTTAATTTTTTTAGGACGTGGATACAAATATGATTACATAAAACGGGAGGGGGATTAGGTATTGTAACAGAAGGATGGGATCTGGTGGGCTTAGGGTAATCTAATGGAGAGGAAGATGGTGAATACATGTATGATTGGGGTGGGGGTTGAGTGAATTGAAGGGTGCATTGAGATGGAGCTGACAAGGTGTGGGCGAGCTAATGAAATGAAAACACGTAGGATTCTTTGATCATGAATGTTGACCATGCCAAAAAAGAAAATAAGCAAAAAATGGAAGAGGGACTCAAGTGCAATTTTGATCAAAAGAAAATCTTTAGGGCCTGTTTGGTTGGTGGGTTGGGTTGGGATACACTGGTGTACCCCTCCTTCCAACCATCCCAATCCTCCTCACAGTTTACTATTCACAGAAGTAACCCAATCCAATCCAACCCAGCAACCAAACAGGCCCTTAGTCTCACGCAGATTTACAAAGTTCATGACTTAAATACAAATAAACTCAACTATGCAAAATATGATTTTTTGGTGACATTTATAATTATAAAAATATCATTTAATGCTGTATATTTTTCTTTAATTTTCAAAAAATGATAGATGCATACAAAAACCAAGTATGATGCTTAATAAATGAAAGATGAATTCATTTTTTTGAATTTTTATGAAATAAGAATAATTAGAAATAAATTAGAAAAGTCAGGTAGATACAAATGAATGGGTTAGTATACAGAAAGATAGAAATAATCTTTTCCTCTACTTTTCTAATTTTTTTTAGATTTTTATTTTTATGCAATTAGTAAAATTACAAAACTAAAGAAAGAAAAAATAAACAGAAAGATTTAAATATATTCATAAAATAATGAGGCGAATTTAGTTGATTTTGTACACTGCATAATTAGGTCTTAAAATCCAATTTTCATAAATGATCTTTGATTCCTTTGAATTTATTCTAATTTTGTAGAGAATTAAAGATGCTTTAACTTAAAGAAGAGTAGAATGAAATCATACATTATACGAGAAAGTTATGCAACTTTACGACTTTTTGTCCTTGCATTTTATGGTTCAGGTTTTTATGCAATTTTTATTGTTTAGTATTTTTTGGATTTTGCATTGAACGAGATCAATAATATGTACACAATGAAGTTAGTTTCAAGTCATTTGGAGTTAGTATGAACTTATTAAGAATGTCAGGAAGGTGTACCATATGTACAAATAATTGAATATCTCTTTTAACTACACATTCTTATAATTTTATTTGATTTTCTCTTGATTTCCAAGATGACTTAGCTTTCTAAATTAAGCCATATTTCTTGCATGATTTATAATTTTATCAATTTATGTGGATTTTTTGTATTTTTATCAGAAACTTAGGATTAAATTTGAATATAAAAGAGGTGAATCACAAGTTCGTTGTGCGGTCCATATTTTTTTGAAAGAAAACTAATAAAGTTTAAAAAGAGGGCACAAAAACATCATTGGAATACATATATTTCCCTCTCTGTCTGAGAAAGTAACCTAAGCCACAATTAACTTAATTTTATCATTTAAGAAAAAAGTAAATTAATCAACACATTTGATACGGCACCTCATTTCCCTTAGTCATCCATCACCCTTAACTCGAGCGTGAACCTAAGGCCTGACCCTACTCTTCATGAAGCCCATTCCCATGCCTATCCCGATAACTCCATAAAAACTTCTTATGAATCATTTCTCAGAAATGAGATAAATGTGCATCTAAGAATAAGTCTGAGGAGAAGATTTAGGTTGGAAAATTGACATCGAAGAATAAGTCAGGGGTTAGATTGCCGTATAAACATCATGACCCTCGAAAGATTTTGCATTCTATCGACCACTAACATTTACTCAGAAAAGGAGGTTAAGGTCTCTCTGATTTCTGGCTCATTTTTTATGATATCACTAATGTGAAAGTGAATCCCATGCCCTCTTTCTGTGTGGAAACTCTTTTCTTCTGCTTTGTCAACTTACTCAAAGATCTTGTTTGCAAGCTTTGGGGAACGTAATCTAGCACTCATAAAAAAGGGTGGGTAAGGTCTCTTCAATTTCCTTTATATGATTACTTTCCGGTACCATTGGGAATATCATCGATGGTATTCCAATACCCTTTAGAAATAGTTATGTTCTTATTTCTCCTTTGTCAACTCCTAGCTAGTCGTCTCTAAAAGAGCATCCTCGTATTGTTCTAGTAAATCATACAAAAAAGAAGTATTTGCTTGATTTTTGAAATAAAGCCTATATGAAACTCCCTACAGAATGACACCACTTGAATTTTGAGAACAATAGAGACATCCACATGGGGCGACTACTTCTTCATTTTTAATCTAGCCCATGGGATACTTGAAGATAACTGTTGATCAAAAGATTGTAGTAGAATAGGTATTATGACTCCTTGTCAATGCTTTCTTTTTTGGTTTGGAATGACGAATGCCCTAATGATCGAGACTTTTGTTATACATATCTAGAATGAGCCAATTCGATCAGATTTCAAGTAGTTTTTACCGACGATGTTCTTCTATACTCTTGAGATGAGCCTTGTCATGCCATACACATAAATTTCGTGTTGAACACCCTCATCAAAAAAGTTCAACATATAAAAAATTAGTTTATCGGAAAATTCAATGTCTATTCATTGGTACAAGGTCTGAATGACATTGAAGAGGCATTCCATATGCCTGCTAAATATCTGAATATTTCAAACCACTAATACTCTTGTTAAGTACTCCTTTTTTACAATATGCCATGGATCCTTTTTTACCATTATAACTAGATGCACATAATCTTAAAAAAACAACATAATTTGAACTCCAGTTTTGAACTAATTGAACTTGTTCATTTTAGCAGGTTTGCTTTGAGTCTAACCATTAATAAACTATTATCAAACTATGCTCGATAAACAAGCCCTTGGTGAACCCTTTTACCATAAAGGTTATTACAAATTATAACATTCCAATATTTAAAATAAAATACAATAAAGTTTGCATTGTTAAGGTCCCTCGGTGCAATCTGGGATATGAACCATGACCATCTTGATATCATATATTTGTTGATATAAAGAGTTAGATCATAATGGCTGATGCACATGTGTAGATCTAAAGATTAGGTCGAGGACACATCTAATGTAGCAAAATGATATTCAAGAAGGATCTCCAGTTCGATAAGAGATGCCCTCGAAAGACTGATATCTGATTGCCACTATTGATGTGGGTTCTCTGCATGGAAGTAGGTTGATGGTTGACAAGGTCTATAAACCAAAAAACTGGTGTGCATACAAAGGAGTATGAGATATAAGATCTCTCATGGAATTATACATGTTCATAGTTCCTGTAAAACCCCGAAACCTGAACAGGGACTAAATTGCAAAAATTAATGAAGTCTGAGTTTAATTGCAAAATCTGTACTTATCCAGAGTTCAAAAAATTCAAATTAGGATTCCATCGTGTAGTGCTCGTCGAGATCTTTCCAACGAGTCCAAGAACGTCCAAATCCGATATCAGACGAGGAAGTTATGCCCAATTTACGACCGTAGGTCAGAAACTGGACCCGGATCCGAACCCGGATCCGTTTATCCGAACTCAGGTATAAAATAGGACTTGGTTTAGGTTAGGTCGACCAAAACCCTATTCCCCACCTCTCAGGCCGCCGGAGCTCCGTCCCGGAGTTCGCCGGAGCCGCCCGAGGTCGCCGGAGTGCCCGATCGTGAAACCAAAGGCACCTACGCGAAGAGCGCGTCGCGGGGGACTCGTTCCTCGCCTCCGCAAGGTACGATCTTCCTTCCTCTTGCTGCGAGCTCCACACGATTTTTCCTCCCCCTTATTGTACGATACTCCCTCCTCCTTGCTGTGGTTTTCACATGATATTTGATCACCTATCTTTCCCATTATAACCTCAGTTATAGTTTTTATCATTCCACACGAAGAGGGTCCTTTCATTCCTTAGCTTTTCCCAATTATTGAGAATTTTCCGGTTGGTATATATTGATTTCTTTTAGGCTCATTAGATCAGGGATGGGTTGTTTGGCATCGTGATTAATGGAAGAATGTTTGAACTGTACAGTATCATTTCAGGAATATAGCTATTAGTTCTGGCTATATCACATGCGAACCATGATGGTATATGCACATGGAGTTTTGCATCATCGGATCTTTGGATGATGTGCGATTGGAATTGATAAAGCAAAACAAAAAAAAAACGTGTTTACAAAACTAGGAAATGTCAGGACATTGGAATGCTGGTCAATAAAGGGCCACTTTCATCTCCATGGAAACAAGGATTGGCTCTGTTGCAGCAAGAGCTGAAGTAATCGTGCTTGGTTTGTAAGAAATAGAAATGGGAGTTGGGTCCCTTGCAATGGATGCCACAAAGAAACTGTAGGACTTGAGGGAAGAGCTAATGGGTAGTGGTGGTTGGACACCAGAGGAAAGACTTTGGAAGAAGGATCTGCTTCGAGTGTATTGGTTCAAGGTAATTGGCTTGACTGCTAATTTCGGCATGGGATGGAAGGAGGCCTAGACGATATATGGGATATATTAATGCTAGAGCTGTACCATATGGGTTTAGTCGTGCACTTGGAACAAGATTTTTTTTACTGGATGTTGTTATTGAAGTAGGAAAATTCATGAGCTTGTAACTAATGACTGTATAAGGTTGCCAAAAAGCAAATTTTTGAATGGGAACAATTCAGTTTCAGAACTCTTGACAGGTCGGATACAACAACAAGACTATTTGGTGAAGTGGATGGGTTAGTTCGGAGAGTGCAACATGACATGCATATTGACTTATTTTGCCAAATATCGATATTCCAATTTACAACACAGTTCTACTTGGGGATTTGGATCATACCAAAGTAGAAAAGAAAGACATTAACGTGGCGCACAAACCATTCATGACAAATATAGAGAGCAGGAATACGAGCAAACACAAGTCATTCCATGTACACATCCATATCAACTCTTGTATGCTGCCACATAAATCTACAAGTGTACGATCAACTGGCATAAAATCCTTTGATTTTGTTAAGAAACTTTGGCAACTTTTTGCTGAACTGTATATTGCTGCACTACTAATTTGTATCATTAAAATTTGGAGGGAGGATCGTTAATATGTTTTGCATTGGAAAAGGTTTCTGGCATGTCCAATTTATGTCAACATCGGGACTACTTAGTGGCTTAAATCGGTAAGAATATCCGAGGTTTCCTTTGGGGAAAAGAGTGTTATATGCTGAAATTTATGTCAACACCTTGCACTTACATCGACTCATTTTGGATTGGCCAGCGGATTCAGATGTTTCCTCTGTCTTGCAGTATTAGGCATGCCTCTATACCAGATAATTGTGGATCCTATCTATCCCTCACATCTTTATTCTGTGATTTGGGTACGTGCTTGATCCTTGTTTTATTTGGAAATCTAAGCGAAAGTTGATATCTATCTTATGTTGAGTTCTGCCAAATATCCAATATAAGAGACGAACATATTTTGGTATAATGGCATAATCAGACTATCATCAGATTACAATCAATGAAAGTTAGTCCACGGTAACACGGATGATCATAAAAGGCTAACGCTTGTTGATACATTGAAAGATTGACTTATGAAAAATATTTCTACTCGCACAGAATCTAAACTTCAAATTATTGAAGTAGGCAAAAATACATATTGCAGTTACTCTTACGGATATTGAGTAGTCCCTTATGATATTACGTGATTTTGTCGAATATTTAAATCCCTTTTTAATTGCTAGCATTGATCATGGTGGTGATTATCATTTTATGGAGGGGATATTTCATGGTGATCGGGTAGAGGAGAGTTGCCACAAGGGGAGAGGCATGGACCCTTGAGGCCCCGGGTGGAAGCCTAATTGACCGCGATCCCAACTGCTACTGTAGCTGCGATGGTTGGGGGACATGTTGCTTGGCACACCGAGGTGCTGATCTGACGGTGTTGGCCTCGGCACTTGCGAGCTTTAGCCCGGTGCTCGAGCGCGGGCCAAGTAGTCATGGTTGGTCGGCTAGTGTTTCGCTTGTCACTTAGAGTTAACACTCGTGTACGGGCCAATGTAGGCCACATTGGTCGGTATTCCGAGTGGGAGCGCTAAGAGGGGAGTTCCGGGAAATGTGGTTAATGAAGTTGGGAGTGAGATATCAATATCCTGTGTATAAGGAGGATTGGATTGTCGCGAGGATTCGCGGGTAGGGATCTAAATTTGTGAATCAGAAGTACAATTGTGAAGTTGAGCTAAGTGGACGTGTTGGGAACATAGTTAGGATGCACTGTACCCCACCGCATGCCTACGGAGGCACCCCAACCCTAAGGTATTCTTTTCGCCTTAGAGTCATAGTGTGAGGTCTCATCCAGACCAAGACCACATGCTATCCACGAAGCTTGGTTACTCATATCCATATCCAGATCCTGTAATAATAACAATGATAAAGATGTAATTCTTGTGAGACCAGTTACACAGTTGTTCTTTTGCACACATTTAAATTGTATCATGCTTGTTGTTGTATAGTTTTGTTTAAATCGTATTGGGCAACTTTGCTCATAACGTACCTACGTGTGGATCCGCAGGCCCTCAGCAGTAAACAGCTTGGAGTCACCCTTTTGTGCAGCATCACGCACTTGTTGTAGTACAGTTGTTGTTAGTTTTACTATCCTTCTTTACTTGTATCATTTCTGTTGAGCGACATGACATGTAATATGTATGTTGGGACACATCTTAAGATATGCATACATGTATATTTTGTGGACATGGAGGTACATTGCAAATTGTGGACATCTATATTTATGCTTACATGTAGTTTTTGTGGACATGAAAATGGATAATAGATTGTAATGGAATTGGTGTATAGAAATACACGTGCTTGTGAACAGGTTGAATGCATTGAAAAAAAAAATATTTCCTTTGCATGTTGCTTTTTCTCCTGCTTTTGTGAATGTCAAATATTCGAATGTGGAATTATGTACGTGGGTTGGTTTGCCGAGTACCCGGATCCTAGGGGCGTCACAGTTCCTAAATCGGAAGATAAGATGTCACTCATGAGATATTGAGTTACAAGGAATTCTATCAATGGTCACCTTATGTAAGGAACCTTATAATAGTTCAAGAACATTGATATATGATCTTGAAAAGCATATAATTGATATTGTCATCTAATGGTCGCTTGAGAAATTTATTGATGAACACTCGAAGGAGACAACCAGAATATGACACTGACCTTTGGTTTATTCATATACTTTCAATACGTAGGATGCGTGAGTATTGAGAATGCTCAAGGTCGGTATGATCGTAATAGATTATATACCATGATGCTTCCATTCCATGGGAATGATGAAACTGGATGAATTTTAGTGACTCCACTTAGAAGTCAAATGAATAAGAATTAATTGATCAGATCTAAATTCATATAACTATATTCTAACTACGAATAGGTAGAAACTGATTTGAAAGTATTTAGAATCAATTGGACAGTTAGTTCAATATCTGACTCGATAAGATAACTAAAAGTGATTTGAATCCCGACATTAGATATTATCTAATTATCAAGTCATTATATGTATCGTGTACAATCTCCCAGATATTATCTCCATGGAGTCACGAATGCAACACTCAAATCCTAATTGTTCTCGAAGTCGTAAACCGAGAAATTGATAATCAAGATAATAATTATTATCGCAGATATATAATATGAAAAAAATGTAAATTTGATCCACATATTTGGCATCTAATTAATATAGATATAGATTCATAATAATTAAAATTAATATAAATACAATTCTTATTTATTATTAAGACTTATGTGAATATGATTCACATAATACATTGATGTTAATGTGAATTAGATCACATTGTTCATTAAATAAATGTAGATTTATATTTCTTGGACTAATGAATTGGATTCATTAATTAGTGGGATGTTCAATAACTGTCCCAAGCAAATTGGTGATAATTGTCAAGAGAGGTAATTTCACATTTATCAAAGGCCACATCTAGTTAAATTGAATAAAAGGAAAAGAGCCTTGACCCTCTCCAATTATATATAGTCGTCCACCCTAGGATATAAAAGGAAGGCATAACCTCATTTTGCTTTCAATCAATTCCAATGTTATCTAGTCCTAATTCCAAGAGGAAAGAAATAGAGAGTGAAAACCACCCCTATAGTTCTCCACCCCACCACTGTGGCCATTCAAATATAGCACTTTACCTATCCATTGGCATGCCCAATTATGAGAGGAATTGTTATCTTTTCTGTACCTCATGTTTGAGAAGAATAAGTTGATTTTGTGGAAAAATTAGGAGCAAGGTGATCCATAAATATCATCTTTGGAATCATCTCTTAAGTTCACAAGAAGATAACGATCCATCGTCCTACTTGATGAAACGAGATTTCATCTACCATAAAGTAAAAAATTGAGCTAATTACCTTAAAAATACATTCATGCATGCATTAGTTTCAGCTTCTTATAATTTCATCCTGAAAATAAAATGCATAAATTACCACCCAAAAACCAATAAAAATATGCAAAGGAAAATTCCAAAAATAAATAAGGAAATAGGAAAACCATACAAAATAAAAATATATACATAAATACACAAATTTAAAATATTTATATTTATTTTTATACAAATCCAATTGAATTGATTTATTTTTGTATTAATTAAAAAATTATAGGAAAAATATAAAAAAACTACCATGCACCATTGGTAAATGAAATTAATTCATTTTTCCTGACATGTCCACATTCCTGATTTTATATCTAGAACTACGAACTTAAATTCACCATATTCACTTTTAGAGGTCACTACTTAGAGTACTCTAAATTTTAAGTATACTTTGAAATTTATGGGGGCTTATTTGTTAAAAGCCTATGCGAGAGCATTAAAGCTACTTGGTAGTGGGAATTTGAAATCATGTAGGCCTCCGGTAGCTACCGAAGCACTGAGCTTCCGGTAGTCGCCAACCATCGAGGTCAAGACCCATTGGTTCAGTCGAGTTCAACACTTCCAGGCATCCGTCCAATACATTTCAGTTGTAGTTTAGTAGTAGCATATTTGCAGCTCCAGGTAGTTATCCTCTATCATCTTCTTTTTCTTTAAATTTTTTAGTGTCAGAAACTATCATCAACCCTCTTTTCTTTCACTACAAAAAGATGTGATTGGCGTGCACATGGTAGCTTGTTCTGTGCACGCTAATCGCATGCCAAGTCACGCCCATACGCTGAGCGAGCACATGTGCTCACCTGACGTGTGTTCGCCCAATGGAGCGTTGATGGGCCAAATAATCGAGATGACTAAGGTAAATCAGATAACTAAGGTCGTTCTGACCTCAATCACTCGAAATCGGCTCAACAAGAAAATGAATATCAGACCACCGAATAAAAGAGATAAATCAATAAAATCCAAATATAGTGGTCCTGGCTATGAGATTAGCCTGGTGTAGCACCCAGGGTCGGACTCAGGGAGACGAGTTGGCCTCGTGGCCTACGAAGTAGTCTCAAAACAAAATAAAATAAAAATAAATATTTTTGGTGGTTTTTAATTATTTTTATATTTTTTTGGATATTTAATTATAAAGGAAAATAATAAAAAGGCAAAACAAGGTCAATTCAACAAATTATTTAATCACTCAAAAAGACTCTAAAAATTCAAATAAAAATATTTTTATATTTTTTAGATTTTTTAGTATTTTTGGTGAATTTTTGAGATTTTTATAATTTTTACAGAATTTTCTAAAAATCAAAGAAGGCAAAACAAAAGCAATCTGTCCAGCCAGACTTCAAAGTCCCATGAAAAATATCAAATGGGTCTTTCACACCCTGGAGATAATTTTTATGGGAGATATAAACAACAAGGAAAATTCAGAAAAAGAGTTTATTATTTTTTTAGTTTTCTACAATTTTTTTAGAATTTTTATAAGTTTTTAAGTGTTTTTAATTTTTAAGGTTTTTATAAGTTCAAAAATAGCAAAAAATGCACAGAAAATCAAACACACCAAAGTTAACAAACCTATTTTTTAAAAAAAATTTAAAATAGTTTTTATATTTTTTTATGATTTTCCAAATCAGACAGTCACAAAAACAACAGTTTTTGAATTTTTAAAAATAATAAAAAGCCTAAAAAATGTACCCAAAAATTAGGGAAATTTTTATACAGTGGCAGGAGCCACGTGTCCAAATTTCACGCAATTTGGGTTAAATTTGCTATTCTATTTAAATAAAATGAAGTCTCACAGTCACAGGGACCTAAATGCAAGGAAAGAAAGTTTCAGGGACCAATTAATAACAAACAAAGAAAACCCAGGGCCCTTCGTGCAAAATGTCCAGTAAATCACGTGTGGGGCACGTGTTTCAGGCACTGAGGGGTATATCTGTCATTCCTTTTTTAAAACATTCAAACCATAACACACAGAAAGCACAGGGTAGAAAATGCAATTAAACCAGAACCTCACGTGTCGATGCACGCGGACCACATATAATAGGACTAAAATGCAAATGTCTCAAACATAAAGGTCCTCAATGCAAAATTACCAAAATAAAAACAACTAAGTAAAATATTTATAGGACTAAGTATGAAATGAAAAAACAGGAGGGGCCTAAGAGTAAATAACCCCTTATTAAAAAGGAACGGCTGAGAGGGTGCCACATGGATGATCAACGGCTGGAAAGCAAGGGCGCCCCTTCATTGAAGCGAACGGTCCTGATCTCGCCTCTGAAGGATCGGGCGATGGGCGGCTGCTCCTCAAATAGATGGCCTGGATCAAATCTGGAGCTTCGAGGCGGAACGGACGGCGGAGGAGGGTCCTCCAAGAACTGCTCGCCGACGAGCTTCGCCGGCTCCGTGTGCGCGGTGGGGGCCTCCTCTTCAACTGCTGGAATGTGGAACGTGATCGCCAAGGTGCTCCGCAACTAATGAGATCCTCCAATTACACCGGCGACCACAGGAGCGGTCCGGCGACGACGGAGGTGCAAAACTCCCGGGCTCGAATGTTGGACCTCCAGATGAGGTCCCTTTGACCTACAAAAGAGTACCAGAAGCTTCCTGGGTCGAGGGAAAATTGCCTCGACCCGGTTAGAGGTGGAATGGGTGGTCGGGCGCGTCGGATGAGCGACCTCCGGCGAGGCGATGGCGGAGGAGGTCGAGCCTCGGTTCCGGGGCAAACCAAGGCGGGTGAGTGGGTGCAGAATGTGGGGAGAGGTCTCACGGAGGTGATGGGATGAACCGATGATTGAATGGATGGACGTAGCGCCGGGAATCGATCGGAGACGGTGATGGGTCGATTTGGGCGAAAGATGAAATTAGACGAAGCTAAAGGGATTCGGGTCTACCTGATAGATGGAGTCGACTGGGGACGAGCTCAGAAAGCTCTGGGTCGTAGCCTCGAAGGGTCATCGGGGCCCGAGGCTCGGGCGCTCCTCGCGGCGACGCACGGCGGCAGGAGTCGCCGGATCAGTGGCGAACGACGTCCTCTCCTCTCTTCGACACCTCCCTCGCAAAGCTATCACTCTCAGGAAGAAGGTGGAGGTCCTGGGACGAAGGAGCAGTGCCAAAGATGGCAGGTAATGTGCGGCAGAGGTTCAGCTATATAGCAGCTCAGGTCCGAGAAGAAGAGGTCGGGCAGGGTTCCGTGAAGCACGGATCCCTAGGCGGATGCTCTGACATGGATCTCGGATCAGTGGGGATCAATTTGGACCTGGGGTTTGGGTAAATGAAGCTCGGATCTGGTTTAGAAAATTAAGTGAAATCGGGTTGCACGCACAGATCCGAGTAGACTGGTCCAAGGTTGAGAGTTGACCGGGGGTCAACAATCCCTCGTGGACCAATCACATGCCGCCATTCAATAAATATTTGGAAATTCATTTAAAAATAATAAATGACTTATTTTTGAAAAACTTAAAACATGAAAAATGTTTATTTATTTTCAAATAATTTTTTAGAGATTTTTATTTATTTTTTTTGAAATATAAATTAGGTATTTACATTATATTACTATTATATATAAGTATATACAATATGAATGTTTGATTTTTGATTTTTAAATTATTTATTTTTGTACATTTATTCCAATTTTATATTTTATTTATTTATAACATAAAATTTGAAATAATAAGGTATTTTAATTTTATTTTTATTAATTATTTACATAGGTTAAATAAATACTTTTATTTACATATATACATGGTATATATACAAAGTGGATTAGGATTTTATTTTATTTCTTTTTATTTTATTTTTATTTTTCTAATTTTTATTTTATTTATTTACACCATGATATGAGGAATATGGAAATATTTTTGTTATATTTTAATTATTTATTTACAAAGAGAAAATAAATAGATAGATAACCCTCTATACATGGTCTATGTACATGGAAGAGGGATGTTTTATTTATTTTCATTTTTATTTTGTTTTTCCCATTTTTATTTTAATTTAATCTTTATAACTATGTACAAATAAATAGGCATACATTTTTATTTTTAATAAGAGGAAAATAAATTTTATTTATATACATAGGTCTATGTACACACATGAGCTTCCCTATCTCTCTCTACTTGGGATCTTTTACGGTCAGGCCCATGCTGAGCCCTTCCTTGGGATTAAGTCGCTCAATATTTATTCTAAATATCTCCCTCTTTTTCTTTTATTTCTTTATTCTTTTATTTATGCACAAAAACGTGCTAAATATACATATTTACAAGATGCATGCAAGATGATAATTATTGATATTTACACATATCTACATGGTGTTTTGCATAAGTTTTTAGCTAAAATAAAAGAATAAAGAGTGATGAATGAGCATTCATCAAGCGTCGCTACGGCAGGCGGGTGAGCACTTGTATACGCTGGGTGTTCGCTCGACCTAAGTACGGGCACAATCGTGTTTATCAAAGGCTCACACATGTCCCTGTTGGCGAGACAACTGAGAGGACTAGGCGAGCACATATGCTCGCCCAAATTAAAGAGCAGAAAAAATATACATGTTTGACGGAGTTTAGACGTCCAGTCGAACCTGTACAACATGCTAAGAAACCACTGCCGGTGCTTATTAGAGTCGAGAATAGTACCTTTAATATGCAATCCATCTAATTAATTCAAGTATTTTGTGCCTACCAAACTCACATAATATATATGAACATACGAACTAAACATATAAGATAATATACAATTTTAGTATATGCATATTTAGAAGCTAAATATAATATCAATAGATTTTCGAAATGTTCAACAAGTACATGTAATTCTATTTTCAAAGTTCATACATATTAAAAGAGTTCCTAAAAAAACCATAACAAACAAGATAAAAATTACCAATCATTTTTTTTGTGATCTAAAATTTTTGATATTAAACCCTACTTTTCTTTCTTATTCTCCTAGTCCTTGTCCTTCTCATTACATCTAGCATACATGCGTGCCTCTTCTTCTTGATTGTTTTCCTCCTCATCCTCTTCATCTGATTCAATCTCCTCATATTGAGATGCATGTCCTTGTGACCTATTTTATGGAATATATATACATGATATGCCATTGAAGATATTGAAATATAAACTTATTAGAGTTTAGAAGGACAATACTTACATGTACGTCGAGAAATCTTGCTGGAGCTTCGTCACAGTCCCCACCATCATTGCTATTTGGAACTCCATATGCGATGATGGCTGTGATGACTATGGTTGTGAATACGTCGGTTGGCTATAAGAAGAATAAGAATAACGATATTCCTCCACATAGTATGAATGAAGACCGACAAGCGTATGCTTCATGTTCGCCACAACATCCCTCTCCTCCAAGACTTATACAAAATCTAGATGGTTTAATATGAATATATAGTCAAAAATTAAATATACTAAATTAATATTTATCTATATCTGTTTCCAAATTGCTTTATCAAATGGTGATTGTTCTCTATTAGGATCTCCATCATATTTCTCTATAGCTAGTACCAAATAATGATCCTTAAATACAAGTTAAAAAAACATAAGATATAAGGATATTATATCTTTTAAATTACTTATACAAAAAGACTAACCAATAATTCACATGCTTCAGGAATTGACCATTGAGACTCTCCATCTTTCCCACTCATGTAGGATCTAGACCACCGCTCTTGAAAAGAGAGTTATCTTTCCAACCTTTTTGCCTAAAAAATAAATATAAAAATAATTATAAAATTGATTTGTAATAAGATAGTATTCAAATTCTAATTTCTAATAAGTAATTACCAGATCCGCTTTAATTTGATTGTGGCTTTTACATCCACTGGTCGATTTGATCCTCAATTTTTAGTGGTTTGTCCTTCCCGCCATCGATCTCCTCACAAATTCAGTATCTGCAATGAATGCATCACAAAAACCCACTCTCTTGCAACAAATATGTTATATTATTATTATATTAAAAATTTACATCATAAACTATGGAGGTAATACAATACCTATCTCTCGTGCATCATGTCGGTGGGAACGTTTTCATCTCCTCAAAATTCATCTCCTCGCATCCCGTCTTTACATACGAGTCTCTCCTTGCCTTGAAAAAGGTATCACTCATCCTCTTCTCCATCTAACGAATAAATGCCCGATGATAAGCCTCTTTTCATAGATCGGGAACTAAACGATACCAACTCTGAAAAAAGTATTGCAAAATATTAGATTAAAGAGTAGCAACAAATATAAATGAATGCGCTAAAATATTACTTATCAGAAACATCTCAAACAATCTCTCCTTCTCAGTGGCAGGAATGCGACACCAACGAAATTTCATGCTAGTCAATTGTGTCTTAATTATGTTGGTAATATCCTTTACCACCTTATTGCTATTCAAAAAATCCCTACATATTTTGTAAATTTTCCAAATAATATGAAAGTTTAATCGAGAATAATCATTAATATAAAAGTTTAGAAAATTATAAAAATCGTACCTCCCATCCGTAGTAACCTCCAACAAAGGGTAGGATTACGAAGTCTGCCCACCTCCAGTAGGTAAAGGTACGTGGATGCTCGGACGTGCAGAAGATGGTGAATCATAACCTATCGAGGTCCGTCCTGATACAGGTATCAGGCATGCAACAAGAGTGACTGTGTAAGATGGCTCTCCATATACGCCTCCATAAAAGGGAGGAGGAAGATAATCAAGAGACTCATAGTAGGCTATGACCCATCGAGTCTCCTCAGGAAGTGACTCTAAAGTAACAGGTGGGGTCGGATGCCTACTAGAAGAAGGTGAGTCTGAAGAAGATGGACGGGTGGATCGCTGAGATCCATGAGAGCCATCACATCCAAAACATGTTCTGACTGTAATGATGATGTAATAGTTAATTACAAAGTTATTAATGAATATTTCTGATTTATCTTCTACATCTTACTGAATTTACGGTTAATCTTCGTCATGTGATTCTGAGTAACTAAAGCACATTTCATTGATTTCTGAGTTATCTGGATTTGTAGAGTCTACATCGTCTTGTATGTCAATACATAACACCTCATTATCTACCAATTGAATTGATTCGATGATTGAGACTTCTTGTATTACATTTATTCGCTCATGAGTAGGTGTGAAAGTTTCATCTATACCATCTTCTAGATGAGTGTATTCATTAGAAATATAACCTCGAGAAATGTAACCATGAGAAATGTAACCATGAGCAGGTGTGAAAGCTTCATCTATAATATATGAGCATCCATCCACACACACCCCCCTTTTGCGTCACCATTTCAGCAAAGCCATGGGGTTTTAGCCCTAGTTTTGTTGAACAACATCCACTTGCCGGCGAAGCAGCGCCGTAGATAGCCCCGGTTGGAGTCCATTGCAGGAGATCGTTCCCCTCTCCTCGTGTGATCAGCTGTAGACGAAAGGAGGAGGAAAGAGCGGGAGTAGCAGATGCCGTTGGATCACACCCCTCCCCTTCAATCCAAGCTGTCATTCCAGCCGTTGATTGGATCTGCATTGACACCATCATAGCCGGCCGCACAGTAGGGGGAAGTTTTGCGCCCATACCCCTACACTTTTGATCTCTATCACAGAGAAGGATTTTTAACTTATTTTCAATCTTTCATTTGAATTAAAACCTTGACTTCATAATTTTTTTACTCATCTTTGGATATGTTGTAATCCTCATAGAGATCTACAGATATTCTGAATAGATACTTTGGTGTGTGGCTTGTATAATTTCTATTAATTTTTCCTGGCTAAATCTATTCCAGGCATAAATAGCAAGTTCTTGAAAATCTAAAAATAATTTGATAGCCCTTCACGTGCTATACATAAGGGATTCTTGGTAGATTTTTATGTCATTATTTAAACATTAAAAAAATAAAAAATAATGTTTCAAACCTTCTGTAATATTATTTCTAATTTTTTCATATTGCATTTGAAAATTATTAAAAAATAGAGTTGAAGTCTTTCACTTAGTTGCACATCATATGCAAAAAGCCCTCGGTTATATTATATCTACCTCTGAAAATTTTTAAAAAATAAAAACCATCTAAAAATCACAAAAAAATCCTACAAACTCAAAATACAAAAAATATTCTAGATTCTGTTTCAACTACTTTGAAGAAAACACATCTATGGACTTTTTTCTCTGTTTTTGAAGCAAAATCCTATGTTCAAACTCGAACACATTCCCTTATTTTTCTTTTTTGAACTTTTATTTTTATTTAATTAGATTTTCTATTTTATTTTCGGAAAAATACTCAAAAATGTTTTCAAATTATAAAAATCATAAAAGCGTGTTACATCAAAAACACATAAACAAGCATAAGCAATATGACCAGGAGTTCATATCCCTGCCTTGTGGACGGGTTTCCTTGTGTTTGACCATGGGTTTATTTACTTGGTTAATTTCAAGTTGTTTTAAATAAACTTGTTTTCTAATTAGATTTTGCATGGTGCTACAATTTGACATATTAGAAGACCAACAAATTCAATTATCAAAATGACACCATTGTTTGGGAGGTACGATGAATCCAAGTCAGTTTTTCCGTGCTTGATTTTCTTAACTTACTCGCATGTTTATTTATTTGCATTGTCTATTTTATTTGCATTTGTTTTGCATACTTGTATTTGATGATATCTCTTCTTCTTTATGCATGGCTCAGAGCGATCGAGCGATAATTTAGGGAGATGAGCATCTCGTGAGACCAAAGGTTGGTCTTGATGAGCGAAGCAACTGCCGAGGCACGAGGAGGAGAGTAAACCAGTATTGCAAGATCATCTTAATGTATCAAGTGTTGTACCGTCCCACCATTTTGAGTACCGAAATCGATAAGATGGGAGCATCGGACTTACGGTCCAAGTACACCCATGATCTCTGATACTCGGTAAACCAACTAATGCACATTATTAACATCTGAAATACATATAACAATAGGAGAATATTGTAAAATGAAATGTAAATGCAACATCGATTCATTCTCAATAATAATGTACAAGAAGTCCATGTCCACATATTGAGATACACAAGTTTCTAACCAGTATATCAAAACGTCTCAACAATATCTCAATACATTGTCTCTTAAAGAAAGAAAAAATAATACGAAAATAAATAAATTACTCTAAGTAAAACACACCCTGTCTTGTGCATATGTGACGACAACAAGCTCAATCTCCTCAAAAGTCGATACTGCTGTGGCTGCTGTTCAACTACACTTGTTTTGTTCACATGAGGGTAATATTATGAGCAATTGCCTGTAACAAGTCAAAATTGTAATAACTAATGATATGATAAGCAGATATTTATACTCAACTCTATCTAGTGCCATATGCATATATTGAAAGAACTGAATTACACCAAGTTATCTAGTTTATATGAGATTACATCTTCATTGATTTTATTTATCAATTTAATCATCATTTGAGGATAACACATTAATCTTGACATTTCCACCCGTTGGTCAAAGTCCACAACGACAAGTATGTGTTATTTCTCATAAACAAGTGCATGCCAGTTTAAAACTCACGGGCCTCCAATACACAGGAACTTGATAGTCATCTTGAGTAAATCCCTGAGGACCTCTGTTCGACTAGAATATGAAAAAAATAATACCAAAAACCTCCAACTTCAAACCACATCATGAAATGCCTCTCACAATACTAATACTTGGAATAGAATTTGATGCAGGCACACCTAATTATACTCCGAGTCATAATATCATGTATAAGTGCGAAACCAAGAATGACAACCACGCCAACTGCCTACTCAGCGACTTCGGATACAACTAAGCTGCTAGGTGCAACGTCACCCAACTCATCCATTGGAGTCGTGGCCTTTGTGGCATCTACCGGGGGTCCAAAGATGCATGTCCAATCCCTTACGGTGTCTAACTCCATCTACCCAGATACTATGAGATCTCATGCAAAGAAGATCATTTTCACCAGCATAACAATATTTACAAAATATGTATCTAGGAATCATGGAAATGGAATTCTCCTATCTTGTTCACATAATGGTACCATCGACAAACTTGTGCAGATTATTCTAGAATGAGGGAAGCCTTGAATTTCATACATGAAGAAAATATTGAAATAAGGTGAAATGACCCTACCAATATATATCACTAAACATTATAGATTGGAAGCATGATTTATCATTACAAATTTAGAAGGAAAGGTAATATGGACCCATCAATGTATAGGGTAAATTATGAAAGGATATTCACATCATATACTTAGTACGAAATGTATCTAAAGAACTTATATTTGATAGTCTGAATAAACCTAAACATATTGAACGAGTATATGTATAAATATACATAAAGAGATTTAACCTATATCTATACACATGTATAGATGAATAGATGACATACGATTGTAACTAATTACGACACAAAATAACCGTATAGGCACTAATAGATTATCCATTACTAAAATCAGGTGTCATTTCGATTTCAATTTAAACTATTCAAAAATAATTTTATAACATAAACAATAATAATGACATACACAAAACGTTCAATATTGTAAGAAACAACAATAATTGAATGATAATGATTTGTGAATATAGCCAATATGTGTGTGTATGTGTTAGAATTGAAGTGTTCTTGTGTTAGTATGCGCGTATGTGTTTGCGTACTTGTGTGTGAGTATATGTTGGAGTGTGTATGTACACGATACTGAGTTCGTGTCGTGTTTTGTAGTGTATGTTAGAGAGAAAGAGAGCGAGAGTTTCACGTCTCTGTCTTAAGAAGTGTTTGAGAAGAGAAGAGGAGGATAGAGATAAGGAAAGGATAACATAAGAAGAGAAGAAGAGAGGTATAGTAGGATGATGGAGTCTCCAACGTCGTATATAACATGTTTGTAGGTAATACAGATTCAACATGTGCCTCATAGCAGGTCATATAGGTTCGACGGGCTTTGAAACCCTAACGAACCTGTATAATTTTTTCAGGTCACCAAGAATTGGCAAGGACATTGTCCTCTCCAAGTCTAAGCAAAACCTACATCCGAGCGAGTTGGTTGGAAAGCCTTGGTGTGCTAGCGTCCTCACCAACTTGAGTTGGAGAGGATCTGGCGAGCACACATGCACGTTAGGTTTCGATAGCATCCAACGTTTTAACGAGTTCATCCTGGCGGCCACATGTCCTGGCCAACTACCTTGGCAGAACTTGGCAAGGACAATTGTCATCTCCAATTGGTGAAATTCTTGAAGTGATACACACATATTCAACATAGAATCAATCCTAAACTAACCTAATTTACATTGTATTTTCACAAAAAGATGTTAAAATTAAGTTATACATGATAGTCACCTATTTATTCAAAATAGAGTAAATGTTAAACTAACTGAAGACATGAGTTATTTGAAGACATCAATGATACACATCGCATGAGGTTTGAAGATGCATATCACGAATACACTTTGTTTGAGGACAACATGCGATGTGAAATATACATGTATGAATATTAAAAACACGTACAACTCGCGAAGATAAAACTA